>CM031958.1:21557497-21649997 GCA_018749465.1 Paracanthobrama guichenoti | reverse complement strand
CTGAAAGAGGTGATCAAAATAAAACGCCATTAATGTCATGTGTATGATTTGCCATACCTAAATAACTGTCAAACTAATCTAGGTTTCACAATAAATCACATACGCAAGTTTATAGCTATTTAAAGGTACAATATGTAAGATTGTTGGATTAAAATATCCAAAAACCACTAGAACAGTGTTATATATTTTGCGACTTGTATACTTACATTATCCCAAATGTTTCCAAGAATGTTTAAATCCAGAGAAATAAGCACTTTTAACCAGGACACGGACCGTGTCAGTGCGTCACCTATCCATGATATCATACCCGCGTTACCATTGATTTATTTTGTAGAAACCATGGAAACTCCACAGGCGCTTTAATATATTACGTGTTTTATTAGACAGGTGAGCAACTGTTTGGATACATTCATTGACAGAAAACGAATCACTGTTATATAGATCAACACAGTTAGTCTTATTGTTTAAATCTCGTCATGATTTACTGCGAGTACCATGTTTTACCATGCCTAATACCAGTCTAGCTTACTGCAGTGTGCAACAAGTGTCTCACAGTAGCCGCAGAGGGAACGCATTATAACATAACTTTTAAACACTTAAATAATGTATCTAATATGATAAACAGTGCTGCGTTACCTCACATACGCATGGCCGGAAGAAGCGCAAGCGGTCTTCTGTGGCATAATAAAAGCTCAGCGAAATCAAGGCATCATCAGTCTACGCCTTTGTTTTGAATACGCAACCTCTAGCGGTGAAAAATTACATATTGTGGCTTTAAGATATGGGACCATAAAGATTAGTTTGTGTTAACATTTGTGTTTCTTGTCTCACCATGGCCCCTCTGTAGTATGCCGTAGTGATGGTCTTAAACCTCTCCTGTCCCGCTGTGTCCCTAGCAAATAAAACCAGTTGCACACATAAGACATTTTAGCACTCAGAAAGCTTGTTGGTTTAAAAAAAAAAAAAAAAAAAAAAAAAAAAAAAAAACCTACAGCTGACTTAGTTACAACAATCTCATTCGGCATGTTTTATATACAGCACATCTTTTACAGCAATTGGACTCTGTACTTCCAGCTGTCAATGTTCCGTTGGACATAAATGACTTTATTGAGTTGTCAGAAGGCCTGTGAGAAGCCAGACTCCACCTTCGGCAAATTTACACTAAACGTAACTGTTGTAACAGTCAGCTGTCAAACAGAGACATACACTGAAGATTTCTTGCCACCGTATTTACCCAGACATTCTGTACATATGTAAAGAATTCAACTGAATAGACTTGAATAACTTTTAACTTCTGCAATTTATCAAACGAACAGGACTCACTGTCATATGACATACACTGACATATTTTAGGATGTCAGAGAATGTTGTTTTCAGTGAAGACAGCTCAAACATGCATTTTAGTCTGGGACTAGTGCCTTGTCTGTGAAACTGCCCATTATAATATATAAATAAACATAAAATGTAATTTTTTTTTTTTTTACCAGACTTGCAGTTTAACTTTCTTCCCATCAACCTCAATAGTCTTCACTTTGAAGTCAATACCTAGGATAAGGAGAAAAAAAAGGAAATAGATAAAACAGGAGGGGCAGGAAGGGAGGATGAACATGTTTTAACCCCAAGAGGCACAATAAAAGTGGACTAATGAGCATGCTTGCTACATTCAGAAACACATGAGCAGGCATAATGAGATACAATCACTGCTCTAATGGTTTAATAAACACCCTGGTTTGTTTTTCAGTGAATTAGGAGGAAGGAAGGGAGGGAGGGGGATTGAAGATCTGGGTGAATGCACTAAACGCCATGGAGGATGGCCTCCATCTGATGCAGAAATGAAGGGGGTGTAACTCGTGGACGTGAGATTGAAAAATGAGATACAGAGAGGGGCAGGCTGTGGCTGGCATTAGTAAAGTAGCGCGAGAGGGCCGGAAATGCAATCAAGGAGGAGGATACACAGAAAACGGGATGATCCACAGGACTGACTGAGTTATACTGGGGCAGGCTGGAATGAGATGACGTTTAGACTAGTACTGACATGAACAAACACTTGGGGTAGCACTTGCTTTACAAGGTAGAAACTTGGCAGTAGAGCGAAACATCTTGCCTTATCACACAGTATTACAAACAGTTTCATGTTGTACACTTACCGATGGTTGAGATGTACGTTGAATTAAAATTGTCTTCTGCGAAACGGATAATCAGACAGGTCTTGCCAACACCACTGTCGCCAATAAGCAATAATTTAAAGAGGAAGTCGTATTTCTTTGCCATTGTTCGTTTCGACTATAGCTGTTAGCACGTTTCAAAAGACTTTTGTTAACACACAGTCACGCGCACCGTTTTAAAATCCTTCCGAGTGAAAAGTGCCCTCGTTTGAAACTTCATGGGGTTTCTTCCCTTGGAAAACAATCACCGGTAAACTCAGTTTTGCTTTGCTGCCTTCCGTCCAGATAAGTAAAAAAATCCATAAAAGTAGAAAAGTTTTCTCACAGCCCTTTAAACGCGTCAGCGGTATGTTTTTTTAGTGCGGATGCCACGCATTTTCCATTTCTGGCTACGTTGCGCTTGTTTTACGAAATACTTACAGGCATTCATCCATACATAGACAACAGCAGACTTTTTTTCTCTCCCTAAACTTTCCCTTGCCCGATTTCCCAAAAGCTGACGTCGAGAGAGGGGAGAGGTTTAATAAAGCAGTGCCGAGGAGAACCGATAACAACAGCGCCTGTCAGCAGAGGGCGCCATTGGCACACAAGATGCTGAAACAAAGCACCCGTTGAACCTTTCTGTTTATAGGTCATTTGTTGGTCTGTTTGAAAGCGGCTTTGTGACGCTATTAAAATATTTAAACAAACAATTTGTTTTTATCGTATATGTGATAAAATATACTTTTACAACGTAATCCCCCGGTTTCACAGACGTTTAAGGCTAGTCCCAGACTAAAATGTTTGAGCCGTTTTAACTTAAAATATGTCAGTGCCATTGTTTTGTCTCAAGATGCACACCAGTAATGTGTTTTTTTCTTCTTCTTTCTAGGGCACGTCTAAAAAAGCTACTTAAATGCCCTAATGGAACTATGGCCTAATCCTGACTTAATCTAAACCCTGTCTGTGAAACTGGGTCATTGCTCATCAGATGTCATTTTCTCCAAAAACACTGTCACTTTTATAAATACTGTACTGAAACCAGTTGTTTTACATAGGCTAAGTAGGGATGAGTGAATTTACTGTAATAAATTAGCAAATTGTGCCCATATCGACTGTTTTTGTCACAGCAGAGATTTACTTATAAATCTAAACTGCAGCTATATGATCAGTAGCTATAGCAGAATAACACAGAAGTTGTTAGTGGAGTTGTTTCAGTATTATTTGTATACTATATTTAATAGTATAATAGCATTTTGAGTTTTTATATTTAGTTTTAGTCATTTTGTTATACGTGCTTTTGTCATTTTTTGTATTATTTAGATTTGGTTTTAGTCATTTTAATATGCTTTATTCATTAAACGAAAATATTTTTTATAGTTTTAGTTAACAATAATGGCATGGTTGTTAGAAATATGGGGTATAATTAAATAAATTGTAATTTAATTAAGTGCATTATTTGGCAATAGTAATTGAAAGGATCAGAATTATGTTAAAAATATTATAATAATGTATACATTATAATACACAAAATTATTCTTTAGAATGCCGCCTTTGGATTGTCTTATGTATCGTTAAGTATGATATGTGAGAGTTTATACAACAGCTTTTGAGCATCCCAACATAACACACAGCCTGTTTTAGTTCAGTAACGTTACTTAGTTAATGGGTTAAGAAGAAACGCTTTTAATAAATGTCAGTGAAGTATTTCCTGCCCCTGCTCACGAGCCCCGTTCATATGCGCCATGCATTTCCGCTAGCCCCCCCTTTTCGGCTGCTGCTCCGCTGTCGCCAACATGCCTGTAAGTGCGTGCTATTACAATCAAGTCTGTTTAAAACGTAATCACACCTGGTGTGTGGATTAAATCGCATCGATTGATGAGGGGAGGCTTTTGTCTTCATGATCTCACTGGATACGTTAAATTAATTGCACCTATTTTGAGGTTAAAACTTAGTAGAAAAGAGCAAAGCGCGTGCTATGTGGAACGACAAGATGGCCGCCTGCATATGCGTTAGAAACGCGTGTAGAGCATCGCGCTTCCCATACAAATAAAACGGTCACCATTATACGTAGTTGAGATTTAGTAAATAAATAATACGTTAAATATAATTAACGTGTGGAATATTGCTTGGATGTTCCTCTTATCGTTTGTTAGACGGAAAGAGTCATGAATCGGATCTCCTTTGTAGTGGCAGTGTTGACAGTCAGCTGATCAGCTGTATCATCAAGCTTATGCTATTGTCAGTTTATTTAAAGAGCGCTTTTTTGTTAAATTGTTAGCGTTTACACGGTTGCTCATTCTATTATCGTTGTATCTGCGATGAAATGTTGTGTGGCTTGCACTCTTGAAAATAAAGTTTTTTTTTTTAAATTGTCATTGGTGATTCCATGAAGAACCTTTAACAACCATGTAACCTTGCCATTGCACAAAAGTTTCCTTAGAGTGAAAGAA
Organism: Paracanthobrama guichenoti; assembly: GCA_018749465.1. Classification (NCBI taxonomy): domain Eukaryota; kingdom Metazoa; phylum Chordata; class Actinopteri; order Cypriniformes; family Gobionidae; genus Paracanthobrama; species Paracanthobrama guichenoti. Next base: position 21,645,400 of record CM031958.1, on the reverse strand, counting down.
AGGTTCTTTGGATTATTAATGTTCTTCATACTAAGAGAAAAAAAAAGTTATTTTATTACTCGAGCATCACTGTAAAATAGATGTAGTTGAGGTTCTCTATGCCTGTTGGCAGAGGTGATTGACACATCTCTCATCACTTTCAGCTTGCGAAGGACTTGTTGCACCCAACGCCAGAGGAGGAGAAGAGAAGACACAAGAAGAAGCGTCTCGTACAGAGTCCCAACTCTTATTTTATGGATGTCAAATGCCCAGGTAACATCTGCAGACTAGGTGCTCCGTGTAAGCAAGCATGGCCACTATGAGACATTGGTTCTCTCCAGAACTGTCACTTGAATTCATATGGCACAGGACAAAAAAATATTATATGTAGTATTTTTCGCATAGGTATAAGGTCTTCATTTAAGAGTTATAAGCCATAAACCAAACCAGCCAGCTACAAGGTGAATGACAACAATACAAAGTTTGATTTGAAGCAAATCAAACAAATAAAAAAAAAAACTTATTTGATAAGTAGACACTTTTTTTTTTTTTAATTTATTTATTTATTTATTTTTTACAAATGTTGATAGAAATGCATACGTATGCACAAATTAAGTATTTTGAGGGCATTTTTTACCTGGAATTCCACCATTAAACAATCATTTATTAAGTAAGTTGAAACAATGTGAATTGACAGCTTCAACAAAAGTACCATACCATTGATTAACAACCTCAGGGCACACAGTAGGTCTGTCTTTTTCAAGGTTTATAAATCATCATTCATTCCCTTTGGAGGAAATTAATGGGATTTTTTTTGACTGAACCCGACTGTTGCACTCTGTATAACAACGATTATTTTAACCTCTTAAATTCTGTGGACCCTGTACAGCTACCCTGGACATCATCAAGTATATACTTTAAATTTTAAAGGAACACGCCAACTTTTTGGGACTTTGGCTTATTCACCGTATCCCCCAGAGTTAGAGAAGTCCACACATACCATTCTCATCTCCGTGTGTGCCTTAACTCTGTCTGACGCACCCACCGCTAGCCTAGCTTAGCACAAAGACTGGAAGTAAACGGCTCCAGCTAGCCTACTGCTCAATAAGTGACAAAATAACGCCAACATTTTCCTATTTACATGTTGTGATGTGTGTAGTCACAGCGTGTACAAATCACAAGGTTACATGAGACACAGCCTTCTTATAAACGTATACATACTGGGGACTATATTCTCAGAAGGCGAAGCACTGCGGAGTGATTTGCTCGTAGCACCTGAGAAGCACCGTTGTTACTTCCGTCAACAAAACGTTTCACGTAATGAACGTGACTGTTGATCATGGCTGACTTTGAGGAATTGTCAGAGGATTTTTACTTGGTATCAAACCAAAATCCAGAACCATATCATTTTGAACCAGAATACACAGACGAGGAGTTACAAACTTTGGAAGCTGATAGACAAGATGCCAAATTACTTCAGCACCGCTCTTTTGTTACTGTGACAGAGCGCGTTCATGACAACACAATACTAACATTACAGGGGATACACGGAGCACGGGAACAACTGCAGTACATTAGTGACCACCCTATTCATGTAATAGTGTCACTAACGTTACATTAGATCTAGCAAATGGCACTGTTATAGTAGGCTAGTCATCTAAAAACATAACGGAACACTTACTGCAGCCGCAGGTGATCCACTTTGTCCTGTCTGTACTACCGATGGGATGGCTGTATCCTTCAGGACACGTTTCATGGTCTGTGTGGCAAATTCCAATTTTTTTCTAAATAGTCGTCCTCGATTTAAATGCTCTGAGCAAACGCGATGGTACTCGATGATGGCTACAGGTGTGTTTGGATCTATATCCAGAGCAAGCAGCCATAGATTCATCAGGTCAGCGTTTTGGATTGGAATTCTATGAAATATCGTGGTATTCCCTTTTTTCCCCTGTTTATTGTCTCAGTTCTTTACAATACAGCGAACACCCACGATTGTAAACTATCTAGTAATTGCTGACTCTATTACTCCAACTCTGAGCGAACTCTCTTCTCCTCACTGCGGGGCTTCTCCGGTGCTGCGAACAAATCACTCCGCAGAAGTAGCAGTGCTTCGCCTTCTGAGAATATAGTCCCCAGTATGTATACGTTTATAAGATGGCTGTGTCTCATGTAACCTTGTGATTTGTACACATCACAACATGTAAATAGGAAAATGTTGGCGCTATTTTGTCACTTATTGAGCAGTAGGCTAGCTGGAGCCGTTTTAATTCCAGTCTTTGTGCTAAGCTAGGGTAGCGGTGGGTGGGTCAGAGCGTTATGGGATGCACAGAGATGAAGAAGGTATGTATGGACTTAATCTAACTCTGGGGGATACGGTGAATAAGCCAAAGTCCCAAAAAGTCAGCGTGTTCCTTTAAATGTCTGTGGAGGAGCCTGACCTCATGTGGAACCATTTGAAAGCTTAGAGTCTCTACTTTCTGGAGATATGCATCACTTTGGCATTTGTTTTAACTTATTTACACTAAATTACTCTGGGTCCATTTCTGCCTGGATTTGGCCTACCCAAATTGAAAAGCTTCCCATACCCACACACAGTGGTGTGGACACACAGACAATTTTTGTCATTTTACAGGACACCCTTAGAAGTTACATAAAACACTGCTAAAAGTGATGAACATTTAAGTATATGTTGTCTGCCCCAATCAACCCTGCAGCAGTTTTGGCTGTTTCCACTAGATACAAGAATTTTGTCTGTATCATGTTGTATGCAAGATTTATTCAAATGGATCTGAAGGGTGGACCCCAAAAACCCCACATACACTGGTATAAATGCAATATCCCTGTCATTTTACTGAAAATTACCCTGAAGTTACTTAAAACACTTCTGAAAGTGATGCGTATTATAGTATATGTTGTGTGTGATAATAAACATGGAAAATATAAAAAACAGACAAACAAAATGGGTGCTTTATTTATTTTTTTGGTTATAAATTAATTTTTTAAAGTGTACATCTCAAGAACATGTTCTAGAACCCTACATACAGTTTTGGTTGTTTCCAGCGTATGTCAGCAAACACTGGGAAAATAATTTGTGGGTATGGGAACCTTTTTAATTTGGGTAGGCCAAATCCAGGTCTCAGGGCATAAGTAGTTAACGGATTTGCAAGTCATGTGAAGTGTGTAAATGCATGATGATGGTACTAACAAATGTGATAGTCCAGGCTTAAATGCAACAATCAGTTTTTTTGTAACGGGTTCTTGGCTTGAAAAAGACTTTAAAGATTGTCATTCTGTTCACTGTACAGTGCCTGCTGATTAACAGGGTGTCACTTTAATAAAGTGCAACAGTCGAGTTCCACATAGTGTAAAAATCCCGTTATTTTTTTCATAGGATACTTGATTTTGAACGATAACTTTTAACCTTTAAAGACAGACCTATTCTGAGCTACAAGGTTGTTAATCGATATGTTTTTGTTGAAGCCATCGACCTGCATTATTTAAACTTATTTGATAGATAATCCAATTTAACAGCTGAATTCCTTGTGAAAAACTACATTATCGATGATTCTGCAAAGAAATCTCCACCGATCGGTGAATCAATACAAGCAAATGTAAAACACTGAAACGCTGAGAATGATATGGGCAAGTCGAATCTCCCTACTCTCTCAAACTATTAAGTATTCTATATATGTGTGTGTATATGTATATCTCAGTATATCCATTTGTACTTAGATTTGCACTGCTTTATGTGATTCATGTAGTTCTTGACAGAACTCTTTAGGAACCACGGCCACTACAAAATGTGTGTCCACGTAAAATAGACATTTACTACTATTGTATTATAGTATGTTTGAAACTATTCGCCTTTCTCTCTTTGCAGGCTGTTATAAGATCACTACAGTGTTCAGTCACGCACAGACAGTGGTCTTATGTGTAGGATGCTCTACAGTGCTGTGCCAGCCTACCGGAGGAAAGGCGCGCCTCACAGAAGGTATCACCAGTGCACATGACCCAAATCTCACCGTGGGATTTTCTTCGATCCTGCAGCAGAGCAGTCAGAACATGTCACACTAACACATTAAAATACGGCCTTCAGAAGATGACTAATGAATTCATGTTTTCGTGTGGGAGAAATATGGCTGGAAGTGCACTCATAGATCAGAGATACACATGCACGCGCTTGTAAATGTTGCAGCGCCATGGCAACACGCCCACACAGACCAGACTAGTGTTTCCCACTTGATTATTGTTTATTTATTTATTTATTTATTTTTCTCATCCAAAAAATAGACATCTATATTTGTTATTATTTAAAGATTTTTAATTACTTTAAAAGCGCAAATGTATAAAACAGAGCTTTTACAGCAACCAACAATTATTTTGATAATTTTTTTTTTTTTGTTGTGGGGATTTTTAATGAGACAAAGTACATCCTAAGCAATGTTCTTCTCCAAACTGTGTAAATTGAAGGCTATATATAAAAAATATGTATGCATTACTGTTTGTCGCACTCTCGCTCTGAAGTCTTTGAAGTTAAAGAGCCCTGCCAGGATGATCCATTTTTCAAAATGAAACCACTTGCATGAATTTCAAACATTTATAGATAAGCTGAAAACACCTCAAGCGCATTAAACAAGCAACCCACGTGCTTATGACCTCGTTTAAAATATATACATAAATCCATAGAAATGCATTTTCCACTACTGTGAAGTGTGACGAACTACATAATTTGTTTCTGATGGAATTCTTTCTGTTAACAGGATGCTCGTTCAGGAGAAAGCAGCACTAGTCTCATTAACCAGTATGCAAGGATGAGGGAGACCATGGGAGGAGAGACAGGATTGGCCATTCCACAGGGATTTCAGTGACTCCGCCCACAACGAGGCCGTATTTCTGATCTATAATGGGGGCGATGGATATGAAAGCTAAACCGAGAAGAGTGCTAGAAAACTGTCAAAGTGCTGTCTGAACACAGAGCGTGTGAGGTGTATAACCACCAAACCTGTCTCTCTCTCCCGCTCTTACTTTAAATAAAGGTTCATTTTTCATTTATGTGTGTGTTGTGGTAGATCATTTGCCAGCCAGCCTGCATTGTCACAGCCACATAAATAATATGGCCTGGTTTCACAGACAGTGCTTGGATTAAGCCAGGATTAGTACTTTTGTCACATTAGCTATGTGAACAAAACAATCATGGACATAATTCGGATATATTAAGGGCTGGAAAAAAAGTCATACTTGGCTCCTTCGTGGTCAAAAATGACCGACATGGGAAATTAATGGGAAATACAAACTACAAATCAGCCACTGCAGAAAGAAGTTCACAGCAATGAGGGGGTGACACTAAAATGAGTGCAAAATTGATTGATAAAAGCATATCTGTTCATTTGTTACATTTTTATTGACTTTTGATGTTATGTGTAACAAAATGTTCTCAGGTTTGACTGTAGCAAAATGAATGCAAAACACACACTTGAAATCAACCTTTCAAACAAAACAAAAATCTCTAAACCTTGACAAAATGTAGTTTTTAAAAATGTAAAGTATAAACCCAAATCCACAACTTAATAAAAATGTCAAAAAACATTAGAGAATTTAAATAGGAATCTTGTGGTTACAACATGGTATTACAAAAGTTGTTTTACTCCCACCAGATGGCACTAATATTCCTTCAAAAAATGGGGTTTTAAATGCTGTATCTCTATTTTATCATGGAATACTGTTTAATTGAAATAAATATATTTTCAATAGGGAAAAATAACTAATAAAAATGTTATAAATGGTGCATAGTATCATAAAAATATTGAACAAAAATATATTGGTTTTCCTAGGTGGGAGGTTACATTTCGGTCACAGGCTTCGGTCACTTTTGACAGAGAAGACGACCCCTAAACGAAGAGGACCAGAGGGTTAAGTAACTTATAAATGTGCCTTAGAAAAACATTACTGGTGTGCCTCTTGAGACAAAACAATGGCACTCAAATTATTTAAGAGTTGCAAGTTGCTTTCAGTTGAGACAACTCAAACATGCATTTTAGTCTGGGACTAGCCTGTCTGGGAAAATGTACGAAATTACATCATGCTTGTCTGTTGACTTGATCTCATCACTAGGTAATACAAATATTTGTCTCTAAAAATATTGTCAGTTTAGATGGGAAACATTCAGATTGTACACATGTAACAGGCATATTTATTGATCAAAGGTTTTGAGTCAGTGAGATATTTTTAATATTTTTCTCTTAATACTAAGTCTCTTAAGTTCACCAAGGCAGACTTTATTTGATTAAAAATGCCGTAAAAACAGTAATACTGTGATATAATAAAAATAAAAAAAGTTTTCTTTTAAAATGTTATGTACTCATGTGATGGCAAAGCTGAATTTTAAGCACCATTACTCCAGTCTTCAGTCACATAATCCTTCAAAAATCATATGCTGATTTGCTGCTCAAGAAACATTTCTTCTTAAACAGTTGTGTGGGCTGCTTTTCTTGATTTTTTTAGAAAATGGATAGGGTGAATATGAAATGTGAGGGGGCGTCATGCATCTCCTTAAGGTCAAACACACCTGTATTAGTAGAAGGTGTGAGGACCGCAGGTACAGTTTGTGTGAGAGACAGCATGGTATTGTACACTGTGGAAATTGAACACATTTAAGAGAATATAAGAAGATCTGCAGGGCTTCACAACCTGAGTCTGAGTCTGATCATTGGACAGCAAACATATTGAGCGTTGCTGAATCAGAAGTTAAAACACTTGTGTGTGTGACTCTACCTATGAAAAGTGCAGCAGTGGTGGCCAGTACAGCAAAAAGAGTAAATATCGAAATGAGCAAAAGTCCAAAATTTGTTCCAATGTGACCTAAACATACAAATAAAGAGCATTGTAGTTGTTACAGAAACAAAGATATCTCTGTTAGTCTAGAGTTCAAAAGTCGGGTTGGTAATATTTTTTAAAATGTTTTTGAAAGTTTCTTGCTCACCTAGGCTGTAAAATTACAGTATTTTCAGCATCATTACTCCAGTCCTCAGTGTCACATGATCCTTCAGAAATCATTCTAAAATGCTGATTTGCTGATCAAGAAACATTTATTATTATTATCAATGTTTAAAATAGTTGTGCTGCTTACAGGAGCTTCATTAAGGGGGAAAAGGCAGACTGTGTACAGGGGGCCCAGAGGCATTGGAGGGCCCATAATATTTTCAGGAATCTTTTGTAACATCCCAACAACATGTATTTACTGTCACTTTTCAATTGATTGCATCCTTGCTGAATTAAAGTATTAATTTCTTTCAAAAACTAGAAAAATCCTACTGACCCCAAACTGTTGAACGGTAGCGTATATGTAGAATATTGTGAGAAGAGTGTATGTTGCTCTCTCACCTGACTCCTGGCTTTCCATCGCTCTAGTCACCATCACGACGTGTGTCTGTGGAGAAAGGTCTGTATAAAGGATGATGTTTGCAGTAGACAGTACCTGATCCAGGAAATGTGAGGCTGAATAGACTCTAATGAGGAGGAGGGTGGGGTTTTCATCTGACCGGATCGGATCAGATAACACAATGTCTGGGGTGTCTGACTGAACCTAATTAGATAAGAGTGAAGCATTAAAGAAACGGAAAAGTAATTTAATTTCAAATGTACTTTAAATACAATTAACTCAGTCAAGTAGTATATAACGATTTCTCCCATGATCCCTCTCACTCTCACCCTCAGTGCACTGAGCATGTCTGTGGTGCCAAACACTGTGATTTCAGCCACAGGCTGCTGGGAGGACAGTTTGATCTTGGTGACAGGACAATGGAACGCTGACATATACTGGAGCCGAACGGAAGATTGAAAAGAAGGAGGTGAGTTAGGAAGCGATGGTAGGGCAGCTGGGGCTGATTGAGTCTGCAGACAGGCAGACAGATAGATGGAGAGAGGCAGAGTGGACAGGAGATGGAGGATGGAGTCTGACTGGGGCTGCACAGAGATCCTGCAGCTGTACTGAGCTGAAACAGGACATGACAGACAGGTTAACAGTCAATCATAAAGGCTTGCTTCATGGTTAAAAGAATAATAATAAAAAAATGATTGAAGGATGCTTTAAACATGTTACCAAGTTTGAACATTTGTTTATAATCCGTTCTCAGAAGAGTAGGAACAACTATGAAGTATCAAGCTTATACTTTAATTATGTTTTATGAATTATTAAAACACCCTTAGGGCCTCTCAGACGCCAAGCATAACATGAGGCTTTAAAAAAAGTCAGCATCTTAAAGTATATTTTGTAAAACTTGTTTCACCGGTGTAGAAGGGTGTTGCGTGAAAGATATCCTGCAGTGTTCTTATCTCTAGATAGGGGGCACCAAAGTGTAAAGAGCACAGTAGCTCTGCCTCAGGATGTAGTTTCTTCTCTATGACCTCCCACTGGTCTAGATTGCATTGCGCTACCATGCAGAAAGAGAGAAAGAGTCAGTCAGACTCAGTCACAACTTCATATTCCATTTGCACAGACATTTATCCATGTTTCTGAAAGTGAAAGATCTAGGATGATTAAATAAAGTTGAGATAATGCACAAGTAAAACCTCCCACCCACCACTTGTTTTAATTGTACATATTTAACACTTAGAGATAATAACCACTGAGAATTATTTCTAGTCTAAGGATTGAGTTTTTATGCAATTAAAGGGGATCTGTGGATCCTCCAGACGGAAATGAATATTTGATTATAATCTCTTTTTCTTTAATCTCTACTTCTTAACAGTCTAAATATTCCTCATTATTCTTTAATAATCTTTATGCAATTGTATTAACAGTATGTCAGACATTTTTCACGATTGCGAATAGTGGCCTTCCTCTTCCTGAATCTCATGTGGAGGTGAAAGGAGTCACCTATGTTGGCAGCAGAGGTGTTAAAATCCACTCTGACTGTGTATTCTGAAGCTTCAGGCCAGTTAGTGAGGAGCCTATCAGCAGGAAGAATGATCACAGGAATGGAGGGAGACTCCACTGTTACCTGCATGACAACACAAGAATCTTATATAAAAACATTCACAGTGGGTCTGTTTCAAATCTTAGTGAGCTTCCATGCCACAACCTAACAGAGATGGAACCACAGAAAGTGATTGATTTGGAATGCTCTATATCAGTGGTGCTTCCATTGTCTAATACAGTTTATATATGGGCCGCCGTATATAAGGTGGGGGTGGGAGCTATTATGTCACAAAACATGAGGACACTTATGTAATACCGCAGAGGCAATGATTACCTCTCTGAAGGTTTGCTGCCCACCATCTAGCCTGTCGTAAACCACTACCGTCCCAGAATTCTTTGCAAACGCCACTCCAGTCTCAGAGTTTATTTGAAGGATCTGATTTGATGACACATCCCATCTCCCTCACCGACCTTTAAAGAGGAAAAAAAGCAAATGCAAAAATGATCTATACTCTATTGTGCAAAGTATACTTTTTATACGTACACAAGGGTATGCATAGTGTGCGTGATGTATGCACAAAGCCAGACTTATCTAACCATGCATACTCTGTACGTTTAGCTCGCATATGCACCTTAATTGGTTTGCACTAATTAATTTGTCTTGTGTATTTTGACTTGTGTACTTGTGTCCTAAAGCAATGTTTAAATCCAGAGAAATCAGCTATTTTAACCAGTGTAACGGCCCGTGTCAGCATCGTCTATCAATGGCGTCATATTCGTAAAATATGTAAAACCACCAAAGTCACCTTATATATTATGTGTTTTATGGTGAGCAACTGTTTGGATACCTTTATTGACAGAAAACTACTGTTATATACACAGATCAGGCATAACATTATTCCTAATATTGTCTTTGCTGCCAAAACAGCCTTGAGCCGTCGAGGCTCGGACTACACTAGACCCCTGAAGGTGTGCTGTGCACCAAGATGTTAGCAGCAGATCCTTTAAATCCTGTAAGTTGCGCGGTGGGGCCTCCATGGATCGGACTTGTTTGTTCAGCACATCCCACAGATGCTCGATTGGATTGAGATCTGGGGAATTTGGAGGCAAAGTCAAAGTTGTTGTGTTCCTCAAACCATTCCGGAACCATTTTTGCTTTGTGGCAGGGCGCATTATCCTGCTGAAAGAGGCTACAGGGAATACTGTTTCCATGAAAGGGTGTACATGGTCTGCAACAATGCTTAGGTAGGTGGTACATGTCAAAGTAACATCCACATGGATGGCAGCACCCAAGGTTTCCCAGCAGAACATTGCCCAAAGCATCACACTGCCTCCACCAGCTTGCCTTCTTCCCATAGTGCATCCTGGTGCCATGTGCTCCCCAGGTAAGCGACGCTCACGCACCCGGCCATCCACGTGATGTTAAAGAAAATGTGATTCATGAGAGACCAGGGTGAGACCAGGCCACCTTCCATTGCTGCATGGTCCAGTTCTGATGTTCACGTGCCCACTGTTGTTGTTTTTGGTGGTGGACAGGGGTCAGTATGGGCACCCTGACTGGTTTGTGGCTATGCAGCCCCATACGCAACAAACTGACATATCCTGACACCTTTCTATCAGAACCAGCATTAAATTCTTGAGCAATTTGAGCTACAGTAGCTCGTCTATTTAATCGGACCACACGGGCCAGCCTTTGCTCCCCACATGCATCAATGAGCCTTGCCTGCCCATGACCCTGATGCCGGTTCATCACTGTTCCTTCCTTGGACCACTTTTGATAGATACTGACCACTGCAGACCAGGAACACCCCACAAGAGCTGCAGTTTTGGAGATGCTCTGACCCAGTCGTCTAGCCATCACAATTTGGCCCTTGTCAAACTTGCTCAAATCCTTACACTTGCCCATTTTTCCTGCTTTTAACACATCAACTTTGAGGACAAAATGTTCACTTGTTGCCTAATATATCGCACCCACTAACAGGTGCCGTGATGAAGAGATAATCTGTGTTATTCACTTCACTTGTCAGTGGTCATAATGTTATGCCTGATCGGTGTAGCTCGACATGGTTAGTCTTATTGTTTGAATCTCTTGTTTTCTCTATTTACCGCGAGTAACATGTTTGTACCATGACTCAAAAACAACACTATTTTGTCAAGTGGCTACCAGCGTAATCAGAAAGAGCTTTATTTGTAGTAACAGTAATATAGCATTTTCTCCACCATATGATATTTTAAAATTAACTGCATGCCATTTAGCAACATAAGTCATCCAGATTTTATTAATATACAATATTCTAATATTGATCTAGCTTACTGCAATGTGCAACAAGTGTCTCCTACCAGCCATGAGCTAACACATTGAGTAATGTTACAACTTTCAACACACTCAAATGTAATTTTAGTATGATTGCTTTTGAGTAAAACAGCTCTGCGAATAATAACAGAATAAAATGTGAATTTAAGTGATAAAACGTAACTGTAACAAAGTTCAGGTATGAAGGTGGACTTTAATCGTAACTTCAATCATAAAATAAACAAACAACAAAACGAAAGGAGCGGCAGCTGCCAAATGCGGCATATAAGCATAATAAAATTGTGAAACGTGAAATGTCACAGGCTCTCGGCCACGCCTTGCTTCATACCACATTAACATTATTATCTTTAATAAATGAGTTCTTCCATTAACATTGTTTCTGCCTCAGTCCAGTTGGATAGCTTTCCATCAGCTGTGGAGGTGAACATGACAACTCCCATGATTCCAAGCTCAAGCTACGCCTTTGTTATTGTTTTGAAAAAGTGACCGCTAATGGCAAAACTTACATACTGTGCCTTTCAGCGCATGTTTTTGCACCCATTATCAAATAGAGTATACTTTGAAAGGCTACACACGCTCGGCTGTGTGCATACATGAAGTGCTCAAATCAAAAATGGAGTATAGTTTGAGCGGTTTGTTTACGAAAACTAAAACTAGTGCTCTGCTTCCTAGTAACCTACAGATTTACCTGTGTAATTAATTACCTGTTTAGTGGTGACCAGTGTTTGCATATTATGGGAGTGGAATTGTTGTCCCATGTTGTCATAATATAGAGCTTTGATATGGATGCTCCAGCCCAGAGGGAAGGCAGAAAGAGCTCGCTCATCATCACTGTTCACGGATGACAGTCAAAACACGTACATACCACACTGTTGACACCTAAGGAAGAAAAAAGGTTGAGGATCTAAAATGAGGGTTACCTATGGCAATTATCATGATAACCACTGATCAACAATGTTTGGTTGATACCACAAATGTCCATGGCAAAAACCTCCAAAAGAGCCACGCCTGTATTAGGCCCTGTCCTCAACACCCCTTGATCATCAACAGTAACAAGCCCTGCCCTTGAGACACACCGGCTAAGGGTGTAATGGACCGGACAGATTGAGTCTCTGAAAACACACATTTTAAAACCTGTATGATGTTACCTAGTCACACGTAACCAGACTTTTGACTAAACAGCAAAATGTCTGTGGTTGTTTCTGAGATTATAGACGGTTTCATCGGACGCACGCGCGTTGGCATGGTTACGCGCCTGGCCTGAAGTTAACTTCCGGTCTGTGTTTGTTTATCGGTCTGGCTAGTGGCTAGTATGGCGCACTACTCAGTAGAAACACATTTTTGACGTACTATTCTTGGATATAAATTATATAAATATTAACGATCAAGTAGAGACCATATGACACCAGCGCAAAAACAGTGTGTCACCAAAAAGCCTTGAAAGCGTCATAAATATCCAGTCTGACTGCATACTAGAGCAGCGTCTAATGTCATTTAGACTGTATGTCTAATGTAATTTACTTGTTATTTATTTGATTGTTATCAGAAATAATCTAGAGGTAACTTATTCTGGCTGCGTTTCTTTTTCTCTACGGTTTTCGGGTTAGGATCGACATGAGGGCGAGGATTTTCAGTTTTGGGTGAACTAACCCTTTAAGGGAGGCGTTTCCCCCACTCTATATTGAAGACAGAAATGGGAGATTATTTGTAATAAACATGCTGAAACAATAAAAACATATAAATTAAGTTAATGTTGCACAATTAGAATTAAAAATGATAACACATAAGAAAGATTCTTTGAGGACGTCTACCGGAAGTTAAGTTTGGGCCACAAATTCGCGCATGCGCAGTAACATTTGTTTATGTTGTTGTCGTTGAAACCGTCTATATGAAACCAACCAGGATCTTTAGCCAATTCTTCAGTGAAATTTAGGGGGGAATTATGTAAATGTAATTTTGATCAGGCACATTATTCGTCCAAGTCATTATGAGAACTGCAATGATGTGGAACAGGCTTAATGGAGTGGATGCTGACTTATTTTTTCAAGCTGGGCAATAATAATAATAATAATAATAATAATAATAATAATAATCTTTTATTCTGACATGAAACAGGCATACAAACTCACTTATTGCTCTGCAGGGTGTACTGAGATAGGGGAGACATGAGGATGGAACCTGGGGTTCCTGTTGTTAACTTCATCTCTTCAAACATCTGAGAAAAGAGGGAAAACAAAAGAGAGATTTAGAGCAAACTCAAAATTTAGGCTACATGAATTAAAAAAAAATGATGTGCACAACTAAATCATTTATAATAAATGCAGCAACATTCCATTGTTAATTTTCACTTTATGGTGACTTTAAATATTATTCTAACATTAACTCATTCTTGAGTATTTTAAACATCCAGATATTCTGTTTTGCTCATTAGCCTTGTTGAATCTGTTTGACTAAAATAATCTGTGATGAATTATGTATTCTGAGATTTTGTGAGTTATAGTACATTATTACAGTATGATTTTATTGTACAGTACAGAACACTTTTATCTCAGAAGTTCAAGGAAAATCTGCTTCCTCATGATGCGACTCCTATAAATATCTTGTCATTGTGGAGGATGTATTTACCAGTATTTATATCTCGTCAGTGAGATGATCAGAGAATGACGTGTTGCTGGTGTGTATCTCTTCAAGCTGCACATGTACTTTGAGGCTGGTCCTGCCTGGAGCTTCGGCCCTCACCAGCACAGAGAAACTGTGAGAGGGAGACACACTAACGCCCACCTAAAACAGACAGCAGAATGAACAAACAAGTGTTCATACAAGTCAGTTTATGCTATGTATGTGCATCTCACATGTGCATGCCGGGGTTTGATCTCCAGCACACAAGGTTTGCGCAGACTCCAGTGGAACCTGAGACCAGACTCGACACTACCCAGAGATAGAGGTTTCTGACCGCTGTCCCTCCCCATCACGTAAACCGGCATCTAAAATGAAAGATTCATCCAAATACTTCACTAATCACTTATACTGACAGAAAAAAAAACAAAAAAAAAAACATGGCTGCACACATTAATAATGAGAATGAGAAGGACAAACCTCTGTTCCTACAGATAGAGTAACTAAAGGAGCCTGTATCCTCAATGCTGTCAGGTTAAACACCTCGACCTCCACTTCATCCTGATCACAGTTAAATCACAGTTATTAGGTTTATGCAAAAGCATCTTTAAGAGTGTGTTCACACTTGGTAGGTTCGGTTTGATTAAAATGAACTCTGGTCCACGAGACCCACCGTTTCAGGGGGTCTCAGTCCAATTTTAAACAAACTCAAGTGCAGTTTGACTGAAATATGCATGCAACACAGACCAAAGGCATCTAAATGAACCAAAACAAGGACGTGATGTCACAAGATGCGACCCTAAAAAGGACAGAATGCTCAAGCACACAGAAAATTGCAAACTCCGAAATTGCATACTCTATTTAGTAGGTAGGCTACTTATTTTGAAAAATTACTCAGCGTTCTATTACAGTCATTAATAGATAAATGTATCATTTTCTTTTTGGCCCGGACAAAAAGAATCAGGAGAGAATCAAACTACAAATGTGAGCACACCCTTAGAAATGTGCAAATTTATTATAGTAAAATTTTAATACAGTTAAATTTTTTTATAATTAATAAATAAGACCATGTAAGTGCATGATGTGTGTATAAGAACAGATATAGCAATGGTAGTGGTTACAGCATATAATTAAGGCGGAATGGGATGAAAGGTTAGATTAGCTGCAGTAGGTAAGTAGTTAGGCCTATTAAATTATTCATGCTGGGTGCCATGGCAATGGAAATCTAATCATGCATATACATTTGCTCCTGAGTCACCTTTATAATGATCAATATGTGATTAAGGGGCAGTTCAAGCAGAACATGTTTTTTGTGTTTAAAAACAAAAGACAGGGTAGTTGACTGAAAAAAAACCCCCTGCAAGTCTTGAGACGCAACAGTAAAACTGTCAGTGTGCATCCGTCTAGCATGTTTACACAGAAAAACTATGGAAAAGCAGCACAGTGGAATGCAAACATGCAAGACGTGGGCAAAGGAATGAAAGAGCATAAAGACGTGTTTTTAAAAAGTTGAATTTCTTAACTTGTTCAGAGTGGAATGCAAAAACCTGTTCTGTGTGAACGGACTGTGTAAAACTACTGCTATGTGAACATCTGTGTAAATACTTTTATGTATGGCTTCAGATGGCAGGAAATCTATTACAAATCCCGGTTTACCTGTACAAAGGTAAGTGGTGCTTCTGTCTCTTGTGTCTGGAGAGCTCCTCTGAGTTTGACCACACCCACTGCCACACCTCTGACCAGTCATGTCTCTGTTACCACGGCGATAGAGCTGTCACTCACGGAGAACCTGACGCTCGACTGAGGATGAGGCCCTCCCTCCAATTTCCCCTGAACATCAAATACATCTTCATACTCAAAAATGCATTTCTGTGGAAACTAGCACATGGTTCGGTGCATCCTGTCACACCCACCTGTCGCACACTTCCAACTGCCAGAGCGAGTTTACGGGGTTGGAAACTGAATGGAGGGTAAACTTGAATATTCTTATGGGAGGAGCTTATAACACGCCCATGACCATCCACTGCTGAGAGGTGGAGACTGACCACGCCTACTGCTAGGCCTGTCACATGGAACCCCACGCTGTACTCATCCACTGGCCCCGCCTCCCTGTAAGTATAAAAATACAATTCAAAAGCTACCTGTTTTTAAC
The DNA here is from genome assembly GCA_018749465.1 of Paracanthobrama guichenoti. Lineage (NCBI taxonomy): Eukaryota > Metazoa > Chordata > Actinopteri > Cypriniformes > Gobionidae > Paracanthobrama > Paracanthobrama guichenoti. The sequence goes on along the minus strand of CM031958.1, from coordinate 21,629,422 downwards.
TATAATTTTTATGTTAAAGAACAAATTACAAACATAAAATAATATATTCAAATAATTTGAAAATAAAATGGAAATACTACATATGTGTATAAGATTTATCTATAATTCATACTGAAACTTTACCATAAAAATGACTCCTACAGCAGTTATATGCATTTCTTTAAATTTCATTCCATATTTCCATCCCTTCAAACTGAATTAGAATTCTACATCCTGTTTACTACTTCAATTCAGATCCAGTTATGCATCCTTAATTCAATTCTAAGCTGCTTGTCTCACTCCTGGCCATTTTTTCCAGCACCTCACCACCACCTCAACTCCATCATATCTATCCATTCCTATTATGTATTAAATATTACATAATCTTTATTAAATCAAAAGTATTAGGGCAGATTTAGAGCTTGAACCCTTCCATTATAGATAGCAAACCTTTATCTCATGCAAGGTTTATATGAAAATGTAAACTAGTGAAACAAGACTGATGCAAAACACATGGTCTGGACTCACTCCACAGAAATTATGGATGATGAAGGGATAAGCATGAGGTTCATGAGCAACAGGAAATGATGAAGATACGGTTGATTCTTTGAATCCAGAACACGCACTCGTACTACAGCAGAATGGCTGACCTCAATCTAAAAACCATCAACATAGGAGACAAAGATTCAGTGAACATGAGATAATGTAATACAGTGTAGTAAAATGGCAAAAAATAATGCAAGAGATGTGGAGCATCTGTCTACATCGTACAATATTAATGAAGTCAATTTGGAAATCTGTGATGTCAGAGACAAGAGTGGAGGCCACAGCAGGATCAGAGGTCAAACAGAGGTCATGAGCCAAAAGAGTTGAAAAACCAGACCGAATTGGGGACACCTGGGATAGAAAGATTATAAGTGAACTAGTAATTTGTATTGCAGTTAGTGCTGTACTCTCATTTTGCGGTGAAATATTTGAAAATTGTCCACCTGTATTATATTGCCGTTCTTCATGTGGATAAAGCTGGCCAATTGGTTGTCTTGTTGATGGACATGAAAGTGACCTGATCCATGGATCAAGGTCAGAATGGACTGACTGAGTCATTAAAATACAACAAAAAAACAGGCCAGATGAGATATGATGGAGAGGGATGAATTTGCTCACTGTGACTTTTGGATGGTTGAATAAAGTGACAGAGTGTCTGGCCCACTGAACGTCATCTACCAAACGCAGATTCACGCACTGAGATGTTGGAGCTGTCAACATCTTATAAAGCGCACATAGTTTATATGTTACTCAGGCATACACACATAAATATGGACACATTACAGCACAGATAAAAAATAAACACATAAACACACACCTCTGGACATGTAAGAGTGACATCGACAGTCACGGTTCCTGTCTGTGGGACTGAAGAACAGGCTAGTTGATTAGATTAGGGTCAATGGCAAATAAGAGTGTCCACAATAAAAAGGGAAAAGTTCTTTAAAAAAAAAATTGATGTACTCATGTTAGTTTCATATGGTATCAAACTTTTATGCATTTTTCAAGAAAATTTCCACTTTATTACTCTAAAAATGTAATCTTATTCATAATTTTCAAACACATTACATAAGTCTTTTTAAATATATATCAAATATAATTATAATTTATTTAGAAATGGCATATAATCATATAATAATAAACTAATAATATTTAAACAAAACTTTTCACTGCTTGATTATAATGATTAAGTAATCTTGTGTATATATGTGTGTCTATATAAATATATGTGTATATATCTATATATACAAAGTAAAGAGTGTTTTACAAATATTATGCATTATTGATTTAGAAATAGCTTAAATTATATTTTACCAAAACTGCTTCACTGCTTTTTGATAATTTAATTTATAAACAGCATTTATAAATAATATTAATAATAACTGCTTTTAAAAAATATTACAAAAATGTTATGCCTAATATTTTATAATACTAAAATATTATATAAAGCATAATTCTGTATCAGACAGATTTTTTTAAATTTCATTCAGAAATTAAATAAAAACATACTCATAATAGATGCAGTGTATTCATTTGATGTATGAATTGCATTAATCTATTTTTGAACAACTTAATAGATTCAGACAAACAAATGAGCGTCATGTCATTGACCAATTTACACAATATTGTGAGAACTAAAAAAAATGCCAAAAATATACAGTGCAAAGCAAAGACACCATATAGTTTGAAGCCTGTCTGAGCTGGTCTTTCAGCCGCTGTCATTGTGGACTGGGGGCCCAGTGAGAGGAGACCAGGGTCAGAGGAGGACCACCTCACCGAACAGGAAGTGAAGTTATCAAACTGCACCCCCTTTTGGTCAAACACAGACAACTGCAATGTAGCATCCCTAGTGCTGGACACAGATAACTGTGAGAGAGAAAGAGAAAAATGACATGAAAGAATATGGTAATGTGATATTCAATTACATCAGAGTAATTCTACGAGAATAAAGGAAGTCCAAACACTGAAAGAGATAAAGTGTGACCTCGTTAAATAAATAATGATAAAATCATGCTTAACCTAACCTTAATCACTATAGAAGGCACACAGGAAAAAACAAAATACTTCAAATATAGCAGAAAAGCAATAAACTATTGATTTGGTGCTCTATTATCATGAAAATGAAACTGTGAACCTAGTTAATGTGTGAATTAATCTTTGAACAAAAGGTGGCAGAGATATCAGTCACAAGAATGTGCAGTAATAGTCTTCTTTGCCATCAGTCAGTTCATGACCATATCGGTCACATTATTTATTTTATATATTTTATTTATTTAGATTTATGTAAGAATTTTATTATTCAGCAAGGACGCATTCAATTGATCCAAAGTGACAGTAAAGGTATTTATAATGTTACAAAAATATTTCAAATAAATGCTGCTTTTTCTTTGCCAACTTGTCAGTTAGTCCTTAACATATCATTACCATTTTGGTAGCTGCACACGCTTACACTCATCATGGTTTGTATAAATGTGTTTAATAAGTGAGCATGCAATCACTGGCATTCTGCCTGCTTGTACTTTTTCTTTCTATTTTGTGTGTGTGTGTGTGTGTGTTTCACTTTGACTAATGATATGATTCATTAAATTGGTAAATCTAATGGAATTTCTGCCTCTCTCAGTGTGCTGTGACTAAAAATCAAAGTTTTCCTCATAGCTCATGGGTGCCCTTTAGTTTGAATTAAAGATATGATTTGATGTTTCATTCTCAAAAAAATGTTTTAGTATATTACTGAGGGTATATTGATTGCAAAGGTTTGACATTGATCAAAGACTTGGTTTCTAGAGCATCTGTGTCAGGAGAGGAAAAGCCCTCACACAACCCACTGAGGGCCCATGCATGCGGTTACTATGGAAACTGCTATAACACTTCACCCTGCATATCTCACATAATTGCATGGCAAATGAGAGCAGCGAAAAGAGGGAAGGAGAGAGACGGAGGTCTGGTGTGGGTGTAGGGGTGAAACTGAAAGAAAAAGAAACACCTGGAGGGCGAGAAAACGAAAAAAAAGGAAAAAAAGAGAGGTCTGGGCAGGTGAAGTGAAAAGAGGAAAATTAGTAAATCATAAAAGAGTTTGTGAGAGGACGTAACAGCAGGAGGGGGCAAAAAGAGAAAGAGAGAGGATAACGTGGGCATTGCTCACCAGTCCACAGGGGTACTGAGGCTGAGCGCAGGAATAGTGATGGGAGAATAGAGGGATGGATGAAGGTGAGGACGGAGAGGAAGTGGCCGACGACAGAAGAGAGACAGAGAGACTAGCAGGGATGCCACACGCCACCTGAACTCTGCTCTCCTCAACTGCAGGATTCTCGTTGAATGGACCTGGAGTATTACCACACCTGAAGACCAACCACTGCACACATGAACACAAACATATGTAAAAAACCTACACGACCTCAAGGCTACAGCGCTTCACACTCAAAGCATAAAAGGCTTACATTTCAATTTCAAAATGTCAGTATTTAGTATACATATGCAGTACATATGAGTGATACTTTGCAGCTGAGGACATTTCCCAACCTGTTTTCCCACGGTGGTGCACACGACCTGATACGCATGTCGAGGTGTCCTTGCTTTGGTCGGACTTAGTGCCTCCACGGTAACACTCCCTGTTGGATGCACCTTGATATCACTATAGAAACGGAAGGGCTGAGGCCCCCCCTCGAATATAACCACACGAGATGAGCCCACCGAGAGAAGAACCTCAGACGCAAACGACTGTCATCAAAATGGCGCCGCTGTGTTTGGTCGCCGTTCAGGTCGCTCCGCGAAGACTGTGCTTTTATTTACTATTTTACTTTCTTTTACTCTCAGTTTTTACAAACTTATCATCTGCATTGATCTACTACGACAGCAAAACTCTTTTGGACATTGGTTACCTCTACACTGGACTGTTTCAGGACACTTTCGCCGATCCTCTGTGGCCATCTGAGATTCTTCGGAACGCCGAGTTGAACAATGGACAGAGCCAGCGGCGTAGAACAAAGAAACACCGTGGGAAACGTGCTGGTATCCGTAACAGACTGAGGAAAAGGGCATTCAGACCTCCTCTCCCGAGCATTCTTCTAGCAAATGTTCAATCCTTGGATAATAAGATGGACGATCTTAGAGCCAGGATAAGTTTTCAACGGGACATGAGAGACTGTAATATCTATTGTTTGTCTGAAACATGGCTCACGCCCGCGGTCCCGACACAGCTGTGACGCCGTCCGGAGAACTTCTCTGTTTTTCGGATGGACAGAACAGCCGAGGCCGGTAAATCCAAAGGCAGTGGAGTGTGTTTCATGATCAACAAGAAATGGTGCGATCCCAGGAACATCACCATTCTCTCGCGGTCCTGCTCACCTCATCTGGAACATTTAACAATCATCTGCCGCCCATTCTATCTGCCTAGGGAGTTTTCTGCGGTTGTCGCGACCGCCGTTTACATCCCACCGCAGGCAGACACAGCGCTGGCTTTATCTGGCCTTCATGATGTTGCCAGCGGCGTCATAAACCAACATCCCGACGCGGCATTCATTGTCGCGGCGATTTTAACAAAGCAAACCTAAAGAAAGTCCTGCCAAACTTTCACCAGCACGCCTCCTGCCCCACACGAGGAGCAAACACACTGGATCATTGCTACTCTCCGTTTAAGAACGCCTATAAAGCGCGGTCACTTCCAGCGCTTGGCAAATCGGATCATGCCGCCATTTTCCTCACTCCCGAATACAAACAAAAGCTCCTCCAGGAACCCCGGTGAGGCGGGAAGTTAAGCGTTGGTCACCCCACTCAGAGACCGCGCTACAGGCAGCTCTGGGCGATGTGGATTGGGACATGTTCCGGCGAGTTCAGCTGACGTAAGCGAGTTCACAGACGTGGCGCTTTGCTTCATCAACACGCTTACAGAGCAAGCCACGCAAACAATAACAATAACGTCCTTCTCAAATCAGAAACCGTGGGTGGACAATTCAATCCACTGCGGCAGTGAACGCGACGCACTGCTGCTTACAAACGCCGGTCTCCATTCAGGGAATATGAATGAATACAGATCGTCCCTGCTATGCTCTCAGACGAGCAGTTAAAGCCGCAAAACTCCGTTATAAAGACCGAGTGGAGTCTCATTTCCAACTCAACGACTCGCGGCGCATGTGGCAAGGTCTGAGGTCCATCTGCTCCTTTGGATCTAAATCCTCTGCAGAGGTGAACGCGCTGATCCGTTGCTCGTGAACGAGTTAAACTCTTTCTATGCTCGCTTTGACTGTAACGCGGCAACGCGACTCCGCCAAGTGGCGCGTTAGAGAAATTACTCAGAGCAGCAACAATCACGTGATCTCTGTCTCGGAGGATGAAGTTCGGAGGGCACTCAAGCGTGTGGACGTCAGGAAAGCTGCTGGGCCGGATGGTATTTCAGGTCGTGTTCTGCGGTCCTGTGCTGATCAGCTCACCGGGTTGTTTACATCTATCTTTAATGAGTCCTCGCTACATCTGTGGTCCCCACCTCCTTCAAAAAATCCACCATCATCCCTGTCCCTAAGAACAGTAAACCCTCTTGCCTAAATGACTATCGTCCAGTGGCTCTCACGTCTATAGTCATGAAGGTCTTTGAGAGACTCATTAAAAACACCATTTGCGCCTTCATTCCTGACACTTTGGACCCTCTTCAGTTTGCCTATCGTCCCAATAGATCGACTGAAGATGCCATCTCTCATGTCCTCCACTCCTCCTCACACTCACATCGACAGCAAAAGTGGGAACTACGTAAGACTGCTATTTATTGACTATAGCTCAGCCTTTAACACCATAGTTCCCACCAAGCTAACCTCCAAACTCCTGGATCTCGGCCTGAATCCTTCTCTCTGCCACTGGATTGAGGACTTCCTCACTGGCAGGCCTCAGGTGGTGAGAATAGGCCAGTCCACCTCCACCTCCATCACCCTGAGTGTGGGAGCTCCACAGGGCTGTGTCCTGAGCCCTGCTCTACTCTCTCTACACGCATGACTGTTTGTCCACACACAGCTCCACCTCTATCATCAAATTTGCTGATGATACTGTTGTCCTGGGCCTCATTTCCAACAACAATGAGACGGCATACTTGGACGAGGTGGAGCATCTAACATCATGGTGCCAGGACAACTGTCTCTCTCTGAATGTTGGCAAGACCAAAGAAATGATTGTGGACTTCAGGAAGAGACAGCAACGGACATACTCCCCCTCATGATCAGCGGGTCACCAGTAGAGAGAGTGAGCAGCTTCAAGTACCTGGGAGTAAACATCTCCGAGGACCTGACCTGGACTGCTCACATTCAGACACAGGTGAAAAAAGCCAGGCAAAGACTGTACCACCTGCGCCAGCTGAGGAAATTCAGGGTTTCACCAGCTATCCTGAAAACTTTCTATTTAGGGGCGATAGAAAGTGTTTTAACTCAGTGCATCACAGCGTGGTATGGGAACAGCACCAGTCATGACCGCAAAGCCCTGCAAAGAGTAGTGCGCTTATCCGAGCGTATCTCAGGGTCAGCTCTCCGTCTCTGCAGGACGTCTACACCAAACGCTGCAAAGGTAGAGCTACCAAGATCATCAAGGACTCTAATCACCCTGCAAACCCTCATTTCACGCTGCTACCATCTGGTAAGCGCTTCCAAACCTGATGGCCAAAACTGAGAGACTCAGGAGGAGCTTCTTCCCCAGGCCATCAGACTCCTGAACTCAGTCACTTAACATCACGTGACTTCACTTCAGGATAAACATCGATACACTGACATTGCACTGCACTTTCTGTTCTCGTTGTTACTGTGTAACAACCTGTCATAAACCTGGTTGCACATTATACTCTTTATACATTTGTTAACCACATATTTATAAGTCTACAGTTTACTCACTGCAAAGTCTACTTCAATTATTTTATTCCACTTTATCCTTATTTGTTACCTTTTTTTTCTCTTGACTTGATTATTTATAATTCTACAGATATAGACATATATATATATATATAGATAGAAATAGGATATAAAAAAAAGTACTATTATAATTTCTTCCTTGTGTTTTTAACTGTGAATTTGCACTGTCCATGGAGCGGACCTGTTTACATTTCACTGCCGGTTGTATATTCTGTATATAACTGTGTATGTGACAAATAAAACTCTTGAATCTTGAATCTCTGAGCGAAAGAAGGAGAGAACAATGTCACAGAGAAGTTAAGTGGAGTCAAATGATAATGTCTTTGTTAAAACTGTTGTTGTCTTTCATTAGTGTGTGACTGACAAAAGCAAAGCACTGATCCATCACACTGTCCTGTTAAACTCTCATGAGCGTGCTTGGCAGCGTTTGCCCTGGACCAGAGAGCTCCATTGTTCTCTATGTCCCTGACATGATACAGAGTCATACATCAGTGATCAGGAGTTTCACATTAATCTTCTGCTACATCCAAACAGTTCATTATCTTAATAAATAGCCACCATAGGGCTGATAAATCACCCTTTATATAGACATGACACTTACCACAAATCATACAAGCGCACACACACACACACACACACAGAGAGAGCATACTTTAAGAGGGCTGTAGGCCACCAGTGTTGTCGTCTCACTGATGTTGCATGCCTCTGTTACCACTGTGATGGTAACAACAGCATGTCCCTGTGAAAGAGCCTCCATACGGACCCCTCCACAGAATTCAGCACCTGGAGACAAAGATCCTGAGAGAGAGAGAAAGAGAGGCAGAAATGAAGAAACAGACAGGAAATATTTGTGTGATGTTCTTTCTGGTTTAAATCAGGTAGATACATTAATAATAATATGTGTAATATGAGTAATATGTGTACATGTTGCCACAGCATATATTTGATTTCATTTCATAAAATATTGAATTAATTAGATTGAATCCAATATATTTTACAGTGATAACAGGAAATCAAATAATTTTGGTCTGCTTTTTGAGATTGCATGTGACGTCTCAAGGAGCTAAATTTAATATCTGTCTTGTTTCAAACATTCAAGTATATAGCCTTAAATATTGAATGAAAATGGGGTAAGAAAATACTTTTAAAAACTTTTTGTGCTTTTCGTTAATAATTGTAAGCTGAAATAAAATAAGATATAAATATTACTGCAGGATATAAATATATAAATAAAATATTTGAAATATAAATATTTGAAACTATCTAAAATAAGATTAGGTTAAAGTACTAAATTTACAAAAATTAAAACTGAAATAAAAATAAAGTAAATCTACAGTAAATAGAAATATTTACAATACAAAAATGACAAATGCACATGTAAAGAAAAGTGAAAATGAAAAGTGAACATATAAAAATAAAAGCTAGTTTAAAATATTAATATTCTATACTATAATAGTATATATAATATACTATAAATACTTCTAAAGTAACACTGTTTACATATAATTTTATAGACATCTCACAAATTAATTATTTTAGTCATTTATACAGTGAAGTGGAATTAGTTGCTCAAACTATGCTAATGAATAAAAGCAAACGACTAAGCAAACAACCAAAGAAACAACCAAAAATACTATTCAGAATAAATCTAAACTGTGATGTTGGTGGCAATTGTTATTCTTCTGGCAATCTCTGTTGTGAATATAAGCCAAAAATTTTACTATAAGAATGTCTGCCTTGATTCACATCAAGTTTGCAATCCAAGTGCTGTCTTCACGTGCCGGACAGCCGTGCAAGTTATCGGTACATAAATCCTCTGTCAAACACAAACACGCATATACTCCATCAACTTGATGTTTACGGGCTAATGTACTAACCGGATTACACAGAGAGAGCGCATATTGATTTTCCCAGTACTTTAAATTAAACCAAGAGAAATGAACTAATTAATCCTATTTTAATTTGTGCGTGCAGTGGAGAGGAAATCCTACGTGAGGGGGGTAAAGAGAGAAAGTAAGCAGTGAGGGGGTCTCTGTGTGTGACTGGGAGTAGATCACTTATTCCTCATGTTCGATATGCCCCGAGGTAAACAATTACAGCAGGAGGGTGAATTAAAGGGCCATCAGAGAAAGAGGGTATTGAAGGAATCAGTGGAGTGGGAATGGATGAACTATGTACAATTGTAGAGATGGAGAGGGGGTGAAGATGCAGCACCTGACGTGTGTAAAGATGCCGGAAGGTTCAGTGTGGACGTGTAGAGAGAGTTGAGAGCAGTCCGTGACTGCCACAAGATTTCTGTTCTCCAGTAGAGTTTCTCCACATTGAGGATTTTGTGTATTGGAGAAGTTTGCCTAAGAATTTGTACAGGTGCTCCTTTGAGTGTTTGAATGTGTCTGAGAGCAAGTGTTTAGTGGGTCCTGATGCCCCAAAGAGCCATGGGAATATCTATCTTGTCCCCCACGCGACAATTGCCCCTCTGAGGAATCAACTGCAACCAGCCAGGCCTTACAACCATCACCTGTACACAAATAATGAGAAACATCAGACACAGGAGTTATATATATATATATATATATATATATATATATATTCAAGATTCAAGAGTTTTATTTGTCACATACACAGTTATATACAGAATATACAACCGGCAGTGAAATGTAAACAGGTCCGCTCCATGGACAGTGCAAATTCACAGTTAAAAACACAAGGAGGAAATTATAATAGAAATAGAATAAAAAAGTAATATATATATATATATATATATATATATATATATATATATATATATATATATATATATATATATATATATATCTATCTGTAGAATTATAAATAATCAAGTCAAGTAGAAGAAAAAAAGTAAAAATAAGAATAAAGAAGTGGAATAAAATAATTGAAGTAGACTGTGCAGTGAGTAAACTGTAGACTTATAAATATGTGGTTAACCAATGTATAAAGAGTATTATGTGCAAACAGGTTTATAACAGGTTGTTACACAGTAACAACGAGAACAGAAAGTGCAGTGCACTGTCAGTATGTTTATCCTGAAGTGAAGTCACGTGGTGTTAAGTGACTGAGTTCAGGAGTCTGATGGCCTGGGGAAGAAGCTCCTCCTGAGTCTCTCAGTTTTGGCCATCAGGCTTCGGAAGCGCTTACCAGATGGCAGCAGCGTGAAATGAGGGTTTGTAGGGTGATTAGAGTCCTTGATGATCTTAGTAGCTCTACCTTTGCAGCGTTTGGTGTAGACGTCCTGCAGAGACGGAGAGCTGACCCTGAGATACGCCGATAAGCGCACAACTCTTTGCAGGGCTTTGCGGTCATGACTGGTGCTGTTCCCATACCACGCTGTGATGCACTGAGTTAATACACTTTCTATCGCCCCTAAATAGAAAGTTTTCAGGATAGCTGGTGAAACCCTGAATTTCCTCAGCTGGCGCAGGTGGTACAGTCTTTGCCTGGCTTTTTCACCTGTGTCTGAATGTGAGCAGTCCAGGTCAGGTCCTCGGAGATGTTTACACCCAGGTACTTGAAGCTGCTCACTCTCTCTACTGGTGACCCGCTGATCATGAGGGGGGAGTATGTCCATTGCTGTCTCTTCCTGAAGTCCACAATCATTTCTTTGGTCTTGCCAACATTCAGAGAGAGACAGTTGTCCTGGCACCATGATGTTAGATGCTCCACCTCGTCCAAGTATGCCGTCTCATTGTTGTTGGAAATGAGGCCCAGGACAACAGTATCATCAGCAAATTTGATGATAGAGGTGGAGCTGTGTGTGGACAAACAGTCATGCGTGTAGAGAGAGTAGACCAGGGGACTCAGGACACAGCCCTGTGGAGCTCCCACACTCAGGGAGATGGAGGTGGAGGTGGACTGGCCTATTCTCACCACCTGAGGCCTGCCAGTGAGGAAGTCCTCAATCCAGTGGCAGAGAGAAGGATTCAGGCCGAGATCCAGGAGTTTGGAGGTTAGCTTGATGGGAACTATGGTGTTAAAGGCTGAGCTATAGTCAATAAATAGCAGCCTTACACAGTACTTTTGCTGTCGATGTGAGTGAGGGAGGAGTGGAGGACATGAGAGATGGCATCTTCAGTCGATCTATTGGGACGATAGGCAAACTGAAGAGGGTCCAAAGTGTCAGGAATGAAGGCGCAAATGGTGTTTTTAATGAGTCTCTCAAAGACCTTCATGACTATAGACGTGAGAGCCACTGGACGATAGTCATTTAGGCAAGAGGGTTTACTGTTCTTAGGGACAGGGATGATGGTGGATTTTTTCAAGGAGGTGGGGACCACAGATGTAGTGAGGGACTCATTAAAGATAGATGTAAACAACCCGGCGAGCTGATCAGCACAGGACCGCAGAACACGACCTGAAATACCATCCGGCCCGGCAGCTTTCCTGACGTCCACACGCTTGAGTGCTCTCCGAACTTCATCCTCTGAGACAGAGATCACGTGGTTGTTGCTGCTCTGAGTAATTTCCTCTAACGCGCCACTTGGTGGAGTTGCGTTGCCGCGGTTACAGTCAAAGCGAGCGTAGAAAGAGTTTAACTCGTTCACAAGCAACGGGTCAGCGCTCCCCACTGCAGAGGATTTAGATCCAAACGAGCAGATGGACCTCAGACCTTGCCACATGCGCCGGGAGTCGTTGAGTTGGAAATGAGACTCCACTCGGTCTTTGTAACGGAGTTTTGCGGCTTTAACTGCTCGTCTGAGAGCATAGCAGGACGATCTGTATTCAGTCATGTTCCCTGAAAGGAGACCGGCGTTGTAAGCGGCAGTGCGTGTGTTCACTGCAGCGCGGACTGAATTGTCCACCCACGGTTTCTGATTTGAGAAGGACGTTATTGTTACTGTTTGTGTGGCTTGCTCTGTAAGCGTGTTGATGAAGCAAAGCGCCACTTCTGTGAACTCGCTTACGTCGGCTGAACTCGCTCGGAACATGTCCCAGTCTACATCATCCAGAGCTGCCTGAAGCGCCATCTCTGAGTGGGGCGACCAACGCTTAACTTCCCGCCTCACCGGGGGTTCCTGAACGAGCTTTTGTTTGTATTCGGGAGTGAGGAAAATGGCGGCATGATCCGATTTGCCAAACGCTGGAAGTGACCGCGCTTTATAGGCGTTCTTGAACGGAGAGTAGCAATGATCCAGCGTGTTTGCTCCTCGTGTAGGACAGGAGACGTGCTGGTGAAAGTTTGGCAGGACCTGCACAATATTCAGGACCAGCTGAATATATATATACCAGGACCAGGACCAGGACCAGATATATATATATATATATGTTTGTGTGATAGTGTGCGCAAATTTTACCTTCCCAACTACTTTATGTAGGGTGTTTTTAGAATCTGAAACTTGAATTTCAGACTGGCCCCTCCTCTTTCTTGCTAGAACCACCCCTTTTACTGTAACTGTGGCAATTCCACTATCAGACACTTCCCATTTCATAGAGCCACTTCCTCCCTCCACCTGAAAACACAGTCAGTTATAGCAAACAGTCATTATGCTCCAACATATAGATAGCACATATATAGATAACAATTTTAACGCCACCTGAATATTGTGCTGATACAGCTTATTGCGGGGTTGCCATGGAAACACAATCACAGAGGGCTGCAGGGTAAGAGGGTTGTAGATTTCAACTTCCTGTCACAATCTGATTGGTGGGATGACAGGCCACTTTTCACCATCCTGTTACATAAGACTGTTGTTATTAAAATAAAATTTTATTTTATTATATTTTTACAGTATAAATGGGTGTATTAAATATTATATATATTATATATATATATATATATATATATATATATAAACTATATACAGTAGTTGCTTTTATATTTTAGAAACATGGTCTCCTTACAAAGGAACCATCATATTTGTGTGTCCGTGGCAACAAAAAGTTTGAAAACGCTTGGAATAACACATGAAAGTTATTTTAAAGTTATAACTACTTTTACAATAACATAACAAAACATGTCACAGACACAAAGGTAAATATCTAGGTAAATATCACTTTAAGAAGGCTGGGAAATCACAACCTGATGTAGCCGATACTAATCAGCTCAATAGTCAGCCAAACCACACAGCAACACTATAGCATTCCCAGTGAAGGTCTGACAGGAAAATTTACCCCTGCCTAAAGGATGATTTCCCTTGGAGGCAGTTTGGAAGGTTTTCCCTCCTTTTTTGTCCCATTAATCTAATGGATGATCCTTATAAGTGAGCGGGGATCGACAGGAAGTTGCAGACCAAAACTAATGAGCAATGTTTCTCCCGGAGCTCATCTTACAGAACCATAATGTAACTGCATGACGATCGGATAAAACTGCCCCCTCTAAGACACGTTTCATCATCTGCCACCACAGTGCCTCCTGCAGATGGAACATGCTGTCTTTTCCTTTTTAAACAATGGGTTTCCTAACACACCACATGCCTCTCTTTACACTTCACACTGTGTGTGTCCTCATTTCCTGCTCTCTGTCTTTTAATGCCCCCTCAGGTAGGGCTCCCCTCTATATCTTCAAACAGCTTGTGCCATTTACTCCAATAAGACTGAACTGCATTTTTGTGAAATAACCCCAACTAAACCCCTCAAACTGAGCAATGAACTGAACAAAATCCCAGAAGTAAGATATCTGACATACTGATGACATTGGTATTGTCTAATTAAACCCCTTGGGCCAACAGGGAAAAAAGAGCAGCAGAAAAATAATGGTTTCAGTAAAACCCTTTTTTAGGGTTCTGGTAATGCAGTAAACATTGATATCGATGTCTATGTGAAAGTATATAACCATCCATGTACACATTCAGGTTGCTCACTGAAGACAGTTTGCTAAGATTTATCCTCCTTAGTTGCTGTTGCGTGCTCAGAAAAGGTTTGCAGAACATCCCACAGGAATGAACTGGAGTTGCACATGAAAAAACAAGACTTGTATCCTGTATTGTAAAATTGCGTTTAATCCTATAACAACACAAAGTAATTCTACAGACATACACTACGGTTCAAAAGTTTGGGGTCAGGTAAATGTATTTTTTAAAATACTATAGGGCTGTTTAATGCTTAATTCTGATTAGTCAACGAATGTTCTGTGCAATTATTTTTCAGTACACGGATACACGCACAGCTAAAGTAGCTCCAGGCAGGTCTTACGCATTACAGTTTCATAGACTGATCTATATAAATGACTGGATTGCTCATTGCGCTCTAAACTGCCATCAGGCGATGAAGCTACTGGAAGTGTTTGAGCGGCCATCTTACTATTCCCTACCGACAGAGGGCATCATTGACTTACAGCCAGAACATTGACCTAAAATCACCCGATTTGCAGCATCTCAGTCTCAAAGGATTAGCTTTACAATATATGTATATAAATTAATAGTTACTTCAGATGTTATCTGTAAAGTATATGGTCTTTTTGGAGAGGATATGTCATATATGGAAATCGTTGATGTGGGTGTGTCTACTGCACACTGCTGACACAGGTAACGTAACTGAATAAACACAAAACATATTTATTTTTATATAATTATGGAGGAAATAAAACATTATCATATATCTGTGTTTAGCTCAAATAGCCTATACGATAAATATTAATACAAGCCTCTGTACTATATTGCACTATATTGTATATCAGAGCGAGTTCTACTCTAGTGAATATGAACGTAACTTTTTAATAAGCAAGAGAAATTCCCGACTTTAAACGAATGCCATTTACATTCTTAGGCCATTTGTGTTGTAAGAATGTAGACTTCTTAAGAAGGGAGGGAGACTTCAGATATAAAAACGGTGTCTCCTTAGGCAAAGTAAAATCTCAGTAAAATCATATAATTTCCTATTAATTCAATAGAATGCTTGAGTTTACTAGGGAATATGGCGATATGGTGGCGCGGTGGCTTCACTTTTTATGACGTCATGAGCAATCCAGTTCAGATCAGTGGTTTCATATCACTTTGGCAAATTATTTTAGTTATTTCAAAAATCCTTATAGCCTGCAACAGCAAAAGACATTGACAAAGCAAATAAATATAACAAACAATGACAAAATATTCCTATGTTTTCCCCACAAAACTATGTTTTGTTACCTATAAAAAGCACAGTCCTTTTCTCCCGCTGTCTCCCATACACATGCACACACATACAATACAGACACACTCTCACACACACGGAACCATACACGCGCACAAAAACGTATTGTCAGTTTCGGAACTGAAAAGCTCTGATATTTCTCAGTAGAGAGGTTACTGAAGAAGGTAAACTTCGCTATTTAGTAGAGAAGCTGCTGCCGAACACTGTTGAGACTAGATGCACAGACTCATTCCTACATATTTAATCTCTCTCTCTCTAATGGCATTAGTCTGCATATCAATGTCTCAAGCCTCCATTACTAGCTCTACAATGACATTTTAAAATTAGCAACGTGACCACATGTGCATTATTTTTTCTAATAGCACTGGTCTACAATTTTTTTAGAAGTCATCTGCTTTAGAGATAACAGTTATTTAAAATTGTAATAATATTTCACAATATTATTATTCATTTACTGTATTTTTTTGTATTTTACTGTATTTTTGATCCATAAATGCAGCCTTGGTGAGCATAAGAGACTTCTCTAAAAAACATTTAAAAATCTTACAGACTCCAAACTATTGAACACTAGTGTACATAAAAAAAGAAAAATAAGATAATTGCAGATGGCAAAAGTTGCTAAGGTAGGAGTTGATATTTAACTAAATAAAATCATCATCATGAATTGACTGGATTGAAAAGTGGCTGTTAGATACTAGAATTGAGCCAGACTGAATGTGAGTTTGGTAAAATAATGCCAAATCAGCTATTTGACTTGACCTCTATGCCGCAGATATGCCACCAATATGAAAACAATTTTCAGCTTGTGAATGACGTTTCTCAAAGGATTGGCATTCATGGAGTGTACCGTACATATGATGGTCAGGGAAGCTCGCCTGTTATCGCTTATTTTTTCTCATAAAAGACGAGATAACAAAAGACAGAAGAAATAAAATCACTCACTGCTCTTGACTGAATAACCTTAATAAGGGTTCTATATTTATATAGTGAAGACTATGAAGTGATATTTCACATTTTATTACTATTTCTGTAGCCTACGTGAAAATCTAGTTTAGACCTACATGAAAAACCTGAAAAGAACTAGTTAGAATCATCAAAAAGTTGCTTATGTACACAATGATACGAACAGAAACGATGGTGTCAGTTTTTTCCATATCAATTCTAGCAATTGAGTCCTCGTCCTTTGGAAGTGCATGCAAAGTGGGTTCCCAGTAGAGCCTGGCCGATAAGGATCTTTTGGGGGCTGATGTCGATACCGATATTAGGGAGTAAAAAAAGTCTTATATCGATATACAGGTGCTGGTCATACAGTATAATTAGAATATCATCAAGTTGATTTATTTCACTAATTCCATTCAAAAGTGAAACTTGTATATTATATTCATTCATTACACACAGACTGATATATTTCAAATGTTTATTTCTTTTAATTTTGATGATTATAACTGACAACTAAGGAAAATCCCAAATTCAGTATCTCAGAAAATTACAATATTGTGCAAAGGTTGAATATTGAAGACACCTGGTGCCACACTCTAATCAGCTAATGAACTCAAAACACCTGCAAAGGCCTTTAAATGGGCTCTCAGTCTAGTTCTGTAGGCTACACAATCATGGGGAAGACTGCTGACCTGACAGTTGTCCAAAAGACGACCATTGACACCTTGCACAAGGAGGGCAAGACACAAAAGGTCACTGCAAAAGAGGCTGGCTGTTCACAGAGCTCTGTGTCCAAGCACATTAATAGAGAGGCCAAGGGAAGGAAAAGATGTGGTAGAAAAAACACGCAATAGGGATAACCACACCCTGGAGAGGATTGTGAAACAAAACCCATTCAAAAATGTGAGGGAGATTCACAAAGAGTGGACTGCAGCTGGAGTCAGTGCTTCAAGAACCACTACGCACAGACGTATGCAAGAATTGGGTTTCAGCTGTCGCATTCCTTGTGTCAAGCCACTCTTGAACAACAGACAGCGTCAGAAGCGTCTCACCTGGGCTAAAGACAAAAAAGACTGGACTGCTGCTGAGTGGTCCAAAGTTATGTTCTCTAATGAAAGTAAATTTTACATTTCCTTTGGAAATCAGGGTCCCAGAGTCTGGAGGAAGAGAGGCACACAATCCATGTTGCTTGAGGTCCAGTGTAAAGTTTCCACAGTCAGTGATGGTTTGGGGTGCCATGTCATCCGCTGGTGTTGGTCCACTGTGTTTTCTGAGGTCCAAGGTCAACGCAGCCGTATACCAGTAAAATTCAGAGCACTTCATGCTTCCTGCTGCTGACCAACTTCATGGAGATGCAGATTTCATTTTCCAACAGGACTTGGCACCTGCACACTGTGCCAAAGCAACCAGTACCTGGTTTAAGGACCATGGTATCCCTGTTCTTAATTGGCCAGCAAACTCTCCTGACCTTAACCCCATAGAAAATCTATGGGGTATTGTGAAGAGGAAGATGTGATATGCCAGACCCAACAATGCAGAAGAGCTGAAGGCCACTATCAGACCAACCTGGGCTCTCATAACACCTGAGCAGTGCCACAGACTGATCGACTCCATGCCACGCTACATTGCTGCAGTAATTCAGGCAAAAGGAGCCCCAGCTAAGTATTGAGTGCTGTACATGTTCATACTTTTCAGTTGGCCAAGATTTCTAAAAACCTTTCTTTGTATTGGTCTAATTTTCTGAGATACTGAATTTGGGATTTTCCTTAGTTGTCAGTTATAATCATCAAAATTAAAAGAAATAAACATTTGAAATATATCAGTCTGTGTGTAATGAATTAATATAATATACAAGTTTAAATTTTTTTGAATGGAATTAGTGAAATAAATAAACTTTTTGATGATATTCTAATTATACTGTATGACCAGCACCTGTATATATATATCGATATAAGACTTTTTTTCATAGTTTCTGTTCATATCATTGTGTACATAAGTGCTGAGGAAGCCTATGATATGGTAATGTGTGTTTTGTTTCCGACACACGCTGTAAGCGGTAGACCAATCACAACAACAGACTGTAAAAAAAAAAGAAATTTGACCTTGGATTGACCTTTCCTTTCTGTCCTTCAATCCGTGCAGACGTGTTTTTCTCTCTGCTCCCTGCTGGCTCTCGCGCTGTTTTGTTTTGTCTAGTGTTTCGTCTCTTCTCTTCTCTGACTGCTGCTTTGCTGGACTCCTGAAAATACTGAAATGGAATTGATTAACTGGTCAATCAGCGCGATCGACAAGATTTTCTCACTAAGGAAGGGTGCCCCGGGAGAACCCACCTGCCCGGACGGGACCTTTGCTGCAGGGTACGTGAGGGACGCATGGAACAACTGGCAAGTCCTGTGCCTGGAGGCTCTGTCCGTGGAGGATGCGGAAGATTTATACATGATTGGATTATTGATGGCGGGGTTCCAATTCTTTGGCTTTGGGATTGCCCTGACCTATCGGAAGATTGGTAAGACAGCTGCAAGCAAATTCACCCAGCCGCTGTCTGTGGAAATTAAAGAATGCTTCGGGGTTGTGTGTGACCGTCTGAAGGAATTAGATCAGAAAGTGATAGGAATTGAGGAACTGAACCGTAACAACGCCCAGTCCGGACTGCGGATCGCAGGGTAGAGTGGGCTCTATCGGGGTCAGATCGGTGAACTTTTACGGACTGTAACCGGTCTGGCCATGAGGCTGGGCGTAATGTCTAGGGAAACTGCACAGACCGGACGCGAATGCTGAGGACCAGATCTGATTGATTGATTATGATCCGGACAAATTACCGAAGATCATCAAATGGATTAAAAATAATAAATTGTATTTGCCTGACCTAATCAACTAGCCCAACGAACCTCACTTGGTCCCTATCTCTCGGTTGGGAGGTCAGCCGGGCAGCTGTCTGCTATCTTCCCTGTACTGCCTTATCTCCCTTCAAGGACAAACCATAGAACTGAACTCGAAAACATCTGAAGTTATGGCTAACATTCTCACACAACACAATCTCAGACTCACTCGCACCATACATACCCGACCTTATTCCCTCCCCGCCCCATCCGTCTGCCTGTCTGTTATCTATCTCCTCTCCCACTCCATACAAAAAATCCCATCACGTGACCACGTGTACTGTGTCATGTTTATGTTTATGTTTTGTTGTGTTTGCTATGTAATGCTTGCTAAATTGCATTCTTGTATTTCTGGAGAGCGTAGGGCGGCGCCTGAATAATTGGCTGCGGCCCGGAGGCTTGCTCCAAACTTCATTTCGTTATACTGTACTTGTACATGTGTAATGACAAATAAACTTCAACTTCAACTTCAACTTCGGATGCATGTAAACCTATTTTTAGGAGACCTCCAAAGATACCTTTAAAATAGCATTTTCCATAATTGACATCATCACAAAAGGAAGAAAGGAAGAACAAGCTGAATTACAAAAACAAACAATTTCTTTTGTTGGAATAGTGAGTATGTTACCTCAGAGATGATGCTATAAAGTGAGGCCTGTATTAAAGTCTTTCCTTTCATGATGGTCTGCAGGAGATGGCAGGATGGATCAGACGAAGACTCAAGTGTCACTAACCTCTCAGTCTCCTCCATAACAATCACCACATTCTGCACAGGGATAAAGTTCAGACGTTATGCTCCTGTCAAGAGATGCAGTGGAGCAAACAGTGCAGAAACTATGAAACACAACCTGTGACAGTTGAACCACATGGCCCTTGCTGTCATGGATACAGATAGTCAAATAATACTGCCACTCTGTCTCCAACACCCATCTGTCCTCTTCCTCCTCAATACTCAATGCTGAAACACACAGACAAATGCAAGTAAACATAAACTCTCATACAGGTGTGCGGTTTAAGATATTTAATATGGTTAACTCACTCATATAGCTGGGCTTCACCACATATACAGAAGTGCGAGGGAGTTGGGACATTATTTCAGGGGGCAGATCTGAGTCACAATTGAGCTTGGAACCATAACAATATATTCATATGCCCTACAACATAATGTTTCAATGAAAAACACAGTTGTGTCGGATACTGTTGTGTGCAACCGTTAATGTCGCATGACCTGGCTTGAGGGCGGTGACAGTCGCTGTTTCCCACTCAACACAGATGATGTCATGATGGTACATTCTGCCCCTGCATCCATCCACAACAAGTCCATATCCCTCCTCAGAGAAAGTGACCTCTGCAAACAGACAGGAGAGTAAGTAATTATATGCAGGTGTCATTTTTTTTTTACATATCTCTCTTGACATATGCAACGATGTGTTCATACGATGGAATATAATTGGTCTATAAGTGTGAAGTCATGTGGTTAGGGTGTTAAAGTGTTAACTTGCAGTTTAAAAGCAATATTGGCATAAGCATATAAAGGCCACTGGCATATTGGTAATCTCGGGTGTGTGTTTATGTGAAGAGGTGTTGAGGACACTTGTCAAATGAGATTCTCTGTAGTTTCAATGGCCCATGACCAAGTAAACACTGTAATAAATAAATCATGTAATATATATTTTTTTAAATTATAATACTGGAATGCAGAAATACTACACAAACCAAACTGTTATATTACTTAAGACAGCATGTCAGAAAAAATACATAAATGGAATAATTCTTGTGCAGTGTGTGCTTATAAGCTGGCGTCGGGTTATATGAGAATGTCTCTATGTTTGTTTTTAATTTATACCAGAATAGTATATAAGTGTCTTTATAGAATTCTTAAAATATGTTTTTTTTTTTTCAAAGGCAAATCAAATTGTATCTTCATTTTAAATGGACAGCAATACATTTAATCATGTCTGGCCATTTGAAAACATTTTTAAATGGCTAACTGTAATTTGCTGTTAGCCTCCCAAGCATCATACATTTATGAAACTGAGAATGTTTACCTTAATAGAAACCCGCTGCTCCAAAGCAGAAAGAATCTTACAGCTATTAAGACATGAACTCAAAAAGAAAATGTATCAATATATATAATGTATTGCGTGTTTGTGGTCAGTTCTGTGTGTGAGACCTGCCAGGACTTGCAATTTTGTTATTTCTCCTTGCATTCGATCAACAGGAAAGGCAACGACTGTGTGAGTACTATATCCTTTTTCTCATTGTTTTCTAGATCAGCTGTTATTTAGAACATTTGTCAGTGTAGTGTAGTGTGCTGTGTGGTGAAGTAGCGTTTGTTCACGTGTTGGTCACGTGGGCTCGCATGAGGAAACAGTTTCGACGAGGCGTGGCCTAAGCCAGCGTGGTATATTAGCATTGCATTGTTGACATTCAGTTAGAGAGAAGCATTCGATCAACAGGAAAGGCAACGACTGTGTGAGTACTATATAATTTTTCTCATTGTTTTCTAGATCAGCTGTTATTTAGAACGTTTGTCTGTGTAGTGTAGTGTGCTGTGTGATGAAGTAGCATTTGTTCACGTGTTGGTCACGTGGGCTCGCGCGAGGAAACAGTTTCGACGAGGTGTGGCCTGCTGTATTCAATAACGAGTGTATATAAATAGAGTGGTACTCCGCGGCAGCCCTGGTGTGAAGCCCTCATCGTGTGAAGACCGAAGAGTGTAAAGACCAGCGACTCCACTCTGTGCGACTCCACTCGAGCAAGGACACCGACTAGGCACTTGAGTATAGCTTTCCTTTCACTTTAACCCCTTTTGTGTTTTGCTTGTTTTCATCTATTTATTTATCTGACCTGTATTCACCATGTGCTTTCAAATCTCTTCTATTACTACTACCACCCGTAAATCATGCTCTGTGTATTCAAGATGCCGTAATCCTAATAATCTGCTTATGGTACCGATTTCCTCTGCCACTTTACTGTCCATTCCAGTTGGTCTCTGGAATTGCCAGTCTGCTGTAAACAAAGCAGACTTTATTTAATCTATCTCTGCTCATTCAAATCTCAGTCTCATGGCCCTAACTGAGACCTGGATCAAATCAGAGGACACGGCCACTCCTGTGGCCCTCTCAAATAATTTCACTTTTTCTCACACTCCTCGCCCGATTGGGAGTGGTGGAGGTACTGGTTTGCTCATCTCAAAATGATTCGAAATTTGAATCCATACCATCTCTATCTGGCAACAGTTCATTTGAATCACACTCAATCACTGTCACTCACCCTGCTAAAATCCATGTTGTAGTTGTTTATCGCCCGCCAGGTCAACTGGGTAACTTCCTGGAGGAGTTGGATATGTTACTCTCCAACTTTCCTGAAGATGGCACTCCCCTGGTACTACTTGGTGACTTCAACATCCACCTTGTGAAACACCAGGCTGCAGATTTCACCTCTCTACTCACCTCATTTGACCTTAAGTGAGTGTCTACTACAGCTACTCACAAATCAGGTAACCATTTGGACCTTATCTACACACGCTACTGCTCCACAGACAACACTTTAGTTACTCCATTGCACACCTCTGACCACTTCCTCATCACTCTTAACCTCATACTGACTCCTGACACAAAACGCACTAATCCGCAGATCACCTTTCGGCGTAATCTACATTTGCTCTCCCCCTCTCACCTATCCACTATGGTTTCATCCCCACTTCCTCCACTGCCTCAGTTCTCAGCACTGGACACTAACAGTGCTACTGACACTCTTTGCTCCACTCAAACATCTTGCTTATACAGCTTTTGCCCCCTTTCATCCAGACCAGCCCGCACCTCCCCCTCTGCCCCCTGGCTGTCTGATGTTCTCCGTGAACATCACTCTGGACTCAGGGCGGCAGAGAGGAACTGGTGCAAATTGAAGAACTCTACTGACCTTATCTTATATCAGTCTCTTCTCGCTTCTTTCTCTGCAAATGTCTCCACTGCCAAAACTACATACTATCACAACAAAATCAACAACTGCTCTGACTGCTGTTACTTTTCAAAACATTCTCCTCTCTTCT
This sequence comes from Paracanthobrama guichenoti, assembly GCA_018749465.1. Classification (NCBI taxonomy): domain Eukaryota; kingdom Metazoa; phylum Chordata; class Actinopteri; order Cypriniformes; family Gobionidae; genus Paracanthobrama; species Paracanthobrama guichenoti. Next base: position 21,606,065 of record CM031958.1, on the reverse strand, counting down.
TTGTCCTCCTCCCCCATTCCGTCATCAACTTTTACAGCTGATGACTTTGCATCATTCTTCACAAACAAAACCTCATCCATCAGCAGCCAATTCTCCACACCACAAACTGACACACACATCTCAACAACCAACACACACATGCTCCTTCTCTATGCTCTCTGAAGCAGAAATCTCCCAACTCATCCTTTCCAACCACCCCACTACCTGTCTGCTTGATCCTATCCCCACTCAACTGCTTCAGGCCATTTCTTCTTCAATTACTCCTGCACTCACTCACATTGTCAATACCTCTCTTCAGACCGGGACCTTTCCCACAGCATTTAAGCAGGCTCGCGTAACCCCACTGCTCAAGAAACCCTCTCTGAATCCATCACTTATAGAAAACTACAGACTGGTATCCCTTCTTGCTTTTATTGCAAAAACACTCGAGCGAGTTGTGTTCAACCAACTCTCTATGTTTCTTGAACAGAACAACCTCCTGGACAACAACCAATCCGGCTTCAAAAGCGGCCACTCGACTGAGACTGCCCTGCTCTCGGTTACTGAAGCAGGAAAGGGCAGCTTCCAAATCCACAGTACTCATCCTACTGGATTTGTCTGCAGCTTTTGACACAGTTAACCACCAGATCCTCCTGTCAACTCTCATGAAGATGGGCATCTCAGGAACTGCTCTCCAGTGGATCGAGTCTTATCTCTCAGGTGGGTCCTTCAGGGTGTCATGGAGAGGTGAAGTGTCTAAGTCTCCACTTCTCTCAGTGCTTGGACCACTTCTCTTCTCCATCTACATGTCATCACTGGGATCTGTCATCCAGAAACATGGCTTTTCCTATCACTGCTATGCTGATGACACTCAACTCTACTTCTCATTTCAACCAGATGATCCCACAGTTGGTGTTCGTATCGCTGCCTGCCTGACAGATATTTCTGCCTGGATGAAGGAACAACACCTTCAACTCAATCTGGCAAAGACAGAACTCCTTGTGGTCTCAGCCAACCCAGCACTTCACCATACTCTCTCCATTCAGCTCGGTTCATCAACCATAACTCCGTCCAGGACAGCCAGGAACTTTGGAGTTGTGATTGATGATCAGCTAAAATTCACTGACCACATCACTGCAACAACCCGGTCCTGCCGATTTGCTTTATACAACATTAGGAAGATTAGACCCTTCCTATCAGAGCAGGCCACACAACTCCTGGTACAAGCTCTTGTTCTCTCCAGACTGGACTACTGTAATGCTCTTCTAGCGGGCCTTCCAGCATGCACTATCAAACCCTTGCAACTGATCCAGAATGCAGCGGCGAAAGTGGTCTTTAATGAGCCGAAGAGAGCGCATGTCACACGCCTCTCTTCATCAGTCTGCACTGGCTGCCAATAGCCGCTCGAATCAAATTCAAGGCACTGGTGCTCGCCTACAAGGCAACCACTGGCTCTGCACCAACATACCTAAACTCACTTGTTCAGACTTGCGTTCTGCAAGTGAACGGCGCCTTGTGGCGCCATCACAAAGAGGCAAGAAATCCCTTACAAGGACCTTTTCCTGGACCGTTTCCACCTGGTGGAATGACCTGCTTTCAAAAAATATCTTAAAACGCATCTTTTCCAGCAGCACCTGACCAATAAAGAATAGCACTTATCACACTATTCATTTTCTGTTTGTCTATAAAAAAAAATAAATAAAAAAATACAAAATTGTTCTGTCCTATGTGTTCTGTGCTACATTAACTGAGACTTGTTATAGCACTTGCATATTGTTGCCCTTGACTGTTTTTAGTTGCTTCTATTGCTCTCATTTGTAAGTCGCTTTGGATAAAAGCGTCTGCTAAATGACTAAATGTAAATGCAACGTGCTTATTTGTGTGCACACTTTATATTTTACGTGTGAGCTTTGTCACTGTGCTCACACTGCTGTAATTCTCTAACGTGCTTTGTTTATGTACTTGCGCTATCTTGTCTATTATTTAACACTATAAATGGCAACTCTCTTGAATCATTGCTTGAATTAGTAAGAATGAGAAAAATGTAAAAAAATATAGCCTATATTGTTGAAAATGTATGAGGTAAGTCCACTGTCCACAGCCCCGGACGGCCCTGGCCCAATTTAACCCCTGGTTATGATGGTCCACCAGCTAACCAGATTTTAATTGTACCAGTCTCTCCTTCTTGCTCTGTTTTCTACACACTGTATCTGATTGTGGATCCTTGTAGCAGGTATGTATCCCCTGCTGGACTCAGGTGTAGTCTGTCTATCACAAACAAAGTCACACTGGCTGCTTCTACATGCTGGTGGACCCATTTACTCTCACACACACACACACACACACACACACACACACACACACACACACACACACACACACACACAGACACAGACACAGACACAGACACAGACACAGACACACACACACAGAGACATCAATAATATATTATCATCATAATATTTGATTGATCAGCCCAAATATTATAAAACAATTTTACTTGTTTTGTTATCTATAGATAACGTGTCTCTAGAGATACAAAATTATGTCAGTACCATATCTGTTTTTTGGGGGGTTACCGAAACACATTAAAATTCCATTCAAAAGTTTGGGGTCAGTAAGATTTTCTAATGTCTTTGAAAGAAATCTCTTATGCTCACCAAGGCTGCATTTATTTGATTAGAAATACAGTAAAATAGTATATACCATTAAATGACCATTTCAAATAACTGTTTTCTATTTTAATGTATTTTATTCCTGTGGTCAAAGCTGAATTTTCAGCATCATTTCTCCAGTCTTCAGTGTCACATTTGATGTTCGAGAAACATTTCTTATTATTGTTAATATTGAAAACAGTTGTGCTGCTTAAAATTTTAGGATTCTTTGATGAATAGAAAATTCAAAAGAACAGAATTTATTTGAAATATAATGTTTTACTATATTTTAAATGTCTTTACTGTCTTTTGATCCTTGCTGATATTTAACTTTACATTCTTTTTCACCAATTTTTACAATATGACCTGTGCAGTATCATTACTCAATATTATGTTGTGATGCCTAAATTAATTTTTTGAAACATTGTTTCTAAAACTATTAGTTTAATTTCTAGTATGCTTAATATTTTTTTATTTTTAGAGAATATACTATAGAATTTTAATATTAGCCATTAAATTGTTACCAGCCATAACTTAAAAGTAATTATTGGCTTATGTGCATCTGCCATAATTTTAAAATGTAATATTTAATCATTCTACCTAGTGTTATATGTGCTTTCATACCTTTTGTTCAGAGTGTAGAAAAGACACTTTTATAAGTGCTGAGCCACTGTGAATCCCATACAGCAGGACACTCTCACCTCTGTGACCAACATCTTCTAGAGACAGGATATGAGGTGGGGGAATGTACCCGGCATCGTGGTAACGCACAAACCTATGTTAATCACAGAAAACAAGACGTGCTTTATGTTGATGTGTTTGCCCCATCTCGCTCTCTCTCTCTTCACTTAAAGACCCTTGTTCACCTCACTGTTTGTATTTCATCAGACTCCCTTGCCAGTCGGCAATTCAATTTCAAGCCAGCCAGACAGCTAAAAGTATTTCCTGTGGATCAGGCCAAGAACAAAGCATAGTCATAACCTTCTCATTCTCAATGAAACACATCTTCACAGTGCCCCAATGAAATTTGTGAAATGAAAAGTACCTTCAGAGTCAAATGCCTGGACCGATAACTGCAGTGGAGGGTCATTGGTAAAAAGCTGTCGAGCAGTCGTGATGATCTTAATCCTTTCAATCCGATCAATGATGACGTCACAGCGCAAAATGTGACCTGTCACTAAAATGGGAATTGGTGAAGTCACACTTTTGAACCCTTCATGTTGTTTAGGATCTCAAACATAAAAAATAATAAATAAATAAATTGACCCTCATGTTGTCTCAAACCAGTGTGAATTTCTTTCATCTGTGGACTATAGAAGAAGATATTTTAAAGTTGATTATTTCATGTTGGTAATTAAACAATTTTGGTTCCCATTGACTTATATTGTGTTTTTTGTTCAAAGTTCTGTCATGAAACTCTAGATGGCACAGGCCGATAAGCCCTTAACTCAATCCAGCTTGCAATCACATCATTCTACAGGGCACAGCTGATTGGTTTCTACTGCATCAGTAGCCAATGAGCTTACTGCTCGAACTTCAAATGCTGGTCAACATTTTCTGTAGCAGTTGCAGTGCGCGTTCAGAAACCCTCCACCTTCCCCAGCTCCACCTCTATAGATCTGCTATGGGTAATTAATGTACGCTATTTTGTACAGCAGCATGTCTTACTTGCTCACAGCCACATGTTGTGTATGTATTGGCAGTAGCAAGTCCTGTACTTGCTCTGCAGGAGCAGCAGCAATAACAGCAGCAGCATAGCAGATCTATTTCTAGACCAAACATATCAACACTGTCATATCCATTACCATGCTGAACACTTTTGTTATGACAGAAATACAATGGTAATCAATGGGAACCAAAACTGTTTGGTTACCAAAATTCTTCAAAAATATCTTATTTTATGTTTCACAGAAGAAAGAAAATCTTACAGGTTTGGAACGACATGAGGGGTAATAAATAATGACAGATTTCATTTTTGGATGAACTATGTTTTTAATAGATTGAGAACAATTGTAATGAGATTTAAATGGTGTGCACTGCATTTTAATTCAATCAGTCAGTGAAGCAAAGAGTGAGCAGGTTGACTGCATTCAGCATTTATTTGTCAATTAAAATGATTAATTTGAAATGAAAAATGGTTTCATGATTAATATATTTAAATTGAATTGCTTGTGAAAAAATAACCTATACTGCTGTAATGGTTCTGTATGTCCTTCTGCAGAAAGAAAATGCATGTCTATTTATTACTGTCCCCTCCTCTCGCTCACCAGGGTCTTGTGCCTGGACCACGGTATGGATAGGGACAGCCTGGGGGGAGGACAGAGCTGACACCAAGCACTGCTGACTGCAGGAAGACACGGGCAGCAGAGCCGGAGGGCTGAGTGCAGAGAGAGGATACACCCTGACAGTCTCAGGCTTAGAGGACACCCTAAAGTCAGACAGACAGCAATAGAGTTAGACACATGACTGCAAGTAAAGCACTCTATTGCCTATATTATTCTCCTAATACTTACTTTTATGCAAATAATTCAGGCATGTGTTTCTTTTCAAACACATTTAAAAAATGTCATGATTAGAATACGAAACTCTGTCACTGACTTAAGACAAAATGAGGCTACAAAATTTTAAATGTTTATGTATCAAGGAATTATTTTGGATCAAGAGAATATAATCATAATTACATTAAGTTATACACTCACCTAAAGGATTATTAGGAACACCTGTTCAATTTCTCATTAATGCAATTATCTAATCAACCAATCACATGGCAGTTGCTTCAGTGCATTTAGGGGTGTGGTCCTGGTCAAGACAATCTCCTGAACTCCAAACTGAATGTCAGAATGGGAAAGAAAGGTGATTTAAGCAATTTTGAGCGTGGCATGGTTGTTGGTGGCAGACGGAAGTCTGAGTATTTCACAATCTGCTCAGTTACTGGGATTTGCACGCACAACCATTTCTAGGGTTTACAAAGAACGGTGTGAAAAGGGAAAAACATCCAGTATGCGGCAGTCCTGTGGGCGAAAATGCCTTGTTGATGCTAGAGGTCAGAGGAGAATGGGCCAACTGATTCAAGCTGATAGAAGAGCAACTTTGCCTGAAATAACCACTCGTTACAACCGAGGTATGCAGCAAAGCATTTGTGAAGCCACAACACGCACCACCTCGAGGCGGATGGGCTACAACAGCAGAAGACCCCACCGGGTACCACTCATCTCCACTACAAATAGGAAAAAGAGGCTACAATTTGCACAAGCTCACCAAAATTGGACAGTTGAAGACTGGTCTGATGAGTCTCGATTTCTGTTGAGACATTCAGATGGTAGAGTCAGAATTTGGCGTAAACAGAATGAGAACATGGATCCATCATGCCTTGTTACCACTGTGCAGGCTGGTGGTGGTGGTGTAATGGTGTGGGAGATGTTTTCTTGGCACACTTTAGGCCCCTTAGTGCCAATTGGGCATCGTTTAAATGCCACGGCCTACCTGAGCATTGTTTTTGGCCATGTCCATCCCTTTATGACCATGTACCCATTCTCTGATGGCTACTTCCAGCAGAATAATGCACCATGTCACAAAGCTCAAATCATTTCAAATTGGTTTCTTGAACATGACAATGAGTTCACTGCACTAAAATGGCCCCCACAGTCACCAGATCTCAACCCAATAGAGCATCTTTGGGATGTGGTGGAACGGGAGCTTCATGCCCTGGATGTGCATCCCACAAATCTCCATCAACTGCAAGATGCTATCCTATCAATATGGGCCAACATTTCTAAAGAATGCTTTCAGCACCTTGTTGAATCAATGCCACGTAGAATTAAGGCAGTTCTGAAGGCGAAAGGGGGTCAAACACAGTATTAGTATGGTGTTCCTAATAATCCTTTAGGTGAGTGTATATATAACACTAGCCTTGGTGATGTTAACTCTGGAAAAGGGGCCTTCATGATGAAGAATGACTTTGATAATTACACTAGGTAATTAGGGTAAAAATATTCAGGTCAGTCAGATTTTTACTTTTAAAGAAGTTATTTTAAATTGTAAAATAATATTTCCCAATATTACTATTTTCACTGTATTTCTGATCAAATAAATGCAGCCTTGGTGAGCATAAGATACTTCTTTGAAAAAGATTTAAAAATCAAACCAATCGCAAACTTTTGATTGGTAGTGCACATAATGTAATGTAATCATTTTGATAAAATGAAGAGGAAAAAAAAATACATTTGTGTTGTCATTTCTCATTTCCAATATAAAGGTTCACATGAAAAAACTAAATAAACAGGTAAAGTTGTGGGATGTTTTGCCTCATGTCTAATAAGTGATTATTAGTTATTTTGATTTATTTTGATATGTGTATAGACATTGTAATATCTGCTAACTGCAAATTGCATTTTGAATTGTCTTCATTAGACTACGTTTATCTTTATATTTCCATTTATAAATGGAAAGGCCAGAGTGACCCATTATTGTGGTCCCTTTCTCCCTCAATCTATATTCAGATTTTCATTCTATCATCACACCAAAACAGCACACTTTAACCAATTTTAAGTTTTTAACATTCTTCTTGTGCAGCTTTGCAAAGACTGGTAGGCATATCCTTCAGGAAATGCATACTACTGATTTGCAGGGCAGTAAACTATAGTGCAGACTAGTTACTGTCTAGTCAAACCAAACTTCACCCTGGAGATGATATCATATATCATAACAAGATTGTTTGAATTTTGTTATTAAGCAAGGAGAAACAAACTGATTGAATTAATTACTTAAGCATCTGGGCTAGAACCAGCAAAGTTTTGGTAGGTAGCCAGGCTTTGGCATTTGATGCTATAGAAGAAGTTACAGATGTTATTTTAATAAAACGGGTCTTATGGCATGGCAGCACATCCTGAGCAGCTCATAATTCCCCTCAGAATGAGCTACCATCTGTATTGCATTACAGTGCATTGCATTAACCCCTACTGGCCTCACTAAAGCATTATACAATAAAAACAAATTTTTTTTTTTTTTTTTTCCCCAAAATGGCTCCCTTTCATGTCACGTCCTGGCTAGACCTGCTAATCTTTGTTAGTGAGCCAGCCTTTGGTCATGGGATGCTTCAGCAGAAAAAGGTGAATCTTACAATAACAATCAAGATTTTTCCAAAAAGTTTTCCCATTCATGTCACTGCTACGCTAGAACCAGCAAAGTTTTGGTAGGTAGCTAGACTTTGGCCATGTGATGCTATAGAAGAAGATACTGGAGGTATTTTAATAAAACGGGTCTTATGGAATGGCAGCGCATCCTGAGCAGCTCATAATTCCCCTCAGAATGAGCTACCAGCTGTATTGCTTTACAGTGCATTGCATTAACCCCTACTGGCCTCACTAAAGCATCTTACAATAAAAAAAAAAAATTGGGCAAAAATGGCTCCCTTTCATGTCACGTCCTGGCTAGACCTGCTAAGCTTTGTTAGGGAGCCAACCTTTGGTCATGGGATGCTTCAGCAGAAAAAGGTGAATCTTACAATAACAATCAAGATTTTTCCAAAAAGATTTCGCATTCATGTCCTTCCTTCATGGCATCTGCCAAATAAGAAACAAAACATTGCACAAGAAAAGCATTGTTGACATCATACTTTTTTACTTTATTTACAGTAATTGTGACAGTCATTCTCTTTTGCTTGGATGCACACTAGAGCTGGGCAATATAGAGTTAAGATACATGTATGTTTAAAGAGATAGTCATCATTTACTCACCCTCAAGTTGTTCCAAACCTGTTTGGGTTTCTTTCTTCTGTTGAACACACACAAAAATATATATTTGGTATAAATATATAAGAATGTTGGTAATTAGACATTTGATAGCCATTGACTTTCATAGTAGGAAAATAAATACGATGGAAGTCAATGGGGCCCATAAACCGTTTGATTACCCAGATTCTTTAAAATATCGTCTTTTGTGTTCAACAGGCGAAAGAAACAACTTGAGGGTGAGTAAATTAATTTTCAATTTTGGGTTTAAAAGATGTTTTAGCCACCATGTTGCATTAGAACAACGAATTGATTTCAAAATACTACTGCTGGTTTTTAAAGCGTTGAATGGTTTAAGGCCAAAGTAAATTTCTGATCTTCTGCTGCATTATGAACCATCCAGACCTCTCACCGTCTGGGACAGGTCTGCTTTCTGTCCCCAGCGTCAAAACTAAACATGGAGAAGCAGAATTCAGTTTTTATGCACGATATATCTGGAACAAACTCACATTAAAACTGCAGTTCTGCAGCAACTCTTAAATCAAGGTTAAAGACTTTACTGTTTGCCACTGCCTTTTATTAATTGGAAAGGAATAATGATACATTTCTTACACTACACTTTAACTTTTACTCTCCTGTTTCATCATGTTTTTATTTTTCTATTGAACAATTTGAAAGTGTTTTAAATGTCTTCTTATATTGTCTTTTTACATTACCCAATGTTGCTTTTATGTTTTATGTAAAACACTTATGGCTTGTTAAAATGTGCTATACAAATTTGCCTTGCCAAGTCAAAAACTCATATTTTCATATAATGATCCAAAGAGTAAAAGGATATTTGTGGCTTTCATAACAAATTATAATAGGTCGCACATGTTTCATGTTTATCCCCTTGAAGGTACCTACAGGTACATGTAGCATGTTAAGCTAACCACAACATGGCTTATTCTACATTGTTACTAGCTAAAATCTCACGGTTCCTACACGATAACAAATAATGTATATAATGAACACATGTCAAAACGAAAACACAGATACTTACAAGGCCAAAGAATATCCTTTAACATTTGCTGTTGCCCGTTGTTGTTCTACTCTTGTGTAAAAAACATAAAAAATATTAATAATTAACTCAAAACGACAGAAATGTTTTTTCGCGAGATCTGCCGTTGCCAGCTACAGCTGCCATCTAGCGATTGAGAGTTGTAATTGCATTTTTTTAAAAACATAGTTGTTTCGTTTCATTTTTTTTTTTAAATCTGAGGTGAATTAAGGTCACAAAAATGATATTCAAACACACTTTAAATTATTTTTACATTGTCATACTTTGTATGTTGTTCCAGCCACAAAGCCGCAGAAATAAAAACTATTTATAAAATAGAATCGTCGTCAATCGCCGTTACGGCTGGTTAGTACAAAAAACTCTGATTAACATTGAAAATATCATTTTTCTCACGTGGTTAGGACACTAGCCCTAGAATTATAGGGCTGTTTCGGTATTTGCATTGATTTTGTATTGTTGTTAAGTCTGTTGTTAAGTTCTTTTAGTGGATTTTTGTCCACATTTTGTTTAGATATAATGTGTTTTTTTTTTGGAACGTCGTTGTTGTATGGCCAGAAGGACTCGTACCCTAGGTTTTTGTGAAACGCCACCACTGCTGCATATGCTGAAAAATAATATAAATAATAAACAGCACTAGTTTTTGTATGACCAATCCTGAATGAAACTTGATGCTTGTTCATTGTTTATTTTTGTATTGCAGCCTCGGTCTCCCATCACTCATAAATTCGACTGTCGATTGTGACGTCACTGTGATCGCGGAATTCCTCAGAACGTTCGGTGAGTATAATGTAGAGCGCACCGGCTTTGTGCTTTTGTAGCGAGTCGACGATTGTGTGAGTATGCCTTATACAGGGTTTGGGGATCTTAAACATGTTATTGTGTCAATTCACTGTACATTTAGATAAATAAATAGATAAATCATTTTGAGGCTTGAATTGAGGAACCAATTAAGCTAATAAAATTAAGGAAAAGGGGCTCGAAAAGCTCAATTGTGCAGTTTTATTTAGATTTGATTTATTTTGTGCAGTTTTTATTTACATCTGTTAATGTTTAATGTTCAGTTATGTTTGACATTTGAAAGAGTTTCTGTTATGTTGAGGTTTTGTGACCGTTGCCATTGTGCAAAAGAGTAGAGCTTATGGTTAGGTTGTGATGTGAATAACTTATTAAGCATGTTGTTTAAATTAATTGTTTTATAGACTAAATCATTTAGGTGATTTTTACATGATTTATTCAGGTAGATTGCATTAAAGAAACCAAAACTTAAAAACTACTCAAAAAGAGTATGTGTAATATTGTTACCATCATTTCTTTAAGTAAATATAGCACATAACATTTTTTTACACTGTATGTTTTCTCAGCTCATCTCTTCCCTTTCTTTTTCTTTCATGGTGTTTCACAGTTATAGATTGCAAAAAGTATTGTTCACTTCTAGATCATCTTTCACCATCAAATCCATCAGTATGTCAACCATGTCCACCATTTTTGAGATTCCAGAGCAGTCATCTAGTGAATACTCAGATGAGCTCATGACGGCCCTTGCTGCGGGGCGGTGGTGGGCAATCATGGAAGTTTCAGACCCCATATCTGAGCATGAATATGGGGACCTCGTCTCAGGCCAGTGTTGGGGAACAGTGGAGGGAGGAGGAACTTCATCCCCCACATCCCTGGTCTTCAGTGACGCATCTGAGCACTTCTCAGATGCAACACTGAAGACCACAAAGCAGTGGAGGCAGAAGACGACGCACGGAGCACCCTTTTCTGCCAGATCCACACAGGGAGCACCCCTGGTCTTCAATGATGCATCTGAGAAAGCCCAGCACTCAGGTTTCTCAGATGCAACACTTAAGACAACAGATCAGACGAGAAAGTGGAGGCAGGTAAAGCCACAGGGAGCACCTGTGCCTGCTGGGTCCCCCCAGGAACCACATGTGCCCGTCAGGACCAAACAAAGAGGAAAACTCAGGATCCCTGAGCATCTGACCAAGCATCTTCAAGAGGCCTCTTTTGAAATGCACATGCCTGCCAAGTCTCCACAGAGGGCACCTGTGGCTGCCCCAAAGGTGCTTGCATGCTCCCCACATGGAGCACCTATGCCAGACAAAATCGCAGATAGGCCAAAACTAAAGATCCCTGAGCCACTGAGATCTGAGCTGCTGCAGCAGGGAGAACCTGTGCCTGCCAGATCTGAGAAGGGAGGCCTCACCTCATCCCTGGTCTTCAGTGATGCATCTGAGAAGGCCCCAGACTTAGGCTTCTCAGATGCAACACTGAAGACCACCTGGCTAACAGAGACAGAAAAAGCCAGAGGGAGCACCTGTGCCTGCTGGGTCCCCCCGGGAACCACCTGTGCCCGTCGGGTCCCAACCAAGTGTAAAACTGAGGATCGCAGAGCATCTGACTGAGGATCTGCAAAAGGCCTATTTTGCAACACCCATGCCCAACAAGCCTCTGAGGGCACCTGTGACTGCCCCAAAGGTGCTCGCATGGTCCTCACATGAAGCACATCAAACCCCTTTTCGGAAGATGGAGCCTGTCTGCTGTGCACTAATTATTGACAAGAGCTCAGAGATTAAATATCTTAAAACCCATGAGCAGCGGAGCAAGGAGCTCCTGATGCAGCGTTTGCGAAATGTACCAGTGCATGTGCCTCCCACAACCATCAGGATGCCTAGGCAGCAGTTGGAGCAGTGGAAGAGTCATTTTTTCAGAGTGCCTGCCAAGACCCCACAGAGAGCACTTGTTCCACCGTGTTCCCCACAGAATCCACCTGGGCCTCCCCAGAAGAGGGAGTGGAGCACAGAAGCTTCTGTAAGTCCCGTCTATCTCTTGTTTTTACTTATTTTAAGATTTATTCAAAAAATAAACCTAAAGTATTTAAAAGTAATTAAAGTAAATTAAAAATAATTGCCTTCAACTATGCTACTGTTTTCTAGCTCCTCTATTTAAAATCCTATTATATTAAAAAGATACACCTTTAGATTTAGTCTAAGCACTCATTAAACCTGCCCAGCATTTCACGGTTATACATGTATCTGTTCCCTCAACAGGACAATGTAGGTCTGCGTCAGGCACCACCACAAAAACTGTGTGTGAAAATTGACAAGCATCTCAAACTGAGGAGCTACAACCATCAAGCTCCTCAGAAAACCACTTCCCAACGGGAGCAGAAAACTCAGAGCAGCCTTCAGCCCATGACCCAGCTGAGCCGGAAAAGAGCATTGGTAAGACTCTCCTAGCTCTCAGTTTTACTTAGATTTAGAAATTAAACATTTAAATAATTTGTCTTTAGATTTTCTTTAAGAATCACTCATTAAATCTGGTCAGCGTTACATGATTATGTGTGTTCCTTCAACAGGACAGAGCAGGTGTGGACCAGTCGCCCCCACAAAAAAAGCAGCGAATGGCAATCAAAGTCCAGGACCAGCAGTCGGATCCAGACAGCATAGAGCAAATCAATTATTTATGTAAAATATTCACAAAATGTTGTGTCATTTCAAATCTTTAAAATGTATATCGTGTTTGTACGTGCCTTATATAAGAGCATGTATAATAATAATAATAAAAAAAATATATAATATATTATAAACTGTGTATGTATTTATTTGTCAATGACAACACACATTAATTAGCACTGGGGTTATAATCAGATCATTTTCATCTGCTGTCACTGCGCTGATTAAACTCACACGCTAAGCCAAAGGATAACATTATAACAATAATTTAAGACAATAATAAAGACAATGGGTATATAATACAACTGATTCACTATTTCAGTGCACATGTTCTTGCAACAATAGCCTGCATCCTAAACATCATCAGATAAAATTAGATAAAAAAATATTTAATGACAGATTTAACCCTTGTGTGTCAAATAAAAAAAGTTACACATAGGCCCATAATGGACAAAAATGTCTGTCAAAAAACTGTCATAAAATTGTGAAGCTCAGGAGCACAGATTTACGTTTGATTTCATTTTAAAGAAGACCCTTGGCAGTTTGTTGTTTAAAAAAATATGCCAAAAGTTATAGAGGTTTAAGTTTATGAAAATTATTTATGAACAGTATTTTATATAAAATATATATTTTATGAAACATGTTGAACTGTAAAACTGCTAGAAAAACAAAGTCATCAATCTAAATAAGTTGTGGTCCAAATTTGAGGTTGATGTCTCAAAAAAATGAGCTTTCAGTAAGATTTTATTTGAGAGCAGTACCAAATCTCCCCATTAGATGCCAGCAAAGCTCCACTGGTAGACAGTGCTTGGAGTTGTGATTTGCATTTGAGTTTTTCTCTCAAATATTACAAGCGCACACAATTTTTGTATTACACACACGCACTCTAACATCCATACCAATACACCTACACAATTATAGTTGCATAATTTATCCATAAACAAAAACTGGAATAAAGCAAATAAAGTTGGGACACTGTACAAATTGTGAATAAAAAAGAATGCAATAATTTGCAAATCTCATAAACTTATATTTTATTCACAATCTGGAAAGGCACCATCAATACTGAAAGGTATATCCAAGTTCTAGAACAACATATGCTCCCATCCAGACGTCGTCTCTTTCAGGGAAGACCTTGCATTTTCCAACATGACAATGCCAGACCACATACTGCATCAATTACAACATCATGGCTGCGTAGAAGAAGGATCCGGGTACTGAATCGCCAGGTACTGGCGATTTTTCAAAATAGCGCCGCTGTGTTTGGTCGCCGTTCAGGTCGCTCCGCGAAGACTGTGCTTTTATTTACTATTTTACTTTCTTTTACTCTCAGTTTTTACAAACTTATCATCTGCATTGATCTACTATGACAGCAAAACTCTTTTGGACATTGGCTACCTGGGAGTAAACATCTCCGAGGACCTGACCTGGACTGCTCACATTCAGACACAGGTGAATAAAGCCAGGCAAAGACTGTACCACCTGCGCCAGCTGAGGAAATTCAGGGTTTCACCAGCTATCCTGAAAACTTTCTATTTAGGGGCGATAGAAAGTGTTTTAACTCAGTGCATCACAGCGTGGTATGGGAACAGCACCAGTCATGACCGCAAAGCCCTGCAACGTCCGCTTATCCGAGCGTATCTCAGGGTCAGCTCTCCCGTCTCTGCAGGAACTACACCAAACGCTGCAAAGGTAGAGCTACCAAGATCATCAAGGACTCTAATCACCCTGCAAACCCTCATTTCACGCTGCTACCATCTGGTAGCGCTTCCAAGCCTGATGGCCAAAACTGAGAGACTCAGGAGGAGCTTCTTCCCCAGGCATCAGACTCCTGAACTCAGTCACTTAACATCACGTGACTTCACTTCAGGATAAACATCGATACACTGTCATTGCACTGCACTTTCTGTTCTCGTTGTTACTGTGTAACAACCTGTTATAAACCTGTTTGCACATTATACTCTTTATACATTTGTTAACCACATATTTATAAGTCTACAGTTTACTCACTGCACAGTCTACTTCAATTATTTTATTCCACTTTATCCTTATTTTTTACCTTTTTTTTTCTCTTGACTTGATTATTTATAATTCTACAGATATAGACATATATATATAGATAGTACTTTTTTTTTATCCTATTTCTATTATAATTTCCTCCTTGTGTTTTTAACTGTGAATTTGCACTGTCCATGGAGCGGACCTGTTTACATTTCACTGCCGGTTGTATATTCTGTATATAACTGTGTATGTGACAAATAAAACTCTTGAATCTTGAATCTTGAAATAACACCTAAATTTAATCTATATTACCGATCTGCCCGCATTGACACTACAGGTGCTGGTCATACAGTATAATTAGAATATCATCAAAAAGTTGATTTATTTCACTAATTCCATTCAAAAAGTGAAACTTGTATATTATATTCATTCATTACACACAGACTGATATATTTCAAATGTTTATTTCTTTTAATTTTGATGATTATAACTGACAAATAAGGAAAATCCCAAATTCAGTATCTCAGAAAATTAGATTATTATTTAAGACCAATACAAAGAAAGGATTTTTAGAAATCTTGGCCAACTGAAAAGTATGAACATGAAAAGTATGAGCATGTACAGCACTCAATACTTAGTTGGGGCTCCTTTTGCCTGAATTACTGCAGCAATGTAGCGTGGCATGGAGTCGATCAGTCTGTGGCACTGCTCAGGTATTATGAGAGCCCAGGTTGCTCTGATAGTGGCCTTCAGCTCTTCTGCATTGTTGGGTCTGGCATATCGCATCTTCCTCTTCACAATAGCCCATAGATTTTCTATGGGGTTAAGGTCAGGCGAGTTTGCTGGCCAATCAACAGGGATACCATGGTCCTTAAACCAGGTACTGGTTGCTTTGGCACTGTGTGCAGGTGCCAAGTCCTGTTGGGAAATGAAATCTGCATCTCCATAAAGTTGGTCAGCAGCAGGAAGCATGAAGTGCTCTGAATTTTACTGGTATACGGCTGCGTTGACCTTGGACCTCAGAAAACACAGTGGACCAACACCAGCAGATGACATGGCACCCCAAACCATCACTGACTGTGGAAACTTTACACTGGACCTCAAGCAACGTGGATTGTGTGCCTCTCCTCTCTTCTTCCAGACTCTGGGACCCCCAAAATTACTTTCATCAGAGAACATAACTTTGGACCACTCAGCAGCAGTCCAGTCCTTTTTGTCTTTAGCCTAGACGAGACGCTGTCTGTTGTTCAAGAGTGGCTTGACACAAGGAATGCGACAGCTGAAACCCAATTCTTGCGTACGTCTGTGCGTAGTGCTTCTTGAAGCACTGACTCCAGCTGCAGTCCACTCTTTATGATTCTCCCCCACATTTTTGAATGGGTTTTGTTTCACAATCCTCTCCAGGGTGTGGTTATCCCTATTGCGTGTTTTTTCTACCACATCTTTTCCTTCCCTTGGCCTCTCTATTAATGTGCTTGGACACAGAGCTCTGTGAACAGCCAGCCTCTTTTGCAATGACCTTTTGTGTCTTGCCCTCCTTGTGCAAGGTGTCAATGGTCGTCTTTTGGACAACTGTCAGGTCAGCAGTCTTCCCCATGATTGTGTAGCCTACAGAACTAGACTGAGAGCCCATTTAAAGGCCTTTGCAGGTGTTTTGAGTTCATTAGCTGATTAGAGTGTGGCACCAGGTGTCTTCAATATTCAACCTTTGCACAATATTGTAATTTTCTGAGATACTGAATTTGGGATTTTCCTTAGTTGTCAGTTATAATCATCAAAATTAAAAGAAATAAACATTTGAAATATATCAGTCTGTGTGTAATGAATGAATATAACATACAAGTTTTACTTTTTGAATGGAATTAGTGAAATCAACTTTTGATGATATTCTAATTATATGACCAGCACCTGTAAATGATACTTGAAATTAGCTGGATAACATCACCGTTTCACCAGAATGGCTGTACAATTTCTGTTACATTATTTTCCTAATAACAATGTGAAGCTGCTTTGAAACAATTGGACTTGTTAAAAGCACTATATAAATAAAGGTGACTTGACTTGAAAGAAGACCTAAGACAGTTGAGCAACTAGAAGCCTGTATTAGACAAGAATGGGATAACATTCCTATTCCTAAACTTAAGTAACTTGTCTCCTCAGTCCCCAGACGTTTGCAGACTGTTATAAAAAGAAGAGGGGATGCCACACAGTGGGAAACATGGCCTTGTCTTTGAAACATGAACTTTTTTGAGATGTGTTAATGCCATGGAATTTAAAATCAACTTATTTTTCTCAGTTTAAACATTTGATATGTCATCTATGTTGTATTCTGAATAAACTATTGGAATTTGAAACTTCCACATCATTGCATTCTGATTTTATTCACAATTTGTACAGTGTCCCAACTTTTTTGGAATCGGGTTTGTATTTGCTTTATAGGCCAAACCTGGGAAATAGGCACCATCTGGTAAAAAATAGTCAAATATTACATTTTGAAGCCTTGCCCACAGAATGAAAGCCTATTAACAAAGATTGCATAATTTTATAGTTAAATGCCCCTGAGATTATTGCATTTTTAATGGGTTTCAATGGTGGCTTAAGATCTCGAATGGAACTATGTTGTACAGTGCAAAATAGATTTATTAAAAGAAAATGTGGATGAAATAGTACATTTCCAATAGAAATACACACCTGTGCCAAAATGTATGCAGTTGACATTAACACAAACTTATCAAAAAAAAAAAAAAACTGAAAAAGACAAAAATGCCATAATTCTAGTGACTACCCAGCAAGCAATTTTGTGTCTAAAAGACGTCTATTAGCCGTCAAAACACAGCCTGGACGTCTAGGCTAAAACAAGGCGAAATTTGGGCTGTCAGTGAAAATTTAATAGACATCTAATCATAGACCAAGATTAGATGGCTATTGAACATATACACTCACCTAAAGGATTATTACGAACACCATACTAATACTGTGTTTGACCCCCTTTCGCATTCAGAGCTGCCTTAATTCTACGTGGCATTGATTCAACAAGGTGCTAAAAGCATTCTTTAGAAATGTTGGCCCATATTGATAGGATAGCATCTTGCAGTTGATGGAGATTTGTGGGATGCACATCCAGGGCACGAATCTCCCGTTCCACCACATCCCAAAGATGCTCTATTGGGTTGAGATCTGGTGACTGTGGGGGCCATTTTAGTACAGTGAACTCATTGTCATGTTCAAGAAACCAATTTGAAATGATTCGAGCTTTGTGACATGGAGCATGATCCTGCTGGAAGTAGCCATCAGAGAATGGGTACATAGTGGTCATAAAGGGATGGACATGGTCAGAAACAATGCTCAGGTAGGCCGATGGCATTTAAACGATGCCCAATTGGCACTAAGGGGCCTAAAGTGTGCCAAGAAAACATCCCCCACACCATTACACCACCACCACCAGCCTGCACAGTGGTAACAAGGCATGATGGATCCATGTTCTCATTCTGTTTACGTAAAATTCTGACTCCATCTGAATGTCTCAACAGAAATCGAGACTCATCAGACCAGGCAACATTTTTTCCAGTCTTCAATTGTCCAATTTTGGTGAGCTCGTGCAAATTGTAGCCTCTTTTTCCTATTTGTAGTGGAGATGAGTGGTACCCAGTGGGGTCTTCTGCTGTTGTAGCCCATCCGCCTCAAGGTTGTGCATGTTGTGGCTTCACAAATGCTTTGCTGCATACCTCGGTTGTAACGAGTGGTTATTTCAGTCAAAGTTGCTCTTCTATCAGCTTGAATCAGTCGGCCCATTCTCCTCTGAACTCTAGCATCAACAAGGCATTTTCACCCACAGGACTGCCGCATACTGGATGTTTTTCCCTTTTCACACCATTCTTTGTAAAAACTAGAAATGGTTGTGTGTGAAAATCCCAGTAACTGAGCAGATTGTGAAATACTCAGACCGGCCCTGTCGGGCACCAACAACCATGCCACGCTCAAAATTGCTTAAATCACCTTTCTTTCCCATTCTGACATTCAATTTGGGCTAGAACGAGCAAAGTTTTGGTAGGTAACCAGAATTTGGCCATGTGATGCTATAGAAGAAGATACTGGAGGTATTGTAAGAGCTAAAGCATCTTACAATAAAAAAGATGTTTTAGCAAAAATGGCTCCCTTTCATGTCACGTCCTGGCTAGACCTGCTAAGCTTTGTTAGGGAGCCACCCTTTGGCCATGGGATGCTTCAGCATAAAAAGGTGAATCTTACAATAACAATCAAGATTTTTCCCAGAAGATTTCACATTCATGTCACTGCTGGGCTAGAACCAGCAAAGATTTGGTAGGTAGCCAGACTTTGGCCATGTGATGCTATAGAAGAAGATACTGGAGGTATTTTAATAAAACGGGTCTTATGGAGTGGCAGCACATCCTGAGCAGCTCATAATTCCCCTCAGAATGAGCTACCATCTGTATTGCTTTACAGTGCATTGCATTAACCCCTACTGGCCTCACTAAAGCATCTTACTATAAAAAACAACTTGGGCAAAAATGGCTTCCTTTCATGTCACATCCTGGCTAGACCTGCTTAGCTTTGTTAGGAGCCAGCCTTTGGCCATGGGATGCTTCAGCAGAAAAAGGTGAATCTTACAATAACAATCAAGATTTTTCCCATTCATGTCACTGCTGGGCTAGAACCAGCAAAGTTTGGTAGGTAGCCAGACTTTGGCCATGTGATGCTATAGAAGAAGATACTGGAGGTATTTTAATAAAACGGGTCTTATGGAGTGGCAGCACATCCTGAGCAGCTCATAATTCCCCTCAGAATGAGCTACCATCTGTATTGCTTTACAGTGCATTGCATTAACCCCTACTGGCCTCACTAAAGCATCTTACAATAAAAACAATTTGGCAAAAAATTCTCCTTTTCATGTCACATCCTGGCTAGACCTGCTTAGCTTTGTTAGGGAGCCAGCCTTTGGTTATGGGATGCTTCAGAAGAAAAAGGTGAATCTTACAATAACAATCAAGATTTTTCCAAAAAGTTTTCCCATTCATGTCACTGCTGGGCTAGAACCAGCAAAGTTTTGGTAGGTAGCTAGACTTTGGCCATGTGATGCTATAGAAGAAGATACTGGAGGTATTTTAATAAAACGGGTCTTATGGAGTGGCAGCACATCCTGAGCAGCTCATAATTCCCCTCAGAATGAGCTACCATCTGTATTGCTTTACAGTGCATTGCATTAACCCCTACTGGCCTCACTAAAGCATCTTACAATAAAAAAAGATGTTTTAGCAAAAATGGCTCCCTTTCATGTCACGTCCTGGCTAGACCTGCTAAGCTTTGTTAGGAGCCAGCCTTTGGCCCATGGGATGCTTCAGCAGAAAAAGGTGAATCTTACAATAACAATCAAGATTTTTCCCAAAAGATTTCCCATTCATGTCACTGCTGGGCTAGAACCAACAAACTTTTGGTAGGTAGGCAGGATTTGGCCATGTGATGCTATAGAAGAAGATACTGGAAGTATTTTAATAAAACGGGTCTTATGGAGTGGCAGCACATCCTGAGCAGCTCATAATTCCCCTCAGAATGAGCTACCATCTCTATTGCTTTACAGTGCATTGCATTAACCCCTACTGGCCTCACTAAAGCATCTTACAATAAAAACAATTTGGACAAAAATGGCTTCCTTTCATGTCACATCCTGGCTAGACCTGCTTAGCTTTGTTAGAGAGACAGCCTTTGGCCATGGGATGCTTCAGCAGAAAAGGTGAATCTTACAATAACAATCAAGATTTTTCCAAAAAAATTTCCAATTCATGTCACTGCTGGGCTAGAACCAGCAAAGTTTTGGTAGGTAGCCAGGCTTTGGCCATGTGATGCTATAGAAGAAGATACTGGAGGTATTTTAATAAAACGGGTCTTATGGAGTGGCAGCACATCCTGAGCAGCTCATAATTCCCCTCAGAATGAGCTACCATCTCTATTGCTTTACAGTGCATTGCATTAACCCCTACTGGCCTCACTAAAGCATCTTACAATAAAAAAAGATGTTTTGGCAAAAATTTCTCCTTTTCATGTCACATCCTGGCTAGACCTGCTTAGCTTTGTTAGGGAGCCAGCCTTTGGTTATGGGATGCTTCAGAAGAAAAAGGTGAATCTTACAATAACAATCAAGATTTTTCCAAAAGTTTTCCCATTCATGTCACTGCTGGGCTAGAACCAGCAAAGTTTTGGTAGGTAGCTAGACTTTGGCCATGTGATGCTATAGAAGAAGATACTGGAGGTATTTTAATAAAACGGGTCTTATGGAGTGGCAGCACATCCTGAGCAGCTCATAATTCCCCTCAGAATGAGCTACCATCTGTATTGCTTTACAGTGCATTGCATTAACCCCTACTGGCCTCACTAAAGCATCTTACAATAAAAAAAGATGTTTTGGCAAAAATTTCTCCTTTTCATGTCACATCCTGGCTAGACCTGCTTAGCTTTGTTAGGGAGCCAGCCTTTGGCCATGGGATGCTTCAGCAGAAAAAGGTGAATCTTACAATAACAATCAAGATTTTTCCAAAAAATTTCCAATTCATGTCACTGCTGGGCTAGAACCAGCAAAGTTTTGGTAGGTAGCCAGGCTTTGGCCATGTGATGCTATAGAAGAAGATACTGGAGGTATTTTAATAAAACGGGTCTTATGGAGTGGCAGCACATCCTGAGCAGCTCATAATTCCCCTCAGAATGAGCTACCATCTGTATTGCTTTACAGTGCATTGCATTAACCCCTACTGGCCTCACTAAAGCATCTTACAATAAAAAAAAATTTGGGCAAAAATGGCTTCCTTTCATGTCACATCCTGGCTAGACCTGCTTAGCTTTGTTAGGGAGCCAGCCTTTGGTCATGGGATGCTTCAGCAGAAAAAGGTGAATCTTACAATAACAATCAAGATTTTTACCAGAAGATTTCCCATTCATGTCACTGGTGGGCTAGAACCAGCAAAGTTTTGGTAGGTAGCCAGGCTTTGGCCATGTGATGCTATAGAAGAAGATACTGGAGGTATTTTAATAAAACGGGTCTTATGGAGTGGCAGCACATCCTGAGCAGCTCATAATTCCCCTCAGAATGAGCTACCATCTGTATTGCTTTACAGTGCATTGCATTAACCCCTACTGGCCTCACTAAAGCATCTTACAATAAAAAACAATTTGGGCAAAAATGGCTTCCTTTCATGTCACATCACATCCTGGCTAGACCTGCTTAGCTTTTTTAGGGAGCCAGCCTTTGGCCATGGGATGCTTCAGCAGAAAAAGGTGAATCTTACAATAACAATCAAGATTTTTCCAAAAGATTTCCCATTCATGTCACTGCTGGGCTAGAACCAGCAAAGTTTTGGTAGGTAGCCAGGCTTTGGCCATGTGATGCTATAAAAGAAGATACTGGAGGTATTTTAATAAAACGGGTCTTATGGAGTGGCAGCACATCCTGAGCAGCTCATAATTCCCCTCAGAATGAGCTACCATCTGTATTGCTTTACAGTGCATTGCATTAACCCCTACTGGCCTCACTAAAGCATCTTACAATAATAAAAAAATGGGCAAAAATGGCTTCCTTTCATGTCACATCCTGGCTAGACCTGCTAAGCTTTGTTAGGGAGCCAGCCTTTGGCCATGGGATGCTTCAGCAGAAAAAGGTGAATCTTACAATAACAATCAAGATTTTTACCAGAAGATTTCCCATTCATGTCACTGCTGGGCTAGAACCAGCAAAGTTTTGGTAGGTAGCTAGACTTTGGCCATGTGATGCTATAGAAGAAGATACTGGAGGTATTTTAATAAAACGGGTCTTATGGAGTGGCAGCACATCCTGAGCAGCTCATAATTCCCCTCAGAATGAGCTACCATCTGTATTGCTTTACAGTGCATTGCATTAACCCCTACTGGCCTCACTAAAGCATCTTACAATGAAAAACCAATTTGGGCAAAAATGGCTTCCTTTCATGTCACATCCTGGCTAGACCTGCTTAGCTTTGTTAGGGAGCCAGCCTTTGGCCATGGGATGCTTCAGCAGAAAAAGGTGAATCTTACAATAACAATCAAGATTTTTCCAAAAAGTTTTCCCATTCATGTCACTGCTGGGCTAGAACCAGCAAAGTTTTGGTAGGTAGCCAGGCTTTGGCCATGTGATGCTATAGAAGAAGATACTGGAGGTATTTTAATAAAACGGGTCTTATGGAGTGGCAGCACATCCTGAGCAGCTCATAATTCCCCTCAGAATGAGCTACCATCTGTATTGCTTTACAGTGCATTGCATTAACCCCTACTGGCCTCACTAAAGCATCTTACAATAAAAAAAGATGTTTTGGCAAAAATTTCTCCTTTTCATGTCACATCCTGGCTAGACCTGCTTAGCTTTGTTAGGAGCCAGCCTTTGGTCATGGGATGCTTCAGCAGAAAAAAAGGTGAATCTTACAATAACAATCAAGATTTTTCCAAAAAGTTTTCCCATTCATGTCACTGCTGGGCTAGAACCAGCAAAGTTTTGGTAGGTAGCTAGACTTTGGCTTTGTGATGCTATAGAAGAAGATACTGGAGGTATTTTAATAAAACGGGTCTCATGGAGTGGCAGCACATCCTGAGCAGCTCATAATTCCCCTCAGAATGAGCTACCATCTGTATTGCTTTACAGTGCATTGCATTAACCCCTACTGGCCTCACTAAAGCATCTTACAATAAAAAAGATGTTTTAGCAAAAATGGCTCCCTTTCATGTCACGTCCTGGCTAGACCTGCTAAGCTTTGTTAGGGAGCCAGCCTTTGGTCATGGGTTGCTTCAGCAGAAAAAGGTGAATCTTACAATAACAATCAAGATTTTTCCAAAAAAAAATTCCCATTCATGTCACTGCTGGGCTAGAACCAGCAAAGTTTTGGTAGGTAGCTAGACTTTGGCCATGTGATGCTATAGAAGAAGATACTGGAGGTCTTTTAATAAAACGGGTCTTATGGAGTGGCAGCACATCCTGAGCAGCTCATAATTCCCCTCAGAATGAGCTACCATCTGTATTGCTTTACAGTGCATTGCATTAACCCCTACTGGCCTCACTAAAGCATCTTACAATAAAAAACAATTTGGGCAAAAATGGCTTCCTTTCATGTCACATCCTGGCTAGACCTGCTTAGCTTTGTTAGGAGCCAGCCTTTGGCCATGGGATGCTTCAGCAGAAAAAGGTGAATCTTACAATAACAATCAAGATTTTTACCAGAAGATTTCCCATTCATGTCACTGCTGGGCTAGAACCAGCAAAGTTTTGGTAGGTAGCTAGACTTTGGCCATGTGATGCTATAGAAGAAGATACTGGAGGTATTTTAATAAAACGGGTCTTATGGAGTGGCAGCACATCCTGAGCAGCTCATAATTCCCCTCAGAATGAGCTACCATCTGTATTGCTTTACAGTGCATTGCATTAACCCCTACTGGCCTCACTAAAGCATCTTACAATAAAAAAATGTTTTAGCAAAAATGGCTTCCTTTCATGTCACATCCTGGCTAGACCTGCTTAGCTTTGTTAGGGAGCCAGCCTTTGGCCATGGGATGCTTCAGCAGAAAAAGGTGAATCTTACAATAACAATCAAGATTTTTCCCAGAAGATTTCCCATTCATGTCACTGCTGGGCTAGAACCAGCAAAGATTTGGTAGGTAGCCAGACTTTGGCCATGTGATGCTATAAAAGAAGATACTGGAGGTATTTTAATAAAACGGGTCTTATGGAGTGGCAGCACATCCTGAGCAGCTCATAATTCCCCTCAGAATGAGCTACCATCTGTATTGCTTTACAGTGCATTGCATTAACCCCTACTGGCCTCACTAAAGCATCTTAATAAAAAAAGATGTTTTGGGCAAAAATGGCTTCCTTTTCATGTCACATCCTGGCTAGACCTGCTTAGCTTTGTTAGGAGCCAGCCTTTGGCCATGGGATGCTTCAGCAGAAAAAGGTGAATCTTACAATAACAATCAAGATTTTTCCAAAAAGTTTTCCCATTCATGTCACTGCTGGGCTAGAACCAGCAAAGTTTTGGTAGGTAGCCAGACTTTGGCCATGTGATGCTATAGAAGAAGATACTGGAGGTATTTTAATAAAACGGGTCTTATGGAGTGGCAGCACATCCTGAGCAGCTCATAATTCCCTCAGAATGAGCTACCATCTGTATTGCTTTACAGTGCATTGCATTAACCCCTACTGGCCTCACTAAAGCATCTTACAATAAAAAAAGATGTTTTAGCAAAAATGGCTCCCTTTCATGTCACGTCCTGGCTAGACCTGCTAAGCTTTGTTAGGGAGCCAGCCTTTGGCCATGGGATGCTTCAGCAGAAAAAGGTGAATCTTACAATAACAATCAAGATTTTTCCAAAAAGATTTCCCATTCATGTCACTGCTGGGCTAGAACCAGCAAAGTTTTGGTAGGTAGCCAGGCTTTGGCCATGTGATGCTATAGAAGAAGATACTGGAGGTATTTTAATAAAACGGGTCTTATGGAGTGGCAGCACATCCTGAGCAGCTCATAATTCCCCTCAGAATGAGCTACCATCTGTATTGCTTTACAGTGCATTGCATTAACCCCTACTGGCCTCACTAAAGCATCTTACAATAAAAAACAATTTGGGCAAAAATGGCTTCCTTTCATGTCACATCCTGGCTAGACCTGCTTAGCTTTGTTAGGGAGCAGCCTTTTTGCCATGGGATGCTTCAGCAGAAAAAGGTGAATCTTACAATAACAATCAAGATTTTTCCAAAAATTTTCCCATTCATGTCACTGCTGGGCTAGAACCAGCAAAGTTTTGATAGGTAGTCAGGCTTTGGCCATGTGATGCTATAGAAGAAGATCTGGAGGTATTTTAATAAAACGGGTCTTATGGAGTGGCAGCACATCCTGAGCAGCTCATAATTCCCCTCAGAATGAGCTACCATCTGTATTGCTTTACAGTGCATTGCATTAACCCCTACTGGCCTCACTAAAGCATCTTACAATAAAAAAGATTTTTAGCAAAAATGGCTTCCTTTCATGTCACATCCTGGCTAGACCTGCTTAGCTTTGTTAGGAGCCAGCCTTTGGTCATGGGTTGCTTCAGCAGAAAAAGGTGAATCTTACAATAACAATCAAGATTTTTCCAAAAAATAATTCCCATTCATGTCACTGCTGGGCTAGAACCAGCAAAGTTTTGGTAGGTAGCTAGACTTTGGCCATGTGATGCTATAGAAGAAGATACTGGAGGTATTTTAATAAAACGGGTCTTATGGAGTGGCAGCACATCCTGAGCAGCTCATAATTCCCCTCAGAATGAGCTACCATCTGTATTGCTTTACAGTGCATTGCATTAACCCCTACTGGCCTCACTAAAGCATCTTACAATAAAAAAAGATGTTTTGGCAAAAATTTCTCCTTTTCATGTCACATCCTGGCTAGACCTGCTTAGCTTTGTTAGGGAGCCAGCCTTTGGCCATGGGATGCTTCAGCAGAAAAAGGTGAATCTTACAACAACAATCAAGATTTTTACCAGAAGATTTCCCATTCATGTCACTGCTGGGCTAGAACCAGCAAAGTTTTGGTAGGTAGCCAGGCTTTGGCCATGTGATGCTATAGAAGAAGATACTGGAGGTCTTTTAATAAAACGGGTCTTATGGAGTGGCAGCACATCCTGAGCAGCTCATAATTCCCCTCAGAATGAGCTACCATCTGTATTGCTTTACAGTGCATTGCATTAACCCCTACTGGCCTCACTAAAGCATCTTACAATAAAAAATGTTTTGGGCAAAAATGGCTTCCTTTCATGTCACATCCTGGCTAGACCTGCTTAGCTTTGTTAGGAGCCAGCCTTTGGTCATGGGATGCTTCAGCAGAAAAAGGTGAATCTTACAATAACAATCAAGATTTTTCCAAAAGATTTTCCCATTCATGTCACTGCTGGGCTAGAACCAGCAAAGTTTTGGTAGGTAGCCAGGCTTTGGCCATGTGATGCTATAGAAGAAGATACTGGAGGTATTTTAATAAAACGGGTCTTATGGAGTGGCAGCACATCCTGAGCAGCTCATAATTCCCCTCAGAATGAGCTACCATCTGTATTGCTTTACAGTGCATTGCATTAACCCCTACTGGCCTCACTAAAGCATCTTACAATAAAAAACCAATTTGGGCAAAAATGGCTTCCTTTCATGTCACATCCTGGCTAGACCTGCTTAGCTTTGTTAGGGAGCCAGCCTTTGGCCATGGGATGCTTCAGCAGAAAAAGGTGAATCTTACAATAACAATCAAGATTTTTCCAAAAAGATTTCCCATTCATGTCACTGCTGGGCTAGAACCAGCAAAGATTTGGTAGGTAGCCAGACTTTGGCCATGTGATGCTATAAAAGAAGATACTGGAGGTATTTTAATAAAACGGGTCTTATGGAGTGGCAGCACATCCTGAGCAGCTCATAATTCCCCTCAGAATGAGCTACCATCTGTATTGCTTTACAGTGCATTGCATTAACCCCTACTGGCCTCACTAAAGCATCTTACAATAAAAAAAACAATTTGGGCAAAAATGGCTTCCTTTCATGTCACATCCTGGCTAGACCTGCTTAGCTTTGTTAGGAGCCAGCCTTTGGTCATGGGATGCTTCAGCAGAAAAAGGTGAATCTTACAATAACAATCAAGATTTTTCCAAAAGTTTTCCCATTCATGTCACTGCTGGGCTAGAACCAGCAAAGTTTTGGTAGGTAGCCAGGCTTTGGCCATGTGATGCTATAGAAGAAGATACTGGAGGTATTTTAATAAAACGGGTCTTATGGAGTGGCAGCACATCCTGAGCAGCTCATAATTCCCCTCAGAATGAGCTACCATCTGTATTGCTTTACAGTGCATTGCATTAACCCCTACTGGCCTCACTAAAGCATCTTACAATAAAAAAAGATGTTTTAGCAAAAATGGCTCCCTTTCATGTCACATCCTGGCTAGACCTGCTTAGCTTTGTTAGAGAGCCAGCCTTTGGTCATGGGATGCTTCAGCAGAAAAAGGTGAATCTTACAATAACAATCAAGATTTTTCCAAAAGATTTTCCATTCATGTCACTGCTGGGCTAGAACCAGCAAAGTTTTGGTAGGTAGCTAGGCTTTGGCCATGTGATGCTATAGAAGAAGATACTGGAGGTTGTTTAATAAAACGGGTCTTATGGAGTGGCAGCACATCCTGAGCAGCTCATAATTCCCCTCAGAATGAGCTACCATCTGTATTGCTTTACAGTGCATTGCATTAACCCCTACTGGCCTCACTAAAGCATCTTACAATAAAAAGATGTTTTGGGCAAAAATGGCTTCCTTTCATGTCACATCCTGGCTAGACCTGCTAAGCTTTGTTAGGAGCCAGCCTTTGGCCATGGGATGCTTCAGCAGAAAAAGGTGAATCTTACAATAACAATCAAGATTTTTCCCAAAGTTTTCCCATTCATGTCACTGCTGGGCTAGAACCAGCAAAGTTTTGGTAGGTAGCCAGGCTTTGGCCATGTGATGCTATAGAAGAAGATACTGGAGGTCTGTTAATAAAACGGGTCTTATGGAGTGGCAGCACATCCTGAGCAGCTCATAATTCCCCTCAGAATGAGCTACCACCTGTATTGCTTTACAGTGCATTGCATTAACCCCTACTGGCCTCACTAAAGCATCTTACAATAATAAAAAAATGGGCAAAAATGGCTTCCTTTCATGTCACATCCTGGCTAGACCTGCTTAGCTTTGTTAGGAGCCAGCCTTTGGCCATGGGATGCTTCAGCAGAAAAAGGTGAATCTTACAATAACAATCAAGATTTTTACCAGAAGATTTCCCATTCATGTCACTGCTGGGCTAGAACCAGCAAAGTTTTGGTAGGTAGCCAGGCTTTGGCCATGTGATGCTATAGAAGAAGATACTGGAGGTATTTTAATAAAACGGGTCTTATGGAGTGGCAGCACATCCTGAGCAGCTCATAATTCCCCTCAGAATGAGCTACCATCTGTATTGCTTTACAGTGCATTGCATTAACCCCTACTGGCCTCACTAAAGCATCTTACAATAAAAAAAGATGTTTTAGCAAAAATGGCTTCCTTTTCATGTCACATCCTGGCTAGACCTGCTTAGCTTTGTTAGGAGCCAGCCTTTGGCCATGGGATGCTTCAGCAGAAAAAGGTGAATCTTACAATAACAATCAAGATTTTTCCAAAAAGTTTTCCCATTCATGTCACTGCTGGGCTAGAACCAGCAAAGTTTTGATAGGTAGCCAGGCTTTGGCCATGTGATGCTATAGAAGAAGATACTGGAGGTATTTTAATAAAACGGGTCTTATGGAGTGGCAGCACATCCTGAGCAGCTCATAATTCCCCTCAGAATGAGCTACCATCTGTATTGCTTTACAGTGCATTGCATTAACCCCTACTGGCCTCACTAAAGCATCTTACAATAAAAAAGATGTTTTAGCAAAAATGGCTCCCTTTCATGTCACATCCTGGCTAGACCTGCTTAGCTTTGTTAGGGAGCCAGCCTTTGGCCATGGGATGCTTCAGCAGAAAAAGGTGAATCTTACAATAACAATCAAGATTTTTCCAAAAAAAATCCCATTCATGTCACTGCTGGGCTAGAACCAGCAAAGTTTTGGTAGGTAGCCAGGCTTTGGCCATGTGATGCTAGAAGAAGATACTGGAGGTCTTTTAATAAAACGGGTCTTATGGAGTGGCAGCACATCCTGAGCAGCTCATAATTCCCCTCAGAATGAGCTACCATCTGTATTGCTTTACAGTGCATTGCATTAACCCCTACTGGCCTCACTAAAGCATCTTACAATAAAAAACAATTTTAGCAAAAATGGCTTCCCTTTCATGTCACATCCTGGCTAGACCTGCTTAGCTTTGTTAGGGAGCCAGCCTTTGGCCATGGGATGCTTCAGCAGAAAAAGGTGAATCTTACAATAACAATCAAGATTTTTCCAAAAGTTTTCCCATTCATGTCACTGCTGGGCTAGAACCAGCAAAGTTTTGGTAGGTAGCCAGGCTTTGGCCATGTGATGCTATAGAAGAAGATACTGGAGGTATTTTAATAAAACGGGTCTTATGGAGTGGCAGCACATCCTGAGCAGCTCATAATTCCCCTCAGAATGAGCTACCATCTGTATTGCTTTACAGTGCATTGCATTAACCCCTACTGGCCTCACTAAAGCATCTTACAATAAAAAAAGATGTTTTAGCAAAAATGGCTTCCTTTCATGTCACATCCTGGCTAGACCTGCTTAGCTTTGTTAGGGAGCCAGCCTTTGGCCATGGGATGCTTCAGCAGAAAAAGGTGAATCTTACAATAACAATCAAGATTTTTACCAAAAGATTTCCCATTCATGTCACTGCTGGGCTAGAACCAGCAAAGTTTTGGTAGGTAGCTAGACTTTGGCCATGTGATGCTATAGAAGAAGATACTGGAGGTATTTTTATAAAAAACGGGTCTTATGGAGTGGCAGCACATCCTGAGCAGCTCATAATTCCCCTCAGAATGAGCTACCATCTGTATTGCTTTACAGTGCATTGCATTAACCCCTACTGGCCTCACTAAAGCATCTTACAATAAAAAACAATTTGGGCAAAAATGGCTTCCTTTCATGTCACATCCTGGCTAGACCTGCTTAGCTTTGTTACGGAGCCAGCCTTTGGCCATGGGATGCTTCAGCAGAAAAAGGTGAATCTTACAATAACAATCAAGATTTTTCCAAAAAGTTTTCCCATTCATGTCACTGCTGGGCTAGAACCAGCAAAGTTTTGGTAGGTAGCCAGGCTTTGGCCATGTGATGCTATAGAAGAAGATACTGGAGGTATTTTAATAAAACGGGTCTTATGGAGTGGCAGCACATCCTGAGCAGCTCATAATTCCCCTCAGAATGAGCTACCATCTGTATTGCTTTACAGTGCATTGCATTAACCCCTACTGGCCTCACTAAAGCATCTTACAATAAAAAAAGATGTTTTAGCAAAAATGGCTCCCTTTCATGTCACATCCTGGCTAGACCTGCTAAGCTTTGTTAGGGAGCCAGCCTTTGGCCATGGGATGCTTCAGCAGAAAAAGGTGAATCTTACAATAACAATCAAGATTTTTCCAAAAAGTTTTCCCATTCATGTCACTGCTGGGCTAGAACCAGCAAAGTTTTGGTAGGTAGCTAGACTTTGGCCATGTGATGCTATAGAAGAAGATACTGGAGGTCTTTTAATAAAACGGGTCTTATGGAGTGGCAGCACATCCTGAGCAGCTCATAATTCCCCTCAGAATGAGCTACCATCTGTATTGCTTTACAGTGCATTGCATTAACCCCTACTGGCCTCACTAAAGCATCTTACAATAAAAAAAAGATGTTTTAGCAAAAATGGCTTCCTTTCATGTCACATCCTGGCTAGACCTGCTTAGCTTTGTTAGGGAGCCAGCCTTTGGCCATGGGATGCTTCAGCAGAAAAAGGTGAATCTTACAATAACAATCAAGATTTTTCCAAAAAAATTTCCAATTCATGTCACTGCTGGGCTAGAACCAGCAAAGTTTTGGTAGGTAGCCAGGCTTTGGCCATGTGATGCTATAGAAGAAGATACTGGAGGTATTTTAATAAAACGGGTCTTATGGAGTGGCAGCACATCCTGAGCAGCTCATAATTCCCCTCAGAATGAGCTACCATCTGTATTGCTTTACAGTGCATTGCATTAACCCCTACTGGCCTCACTAAAGCATCTTACAATAAAAAAATGTTTGGGCAAAAATGGCTTCCTTTCATGTCACATCCTGGCTAGACCTGCTTAGCTTTGTTAGGAGCCAGCCTTTGGCCATGGGATGCTTCAGCAGAAAAAGGTGAATCTTACAATAACAATCAAGATTTTTCCAAAAGATTTCCCATTCATGTCACTGCTGGGCTAGAACCAGCAAAGTTTTGGTAGGTAGCCAGACTTTGGCCATGTGATGCTATAGAAGAAGATACTGGAGGTATTTTAATAAAACGGGTCTTATGGAGTGGCAGCACATCCTGAGCAGCTCATAATTCCCCTCAGAATGAGCTACCATCTGTATTGCTTTACAGTGCATTGCATTAACCCCTACTGGCCTCACTAAAGCATCTTACAATAAAAAAAATGTTTTGGGCAAAAATGGCTCCCTTTCATGTCACATCCTGGCTAGACCTGCTTAGCTTTGTTACGGAGCCAGCCTTTGGCCATGGGATGCTTCAGCAGAAAAAGGTGAATCTTACAATAACAATCAAGATTTTTCCAAAAGATTTCCCATTCATGTCACTGCTGGGCTAGAACCAGCAAAGTTTTGGTAGGTAGCCAGGCTTTGGCCATGTGATGCTATAGAAGAAGATACTGGAGGTATTTTAATAAAACGGGTCTTATGGAGTGGCAGCACATCCTGAGCAGCTCATAATTCCCCTCAGAATGAGCTACCATCTGTATTGCTTTACAGTGCATTGCATTAACCCCTACTGGCCTCACTAAAGCATCTTACAATAAAAAAAGATGTTTTGGCAAAAATTTCTCCCTTTCATGTCACATCCTGGCTAGACCTGCTTAGCTTTGTTAGGGAGCCAGCCTTTGGCCATGGGATGCTTCAGCAGAAAAAGGTGAATCTTACAATAACAATCAAGATTTTTCCAAAAAGTTTTCCCATTCATGTCACTGCTGGGCTAGAACCAGCAAAGTTTTGGTAGGTAGCCAGGCTTTGGCCATGTGATGCTATAGAAGAAGATACTGGAGGTATTTTAATAAAACGGGTCTTATGGAGTGGCAGCACATCCTGAGCAGCTCATAATTCCCCTCAGAATGAGCTACCATCTGTATTGCTTTACAGTGCATTGCATTAACCCCTACTGGCCTCACTAAAGCATCTTACAATAAAAAAGATGTTTTAGCAAAAATGGCTCCCTTTCATGTCACATCCTGGCTAGACCTGCTAAGCTTTGTTAGGAGCCAGCCTTTGGCCATGGGATGCTTCAGCAGAAAAAGGTGAATCTTACAATAACAATCAAGATTTTTCCAAAAAGTTTTCCCATTCATGTCACTGCTGGGCTAGAACCAGCAAAGTTTTGGTAGGTAGCCAGGCTTTGGCCATGTGATGCTATAGAAGAAGATACTGGAGGTATTTTAATAAAACGGGTCTTATGGAGTGGCAGCACATCCTGAGCAGCTCATAATTCTCCTCAGAATGAGCTACCATCTGTATTGCTTTACAGTGCATTGCATTAACCCCTACTGGCCTCACTAAAGCATCTTACAATAAAAAACAATTTGGGCAAAAATGGCTTCCTTTCATGTCACATCCTGGCTAGACCTGCTTAGCTTTGTTAGGAGCCAGCCTTTGGCCATGGATGCTTCAGCAGAAAAAGGTGAATCTTACAATAACAATCAAGATTTTTCCAAAAAGTTTTCCCATTCATGTCACTGCTGGGCTAGAACCAGCAAAGTTTTGGTAGGTAGCCAGGCTTTGGCCATGTGATGCTATAGAAGAAGATACTGGAGGTATTTTAATAAAACGGGTCTTATGGAGTGGCAGCACATCCTGAGCAGCTCATAATTCCCCTCAGAATGAGCTACCATCTGTATTGCTTTACAGTGCATTGCATTAACCCCTACTGGCCTCACTAAAGCATCTTACAATAAAAAAAAATGTTTTAGCAAAAATGGCTTCCTTTCATGTCACATCCTGGCTAGACCTGCTTAGCTTTGTTAGGGAGCCAGCCTTTGGCCATGGGATGCTTCAGCAGAAAAGGTGAATCTTACAATAACAATCAAGATTTTTCCAAAAAGTTTTCCCATTCATGTCACTGCTGGGCTAGAACCAGCAAAGTTTTGGTAGGTAGCCAGGCTTTGGCCATGTGATGCTATAGAAGAAGATACTGGAGGTATTTTAATAAAACGGGTCTTATGGAGTGGCAGCACATCCTGAGCAGCTCATAATTCCCCTCAGAATGAGCTACCATCTGTATTGCTTTACAGTGCATTGCATTAACCCCTACTGGCCTCACTAAAGCATCTTACAATAAAAAAAGAATTTGGGCAAAAATGGCTTCCTTTCATGTCACATCCTGGCTAGACCTGCTTAGCTTTGTTAGGAGCCAGCCTTTGGCCATGGGATGCTTCAGCAGAAAAAGGTGAATCTTACAATAACAATCAAGATTTTTCCAAAAATTTTCCCATTCATGTCACTGCTGGGCTAGAACCAGCAAAGTTTTGATAGGTAGTCAGGCTTTGGCCATGTGATGCTATAGAAGAAGATACTGGAGGTCTTTTAATAAAACGGGTCTTATGGAGTGGCAGCACATCCTGAGCAGCTCATAATTCCCCTCAGAATGAGCTACCATCTGTATTGCTTTACAGTGCATTGCATTAACCCCTACTGGCCTCACTAAAGCATCTTACAATAAAAAAAGATGTTTTGGCAAAAATTTCTCCTTTTCATGTCACATCCTGGCTAGACCTGCTTAGCTTTGTTAGGGAGCCAGCCTTTGGCCATGGGATGCTTCAGCAGAAAAAGGTGAATCTTACAATAACAATCAAGATTTTTCCAAAAAGTTTTCCCATTCATGTCACTGCTGGGCTAGAACCAGCAAAGTTTTGGTAGGTAGCCAGGCTTTGGCCATGTGATGCTATAGAAGAAGATACTGGAGGTATTTTAATAAAACGGGTCTTATGGAGTGGCAGCACATCCTGAGCAGCTCATAATTCCCCTCAGAATGAGCTACCATCTGTATTGCTTTACAGTGCATTGCATTAACCCCTACTGGCCTCACTAAAGCATCTTACAATAAAAAAATGTTTTGGCAAAAATGGCTTCCTTTTCATGTCACATCCTGGCTAGACCTGCTTAGCTTTGTTAGGGAGCCAGCCTTTGGTCATGGGATGCTTCAGCAGAAAAAGGTGAATCTTACAATAACAATCAAGATTTTTCCCAGAAGATTTCCCATTCATGTCACTGCTGGGCTAGAACCAGCAAAGTTTTGGTAGGTAGCCAGGCTTTGGCCATGTGATGCTATAGAAGAAGATACTGGAGGTATTTTAATAAAACGGGTCTTATGGAGTGGCAGCACATCCTGAGCAGCTCATAATTCCCCTCAGAATGAGCTACCATCTGTATTGCTTTACAGTGCATTGCATTAACCCCTACTGGCCTCACTAAAGCATCTTACAATAAAAAATGTTTGGGCAAAAATGGCTCCCTTTCATGTCACATCCTGGCTAGACGTGCTTAGCTTTGTTAGGAGCCAGCCTTTGGCCATGGGATGCTTCAGCAGAAAAAGGTGAATCTTACAATAACAATCAAGATTTTTCCAAAAGTTTTCCCATTCATGTCACTGCTGGGCTAGAACCAGCAAAGTTTTGGTAGGTAGCCAGGCTTTGGCCATGTGATGCTATAGAAGAAGATACTGGAGGTATTTTAATAAAACGGGTCTTATGGAGTGGCAGCACATCCTGAGCAGCTCATAATTCCCCTCAGAATGAGCTACCATCTGTATTGCTTTACAGTGCATTGCATTAACCCCTACTGGCCTCACTAAAGCATCTTACAATAAAAAAAATGTTTTAGCAAAAATTTCTCCTTTTCATGTCACATCCTGGCTAGACCTGCTTAGCTTTGTTAGGGAGCCAGCCTTTGGCCATGGGATGCTTCAGGAGAAATAGTTGAATCTTACAATAACAATCAAGATTTTTCCAAAAAGTTTTCCCATTCATGTCACTGCTGGGCTAGAACCAGCAAAGTTTTGGTAGGTAGCCAGGCTTTGGCCATGTGATGCTATAGAAGAAGATACTGGAGGTATTTTTAATAAAACGGGTCTTATGGAGTGGCAGCACATCCTGAGCAGCTCATAATTCCCCTCAGAATGAGCTACCATCTGTATTGCTTTACAGTGCATTGCATTAACCCCTACTGGCCTCACTAAAGCATCTTACAATAAAAAAAAAATGTTTTAGCAAAAATGGCTTCCTTTCATGTCACATCCTGGCTAGACCTGCTTAGCTTTGTTAGGGAGCCAGCCTTTGGCCATGGGATGCTTCAGCAGAAAAAGGTGAATCTTACAATAACAATCAAGATTTTTCCAAAAAGTTTTCCCATTCATGTCACTGCTGGGCTAGAACCAGCAAAGTTTTGGTAGGTAGCCAGGCTTTGGCCATGTGATGCTATAGAAGAAGATACTGGAGGTATTTTAATAAAACGGGTCTTATGGAGTGGCAGCACATCCTGAGCAGCTCATAATTCCCCTCAGAATGAGCTACCATCTGTATTGCTTTACAGTGCATTGCATTAACCCCTACTGGCCTCACTAAAGCATCTTACAATGAAAAACCAATTTGGGCAAAAATGGCTTCCTTTCATGTCATATCCTGGCTAGACCTGCTTAGCTTTGTTAGGAGCCAGCCTTTGGCCATGGGATGCTTCAGCAGAAAAAGGTGAATCTTACAATAACAATCAAGATTTTTCCAAAAAGTTTTCCCATTCATGTCACTGCTGGGCTAGAACCAGCAAAGTTTTGGTAGGTAGCCAGGCTTTGGCCATGTGATGCTATAGAAGAAGATACTGGAGGTATTTTAATAAAACGCGGGTCTTATGGAGTGGCAGCACATCCTGAGCAGCTCATAATTCCCCTCAGAATGAGCTACCATCTGTATTGCTTTACAGTGCATTGCATTAACCCCTACTGGCCTCACTAAAGCATCTTACAATAAAAAAAATGTTTGGGCAAAAATGGCTTCCTTTCATGTCACATCCTGGCTAGACCTGCTTAGCTTTGTTAGGAGCCAGCCTTTGGCCATGGGATGCTTCAGCAGAAAAAGGTGAATCTTACAATAACAATCAAGATTTTTCCAAAAGATTTCCCATTCATGTCACTGCTGGGCTAGAACCAGCAAAGTTTTGGTAGGTAGCCAGGCTTTGGCCATGTGATGCTATAGAAGAAGATACTGGAGGTATTTTAATAAAACGGGTCTTATGGAGTGGCAGCACATCCTGAGCAGCTCATAATTCCCCTCAGAATGAGCTACCATCTGTATTGCTTTACAGTGCATTGCATTAACCCCTACTGGCCTCACTAAAGCATCTTACAATAAAAAAATGTTTTGGGCAAAAATGGCTTCCTTTCATGTCACATCCTGGCTAGACCTGCTTAGCTTTGTTAGGAGCCAGCCTTTGGCCATGGGATGCTTCAGCAGAAAAAGGTGAATCTTACAATAACAATCAAGATTTTTCCAAAAGTTTTCCCATTCATGTCACTGCTGGGCTAGAACCAGCAAAGTTTTGGTAGGTAGCCAGGCTTTGGCCATGTGATGCTATAGAAGAAGATACTGGAGGTATTTTAATAAAACGGGTCTTATGGAGTGGCAGCACATCCTGAGCAGCTCATAATTCCCCTCAGAATGAGCTACCATCTGTATTGCTTTACAGTGCATTGCATTAACCCCTACTGGCCTCACTAAAGCATCTTACAATAAAAAAAGATGTTTTAGCAAAAATGGCTCCCTTTCATGTCACATCCTGGCTAGACCTGCTAGCTTTGTTAGGGAGCCAGCCTTTGGCCATGGGATGCTTCAGCAGAAAAAGGTGAATCTTACAATAACAATCAAGATTTTTCAAAAAATTTTCCCATTCATGTCACTGCTGGGCTAGAACCAGCAAAGTTTTGGTAGGTAGCCAGGCTTTGGCCATGTGATGCTATAGAAGAAGATACTGGAGGTATTTTAATAAAACGGGTCTTATGGAGTGGCAGCACATCCTGAGCAGCTCATAATTCCCCTCAGAATGAGCTACCATCTGTATTGCTTTACAGTGCATTGCATTAACCCCTACTGGCCTCACTAAAGCATCTTACAATAAAAAAAAAAGAATTGGCAAAAATGGCTCCCTTTCATGTCACATCCTGGCTAGACCTGCTTAGCTTTGTTAGGGAGCCAGCCTTTGGCCATGGGATGCTTCAGCAGAAAAAGGTGAATCTTACAATAACAATCAAGATTTTTCCAAAAAGTTTTCCCATTCATGTCACTGCTGGGCTAGAACCAGCAAAGTTTTTTAGTAGGTAGCCAGGCTTTGGCCATGTGATGCTATAGAAGAAGATACTGGAGGTATTTTAATAAAACGGGTCTTATGGAGTGGCAGCACATCCTGAGCAGCTCATAATTCCCCTCAGAATGAGCTACCATCTGTATTGCTTTACAGTGCATTGCATTAACCCCTACTGGCCTCACTAAAGCATCTTACAATAAAAAAAGATGTTTTAGCAAAAATGGCTTCCTTTCATGTCACATCCTGGCTAGACCTGCTTAGCTTTGTTAGGGAGCCAGCCTTTGGCCATGGGATGCTTCAGCAGAAAAAGGTGAATCTTACAATAACAATCAAGATTTTTCCCAGAAGATATCCCATTCATGTCACTGCTGGGCTAGAACCAGCAAAGTTTTGGTAGGTAGCCAGGCTTTGGCCATGTGATGCTATAGAAGAAGATACTGGAGGTATTTTAATAAAACGGGTCTTATGGAGTGGCAGCACATCCTGAGCAGCTCATAATTCCCCTCAGAATGAGCTACCATCTGTATTGCTTTACAGTGCATTGCATTAACCCCTACTGGCCTCACTAAAGCATCTTACAATAAAAAAAATGTTTTTAGGCAAAAATGGCTTCCTTTCATGTCACATCCTGGCTAGACCTGCTTAGCTTTGTTAGGGAGCCAGCCTTTGGCCATGGGATGCTTCAGCAGAAAAAGGTGAATCTTACAATAACAATCAAGATTTTTCCAAAAGTTTTCCCATTCATGTCACTGCTGGGCTAGAACCAGCAAAGTTTTGGTAGGTAGCCAGGCTTTGGCCATGTGATGCTATAGAAGAAGATACTGGAGGTATTTTTAATAAAACGGGTCTTATGGAGTGGCAGCACATCCTGAGCAGCTCATAATTCCCCTCAGAATGAGCTACCATCTGTATTGCTTTACAGTGCATTGCATTAACCCCTACTGGCCTCACTAAAGCATCTTACAATAAAAAAAGATGTTTTAGCAAAAATGGCTCCCTTTCATGTCACATCCTGGCTAGACCTGCTAAGCTTTGTTAGGGAGCCAGCCTTTGGCCATGGGATGCTTCAGCAGAAAAAGGTGAATCTTACAATAACAATCAAGATTTTTCCAAAAAGTTTTCCCATTCATGTCACTGCTGGGCTAGAACCAGCAAAGTTTTGGTAGGTAGCCAGGCTTTGGCCATGTGATGCTATAGAAGAAGATACTGGAGGTCTTTTAATAAAACGGGTCTTATGGAGTGGCAGCACATCCTGAGCAGCTCATAATTCCCCTCAGAATGAGCTACCAGCTGTATTGCTTTACAGTGCATTGCATTAACCCCTACTGGCCTCACTAAAGCATCTTACAATAAAAAAGATGTTTTAGCAAAAATGGCTTCCTTTTCATGTCACATCCTGGCTAGACCTGCTTAGCTTTGTTAGGGAGCCAGCCTTTGGCCATGGGATGCTTCAGCAGAAAAAGGTGAATCTTACAATAACAATCAAGATTTTTCCAAAAATTTTCCCATTCATGTCACTGCTGGGCTAGAACCAGCAAAGTTTTGATAGGTAGTCAGGCTTTGGCCATGTGATGCTATAGAAGAAGATACTGGAAGTATTTTAATAAAACGGGTCTTATGGAGTGGCAGCACATCCTGAGCAGCTCATAATTCCCCTCAGAATGAGCTACCATCTGTATTGCTTTACAGTGCATTGCATTAACCCCTACTGGCCTCACTAAAGCATCTTACAATAAAAAACAATTTGGGCAAAAATGGCTTCCTTTCATGTCACATCCTGGCTAGACCTGCTTAGCTTTGTTAGAGAGCCAGCCTTTGGCCATGGGATGCTTCAGCAGAAAAGGTGAATCTTACAATAACAATCAAGATTTTTCCAAAAAGATTTCCCATTCATGTCACTGCTGGGCTAGAACCAGCAAAGTTTTGGTAGGTAGCCAGACTTTGGCCATGTGATGCTATAAAAGAAGATACTGGAGGTATTTTAATAAAACGGGTCTTATGGAGTGGCAGCACATCCTGAGCAGCTCATAATTCCCCTCAGAATGAGCTACCATCTGTATTGCTTTACAGTGCATTGCATTAACCCCTACTGGCCTCACTAAAGCATCTTACAATAAAAACCAAGATGTTTGGGCAAAAATGGCTTCCTTTCATGTCACATCCTGGCTAGACCTGCTTAGCTTTGTTAGGGAGCCAGCCTTTGGCCATGGGATGCTTCAGCAGAAAAAGGTGAATCTTACAATAACAATCAAGATTTTTCCAAAAATTTTCCCATTCATGTCACTGCTGGGCTAGAACCAGCAAAGTTTTGGTAGGTAGCCAGGCTTTGGCCATGTGATGCTATAGAAGAAGATACTGGAGGTCTTTTAATAAAACGGGTCTTATGGAGTGGCAGCACATCCTGAGCAGCTCATAATT
The DNA here is from genome assembly GCA_018749465.1 of Paracanthobrama guichenoti. NCBI lineage: Eukaryota > Metazoa > Chordata > Actinopteri > Cypriniformes > Gobionidae > Paracanthobrama > Paracanthobrama guichenoti. Next base: position 21,565,729 of record CM031958.1, on the reverse strand, counting down.
CCCCTCAGAATGAGCTACCATCTGTATTGCTTTACAGTGCATTGCATTAACCCCTACTGGCCTCACTAAAGCATCTTACAATAAAAAAACATGTTTTAGCAAAAATGGCTTCCTTTCATGTCACATCCTGGCTAGACCTGCTTAGCTTTGTTAGGAGCCAGCCTTTGGCCATGGGATGCTTCAGCAGAAAAAGGTGAATCTTACAATAACAATCAAGATTTTTCCAAAAAGTTTTCCCATTCATGTCACTGCTGGGCTAGAACCAGCAAAGTTTTGGTAGGTAGCCAGGCTTTGGCCATGTGATGCTATAGAAGAAGATACTGGAGGTATTTTAATAAAACGGGTCTTATGGAGTGGCAGCACATCCTGAGCAGCTCATAATTCCCCTCAGAATGAGCTACCATCTGTATTGCTTTACAGTGCATTGCATTAACCCTACTGGCCTCACTAAAGCATCTTACAATAAAAAAAGATGTTTTGGCAAAAATGGCTCCTTTCATGTCACATCCTGGCTAGACCTGCTTAGCTTTGTTAGGAGCCAGCCTTTGGCCATGGGATGCTTCAGCAGAAAAAGGTGAATCTTACAATAACAATCAAGATTTTTCCAAAACGTTTTCCCATTCATGTCACTGCTGGGCTAGAACCAGCAAAGTTTTGGTAGGTAGCCAGGCTTTGGCCATGTGATGCTATAGAAGAAGATACTGGAGGTATTTTAATAAAACGGGTCTTATGGAGTGGCAGCACATCCTGAGCAGCTCATAATTCCCCTCAGAATGAGCTACCATCTGTATTGCTTTACAGTGCATTGCATTAACCCCTACTGGCCTCACTAAAGCATCTTACAATAAAAAACAATTTGGGCAAAAATGGCTTCCTTTCATGTCACATCCTGGCTAGACCTGCTTAGCTTTGTTAGGAGCCAGCCTTTGGCCATGGGATGCTTCAGCAGAAAAAGGTGAATCTTACAATAACAATCAAGATTTTTACCAGAAGATTTCCCATTCATGTCACTGCTGGGCTAGAACCAGCAAAGTTTTGGTAGGTAGCCAGGCTTTGGCCATGTGATGCTATAGAAGAAGATACTGGAGGTATTTTAATAAAACGGGTCTTATGGAGTGGCAGCACATCCTGAGCAGCTCATAATTCCCCTCAGAATGAGCTACCATCTGTATTGCTTTACAGTGCATTGCATTAACCCCTACTGGCCTCACTAAAGCATCTTACAATAAAAAAAGATGTTTTAAAAAATGGCTTCCTTTTCATGTCACATCCTGGCTAGACCTGCTTAGCTTTGTTAGGGAGCCAGCCTTTGGCCATGGGATGCTTCAGCAGAAAAAGGTGAATCTTACAATAACAATCAAGATTTTTACCAAAAGATTTCCCATTCATGTCACTGCTGGGCTAGAACCAGCAAAGTTTTGGTAGGTAGCCAGGCTTTGGCCATGTGATGCTATAGAAGAAGATACTGGAGTATTTTAATAAAACGGGTCTTATGGAGTGGCAGCACATCCTGAGCAGCTCATAATTCCCCTCAGAATGAGCTACCATCTGTATTGCTTTACAGTGCATTGCATTAACCCCTACTGGCCTCACTAAAGCATCTTACAATAAAAAACATGTTGGGCAAAAATGGCTTCCTTTCATGTCACATCCTGGCTAGACCTGCTTAGCTTTGTTAGGGAGCCAGCCTTTGGCCATGGGATGCTTCAGCAGAAAAAGGTGAATCTTACAATAACAATCAAGATTTTTCCAAAAGTTTTCCCATTCATGTCACTGCTGGGCTAGAACCAGCAAAGTTTTGGTAGGTAGCCAGGCTTTGGCCATGTGATGCTATAGAAGAAGATACTGGAGGTATTTTAATAAAAAAGGGTCTTATGGAGTGGCAGCACATCCTGAGCAGCTCATAATTCCCCTCAGAATGAGCTACCACCTGTATTGCTTTACAGTGCATTGCATTAACCCCTACTGGCCTCACTAAAGCATCTTACAATAAAAAAGATGTTTTAGCAAAAATGGCTTCCCTTTCATGTCACATCCTGGCTAGACCTGCTTAGCTTTGTTAGGAGCCAGCCTTTGGCCATGGGATGCTTCAGCAGAAAAGGTGAATCTTACAATAACAATCAAGATTTTTCCAAAATATTTTCCCATTCATGTCACTGCTGGGCTAGAACCAGCAAAGTTTTGGTAGGTAGCTAGGCTTTGGCCATGTGATGCTATAGAAGAAGATACTGGAGGTATTTTAATAAAACGGGTCTTATGGAGTGGCAGCACATCCTGAGCAGCTCATAATTCCCCTCAGAATGAGCTACCATCTGTATTGCTTTACAGTGCATTGCATTAACCCCTACTGGCCTCACTAAAGCATCTTACAATAAAAACATGTTTTAGCAAAAATGGCTTCCTTTCATGTCACATCCTGGCTAGACCTGCTTAGCTTTGTTAGGAGCCAGCCTTTGGCCATGGGATGCTTCAGCAGAAAAAGGTGAATCTTACAATAACAATCAAGATTTTTCCAAAAAGTTTTCCCATTCATGTCACTGCTGGGCTAGAACCAGCAAAGTTTTGGTAGGTAGCCAGGCTTTGGCCATGTGATGCTATAGAAGAAGATACTGGAGGTCTTTTAATAAAACGGGTCTTATGGAGTGGCAGCACATCCTGAGCAGCTCATAATTCCCCTCAGAATGAGCTACCATCTGTATTGCTTTACAGTGCATTGCATTAACCCCTACTGGCCTCACTAAAGCATCTTACAATAAAAAACAATTTGGGCAAAAATGGCTTCCTTTCATGTCACATCCTGGCTAGACCTGCTTAGCTTTGTTAGGAGCCAGCCTTTGGCCATGGGATGCTTCAGCAGAAAAGGTGAATCTTACAATAACAATCAAGATTTTTCCAAAAAGTTTTCCCATTCATGTCACTGCTGGGCTAGAACCAGCAAAGTTTTGGTAGGTAGCCAGGCTTTGGCCATGTGATGCTATAGAAGAAGATACTGGAGGTATTTTAATAAAACGGGTCTTATGGAGTGGCAGCACATCCTGAGCAGCTCATAATTCCCCTCAGAATGAGCTACCATCTGTATTGCTTTACAGTGCATTGCATTAACCCCTACTGGCCTCACTAAAGCATCTTACAATAAAAAAAATTTTTAGCAAAAATGGCTTCCTTTCATGTCACATCCTGGCTAGACCTGCTTAGCTTTGTTACGGAGCCAGCCTTTGGCCATGGGATGCTTCAGCAGAAAAAGGTGAATCTTACAATAACAATCAAGATTTTTACCAGAAGATTTCCCATTCATGTCACTGCTGGGCTAGAACCAGCAAAGTTTTGGTAGGTAGCCAGGCTTTGGCCATGTGATGCTATAGAAGAAGATACTGGAGGTATTTTAATAAAACGGGTCTTATGGAGTGGCAGCACATCCTGAGCAGCTCATAATTCCCCTCAGAATGAGCTACCATCTGTATTGCTTTACAGTGCATTGCATTAACCCCTACTGGCCTCACTAAAGCATCTTACAATAAAAAAAAATTTGGGCAAAAATGGCTTCCTTTCATGTCACATCCTGGCTAGACCTGCTTAGCTTTGTTAGGGAGCCAGCCTTTGGCCATGGGATGCTTCAGCAGAAAAAGGTGAATCTTACAATAACAATCAAGATTTTTCCAAAAAGTTTTCCCATTCATGTCACTGCTGGGCTAGAACCAGCAAAGTTTTGGTAGGTAGCCAGGCTTTGGCCATGTGATGCTATAGAAGAAGATACTGGAGGTATTTTAATAAAACGGGTCTTATGGAGTGGCAGCACATCCTGAGCAGCTCATAATTCCCCTCAGAATGAGCTACCATCTGTATTGCTTTACAGTGCATTGCATTAACCCCTACTGGCCCTCACTAAAGCATCTTACAATAAAAAAAAATGTTGGGCAAAAATGGCTCCCTTTTCATGTCACATCCTGGCTAGACCTGCTTAGCTTTGTTAGGGAGCCAGCCTTTGGCCATGGGATGCTTCAGCAGAAAAAGGTGAATCTTACAATAACAATCAAGATTTTTACCAGAAGATTTCCCATTCATGTCACTGCTGGGCTAGAACCAGCAAAGTTTTGGTAGAGTAGCTAGGCTTTGGCCATGTGATGCTATAGAAGAAGATACTGGAGGTATTTTAATAAAACGGGTCTTATGGAGTGGCAGCATCCTGAGCAGCTCATAATTCCCCTCAGAATGAGCTACCATCTGTATTGCTTTACAGTGCATTGCATTAACCCCTACTGGCCTCACTACTAAAGCATCTTACAATAATAAAAAAATGGGCAAAAATGGCTTCCTTTCATGTCACATCCTGGCTAGACCTGCTAAGCTTTGTTAGGGAGCCAGCCTTTGGCCATGGGATGCTTCAGCAGAAAAAGGTGAATCTTACAATAACAATCAAGATTTTTACCAGAAGATTTCCCATTCATGTCACTGCTGGGCTAGAACCAGCAAAGTTTTGGTAGGTAGCTAGACTTTGGCCATGTGATGCTATAGAAGAAGATACTGGAGGTATTTTAATAAAACGGGTCTTATGGAGTGGCAGCACATCCTGAGCAGCTCATAATTCCCCTCAGAATGAGCTACCATCTGTATTGCTTTACAGTGCATTGCATTAACCCCTACTGGCCTCACTAAAGCATCTTACAATAAAAAAAGATGTTTTGGCAAAAATTTCTCCCTTTCATGTCACATCCTGGCTAGACCTGCTTAGCTTTGTTAGGGAGCCAGCCTTTGGCCATGGGATGCTTCAGCAGAAAAGGTGAATCTTACAATAACAATCAAGATTTTTCCAAAAAGTTTTCCCATTCATGTCACTGCTGGGCTAGAACCAGCAAAGTTTTGGTAGGTAGCCAGGCTTTGGCCATGTGATGCTATAGAAGAAGATACTGGAGGTATTTTAATAAAGCGGGTCTTATGGAGTGGCAGCACATCCTGAGCAGCTCATAATTCCCCTCAGAATGAGCTACCATCTGTATTGCTTTACAGTGCATTGCATTAACCCCTACTGGCCTCACTAAAGCATCTTACAATAAAAAAAGATGTTTTAGCAAAAATGGCTCCCTTTCATGTCACGTCCTGGCTAGACCTGCTAAGCTTTGTTAGGAGCCAGCCTTTGGCCAAGGGATGCTTCAGGAGAAAAAGGTGAATCTTACAATAACAATCAAGATTTTTCCAAAACGTTTTCCCATTCATGTCACTGCTGGGCTAGAACCAGCAAAGTTTTGGTAGGTAGCCAGGCTTTGGCCATGTGATGCTATAGAAGAAGATACTGGAGGTATTTTAATAAAACGGGTCTTATGGAGTGGCAGCACATCCTGAGCAGCTCATAATTCCCCTCAGAATGAGCTACCATCTGTATTGCTTTACAGTGCATTGCATTAACCCCTACTGGCCTCACTAAAGCATCTTACAATAAAAAAAGAATTTGGGCAAAAATGGCTCCCTTTCATGTCACATCCTGGCTAGACCTGCTTAGCTTTGTTAGGGAGCCAGCCTTTGGCCATGGGATGCTTCAGCAGAAAAGGTGAATCTTACAATAACAATCAAGATTTTTCCAAAAGTTTTCCCATTCATGTCACTGCTGGGCTAGAACCAGCAAAGTTTTGGTAGGTAGCCAGGCTTTGGCCATGTGATGCTATAGAAGAAGATACTGGAGGTATTTTAATAAAACGGGTCTTATGGGTGGCAGCACATCCTGAGCAGCTCATAATTCCCCTCAGAATGAGCTACCATCTGTATTGCTTTACAGTGCATTGCATTAACCCCTACTGGCCTCACTAAAGCATCTTACAATAAAAAAAAGATTTTTAAGCAAAAATGGCTTCCTTTCATGTCACATCCTGGCTAGACCTGCTTAGCTTTGTTAGGGAGCCAGCCTTTGGCCATGGGATGCTTCAGCAGAAAAAGGTGAATCTTACAATAACAATCAAGATTTTTCCAAAACGTTTTCCCATTCATGTCACTGCTGGGCTAGAACCAGCAAAGTTTTGGTAGATAGCCAGGCTTTGGCCATGTGATGCTATAGAAGAAGATACTGGAGGTTGTTTAATAAAACGGGTCTTATGGAGTGGCAGCACATCCTGAGCAGCTCATAATTCCCCTCAGAATGAGCTACCATCTGTATTGCTTTACAGTGCATTGCATTAACCCCTACTGGCCTCACTAAAGCATCTTACAATAAAAAAAAAAATGTTTTAGCAAAAATGGCTCCCTTTCATGTCACATCCTGGCTAGACCTGCTTAGCTTTGTTAGGGAGCCAGCCTTTGGCCATGGGATGCTTCAGCAGAAAAGGTGAATCTTACAATAACAATCAAGATTTTTCCAAAAAGTTTTCCCATTCATGTCACTGCTGGGCTAGAACCAGCAAAGTTTTGGTAGGTAGCCAGGCTTTGGCCATGTGATGCTATAGAAGAAGATACTGGAGGTATTTTAATAAAGCGGGTCTTATGGGTGGCAGCACATCCTGAGCAGCTCATAATTCCCCTCAGAATGAGCTACCATCTGTATTGCTTTACAGTGCATTGCATTAACCCCTACTGGCCTCACTAAAGCATCTTACAATAAAAAACAATTTGGGCAAAAATGGCTTCCTTTCATGTCACATCCTGGCTAGACCTGCTTAGCTTTGTTAGGGAGCCAGCCTTTGGCCATGGGATGCTTCAGCAGAAAAAGGTGAATCTTACAATAACAATCAAGATTTTTCCAAAAAAGTTTTCCCATTCATGTCACTGCTGGGCTAGAACCAGCAAAGTTTTGGTAGGTAGCCAGGCTTTGGCCATGTGATGCTATAGAAGAAGATACTGGAGGTATTTTAATAAAACGGGTCTTATGGAGTGGCAGCACATCCTGAGCAGCTCATAATTCCCCTCAGAATGAGCTACCATCTGTATTGCTTTACAGTGCATTGCATTAACCCCTACTGGCCTCACTAAAGCATCTTACAATAAAAAAGATGTTTTGGCAAAAATGGCTCCCTTTCATGTCACATCCTGGCTAGACCTGCTTAGCTTTGTTAGGGAGCCAGCCTTTGGCCATGGGATGCTTCAGCAGAAAAGGTGAATCTTACAATAACAATCAAGATTTTTCCCAAAAAATTTTCCCATTCATGTCACTGCTGGGCTAGAACCAGCAAAGTTTTGAGTAGAGTAGCTAGGCTTTGGCCATGTGATGCTATAGAAGAAGATACTGGAGGTATTTTAATAAAGCGGGTCTTATGGAGTGGCAGCACATCCTGAGCAGCTCATAATTCCCCTCAGAATGAGCTACCATCTGTATTGCTTTACAGTGCATTGCATTAACCCCTACTGGCCTCACTAAAGCATCTTACAATAAAAAAGATGTTTGGGCAAAAATGGCTTCCTTTCATGTCACATCCTGGCTAGACCTGCTTAGCTTTGTTAGGGAGCCAGCCTTTGGCCATGGGATGCTTCAGCAGAAAAAGGTGAATCTTACAATAACAATCAAGATTTTTCCAAAAAGATTTCCCATTCATGTCACTGCTGGGCTAGAACCAGCAAAGTTTTGGTAGGTAGCTAGGCTTTGGCCATGTGATGCTATAGAAGAAGATACTGGAAGTATTTTAATAAAACGGGTCTTATGGAGTGGCAGCACATCCTGAGGCAGCTCATAATTCCCCTCAGAATGAGCTACCATCTGTATTGCTTTACAGTGCATTGCATTAACCCCTACTGGCCTCACTAAAGCATCTTACAATAAAAACCAATTTGGGCAAAAATGGCTTCCTTTCATGTCACATCCTGGCTAGACCTGCTTAGCTTTGTTAGAGAGACAGCCTTTGGCCATGGGATGCTTCAGCAGAAAAAGGTGAATCTTACAATAACAATCAAGATTTTTCCAAAAGTTTTCCCATTCATGTCACTGCTGGGCTAGAACCAGCAAAGTTTTGGTAGGTAGCCAGGCTTTGGCCATGTGATGCTATAGAAGAAGATACTGGAGGTATTTTAATAAAACGGGTCTTATGGAGTGGCAGCACATCCTGAGCAGCTCATAATTCCCCTCAGAATGAGCTACCATCTGTATTGCTTTACAGTGCATTGCATTAACCCCTACTGGCCTCACTAAAGCATCTTACAATAAAAAGAATTTTTAGCAAAAATGGCTCCCTTTCATGTCACATCCTGGCTAGACCTGCTTAGCTTTGTTAGGAGCCAGCCTTTGGCCATGGGATGCTTCAGCAGAAAAAGGTGAATCTT
>CM031958.1:21245649-21532016 GCA_018749465.1 Paracanthobrama guichenoti | reverse complement strand
AGGCTTTGGGCCATGGGATCATATAGAAGAAGATACTGGAGGTTGTTTAATAAAGCGGGTCTTATGGAGTGTGAGCACATCCCTGAAGCAACCCATAATTCCCCTCAGAATGAGCTACCACCTGCCACCTGTTTTGTTTTTACAGTGCATTGCATTAACCTCACTGGCCTCACTAATGCATCTTTACAATAAAAAAAGATGTTTGTAGCAAAAATCGCTCCATTTCATGTCAAATACAAGCAGACCTGCTAAGCTTTGTTAGGGAGCCAGCCTTTGTTCATGGGATGCTTCAGCAGAAAAGGTGAATCTTAACAATCAATAATTTTTCCAAAAAAGTTTTCCCATTCATGTCACTGCTGAGGCTAGAACCAGCAAAGTTTTAGTAGATAGCCAGGCTTTGGCCATGTGATGCTATAGAAGAAGATACTGCTGGTATTTTAATAAAAGCAGGAATCTTATGGAGTGGCAGCACATCCTGAGCAGCTCATAATTCTCTCAAATGAGCTACCATCTGTATTGGTTTTCATACATTGCATTAACCCCTACTGGCCTCACTAAAGCATCTTACAATAATAAACAATTTGGACAAAAATGGCTTCCCTTCATGTCACATCCTGGCTAGACCTGCTTAAGCTTTGTTTCCAGAGCCAGCCTTTTGGTCATGGGGATGCTTCAGCAGAAAAAGGTGAATCTTACAATAACAATCAAGATTTTACCAGAAGCTTCTCCCATCTGTCACTGCTGAGCTAGAACCAGCAAAGTTTTGGTAGGTAGCCAGGCTTTGGCCATGTGATGCTATAGAAGAAGATACTGGGGTATTTTTTAATAAAACGGGTCTTATGGAGTGGCAGCACATCCTGGGCAGCTCATAATTCCCCACAGAATGAGCTACCATCTCTATTGCTTTACAGTGCATTGCATTAACCCCTACTGGCCTCACTAAAGCATCTTACAATAAAAAAGATTTTTTAGCAAAAATGGCTCCACTTTCATGTCACATCCTGGCTAGATAACCTGCTTAGCTTTGTTTCTGGAGCCAGCCTTTGGCCATGGGATGCTTCCAGCAGAAAAAGGTGAATCTTACAATAACAATCAAGATTTTACCAACAAAGATTTTCCCATTCATGTCACTGCTGGGCTAGAATCAGCAAAGTTTTGGTAGGTAGCCAGGCTTTGGCCATGTGATGCTATAAAGAAGATACGTGGAGATATTTTAATAAAACGGGTCTTATGGAGTGGCAGCACATCCTGAGCAGCCTTAGCACCTCAAGAATGAGCTAACACCTGTTTTGCTTTACAGTGCATCATTTCAACTCTACTGGCCTCACTAGATGAGCATCATCTGTATTGCTCTTAAAAGTCATTGCATTGCCCCTGGCCTCACAATGTCTTACATAAAAGATCTTTTGAGCTAACACCATCTGTGTGCTTTACAGTGCATTGCATTTTAACCCCTACTGCCTCATAAAGCATGCACAATAAAAACAATTCCTGGCTAGACCTGTCTATCTGGCTGAGCTTGTAGCTTTGTTAGGGAGCCAGCCTGGCCATGGGATGCTTCAGCAGAAAAAGGTGAATCTTACAATAACAATCAAGATTTTCACCAGAAGATTTCCCATTCATGTCACTGGTGGGGCTAGAACCAGCAAGGATTTTTGAGTAGGTAGGTGACTCATTGGCCCATGTTATGCTATAGAAGAAGATACTGGAAGTATTTTAATAAGCGGATCTTATGGAGTGGCAGCGCATCCCTGGGCAGCTCATAATTCTCCTCAGAATGAGCTACTCATCTGTATTGCTTTTTTACAGTGCATTGTGTTAGCCCCTACTGGCCTCACTAAAGCCCATCTTACAATAAAAAGATGTTTTAGCAAAAATGGCTCCCTTTCATGTCACGCCTGTAGCTAGACCTGCTAAGCTTTGTTAGGGGCCAGCCTTTGGCCATGGGATGCTTCAGCAGAAAAAGGTGAATCTTACAATAACAATCAAGATTTTTCCAAAAAAATCCCATTCATGTCACTGGTGGGCTAGAACCAGCAAAGAGGTGATTTTGATAGAATAGCCAGGCTTTGGCCATGTGATGCGATAGAAGAAGATACTGGAGGTCTTTAATAAAACGGGTCTTATGGAGTGGGCAGTAGTACATCACTGGGCAGCTCATAATTCCCCTCAGAATGAGCTACCATCTCTATTGCTTTACAGTGCATTGCATTAACCCCTACTGGCCTCACTAAAGCATCTTACAATAAAAAACAATTTTAGGCAAAAATGAAGCTCCCTTTCATGTCACATCCTGGCTAGGACCTGCTTAGCTTTGTTTCAAGTACAGCCTTTGGTCATGGGATGCTTCAGAAGAAAAGGTGAATCTTAAAATAACAATCAAGATTTTCATTCAATGTCACTGCTAGGCTAGAACCAGCAAAGTTTTGGTAGGTAGCCAGGCTTTGGCCATGTGATGCTATAGAAGAAGATACTGGAGATATTTTTAATAAAGCGGGTCTTATGGAGTGGCACCACATCCTGGGCAGCTCATAATTCCCCTCAGAATGAGCTACCACCTGTTTTGCTTTACAGTGCATTGCATTAACCCCTACTGGCCTCACTAATGCATCTTACAATAAAAAAAGATGTTTTAGCAAAAATCGCTCCCTTTCATGTCACGTCCTGGCTAGACCTGCTAAGCTTTGTTAGGGAGCCAGCCTTTGGCCATGGGATGCTTCAGCAGAAAAAGGTGAATCTTACAATAACAATCAAGATTTTTACCAAAAGATTTCCCATTCATGTCACTGCTGGGCTAGAACCAGCAAAGATTTGGTAGGTAGCCAGATCTTTGGCCATGTGATGCTATAAAAGAAGATACTGGAGGTATTTTTAATAAAGCGGGTCTTATGGATTGGCAGCACATCCTGAGCAGCTCATAATTCCCCTCAGAATGAGCTACCATCTCTATTGCTTTACAGTGCATTGCATTAACCCCTACTGGCCTCACTAAAGCATCTTACAATAAAAAGAATTTGGGCAAAATGGCTTCCTTTCATGTCACATCCTGGCTAGACCTGCTAAGCTTTGTTAGGGAGCCAGCCTTTGGCCATGGGATGCTTCAGCAGAAAAGGTGAATCTTACAATAACAATCAAGATTTTCCAAAAAAGTTTTCCCATTCATGTCACTGCTGGGCTAGAACCAGCAATGTTTTGGTAGAGTAGCCAGGCTTTGGCCATGTGATGATATAGAAGAAGATACTGGAGGTTGTTTAATAAAAGCGGGTCTTATGGAGTGGCAGCGCATCCTGGGCAGCTCATAATTCTCCTCAGAATGAGCTACCATCTGTATTGCTTTACAGTGCATTGCATTAACCCCTATTGGCCTCACTAATGCATCTTACAATAATAAAAAAATGGGCAAAAATGGCTTCCTTTCATGTCACATCCTGGCTAGACCTGCTTAGCTTTGTTAGGGAGAGCCAGCCTTTTGGTCATGGGTTGCTTCAGCAGAAAAAGGTGAATCTTACAATAACAATCAAGATTTTAGCCCAAAAGTTTTCCCATTCATGTCACTGCTGGGCTAGAACCAGCAAAGTTTGGTAGATAGCCAGGCTTTGGCCATGTCATACGATAGAAGAAGATATTGGAGGTCTTTTAATAAAAGCGGGTCTTATGGGTGGCAGCACATCCTGAGCAGCTCATAATTCCCCTCAGAATGAGCTACCATCTTCTATTGCTTTACAGTGCATTGCATTAACCCCTACTGGCCTCACTTAAAGCATCTTACAATAAAAAACTATTTGAGCAAAAATGGCTTCCTTTCATGTCACATCCTGGCTAGATCTGCTTAGCTTTGTTTCAGAGCCAACCTTTGGTCATGGGATGCTTCAGAAGAAAAGGTGAATCTTAAAATAACAATCAAGATTTTTCATTCATGTCACTGCTGGGCTAGAACCAGCAAAGTTTTGGTAGGTAGCCAGGCTTTGGCCATGTGATGCTATAGAAGAAGATACCGAGAGGTATTTTAATAAAGCGGGTCTTGGAGTGGCAGCACATCCTGAGCAGCTCATAATTCCCCTCAGAATGAGCTACCACCTGTTTTGCTTTACAGTGCATTGCATTAACCCCTACTGGCCTCACTAAATGCATCTTACAATAAAAAAAGATGTTTTAGCAAAAATCGCTCCTTTTCATGTCACGTCCTGGCTAGACCTGCTAAGCTTTGTTAGGGGCCAGCCTTTGGCCATGGGATGCTTCAGCAGAAAAAGGTGAATCTTACAATAACAATCAAGATTTTTAACCAGAAGATTTCCCATTCATGTCACTGCTGGGCTAGAACCAGCAAAGTTTTGGTAGGTAGCCAGGCTTTGGCCATGTGATGCTATAGAAGAAGATGCTGGAGGTCTTTTAATAAAAGCGGGTCTTATGGAATGGCAGCGCATCCTGAGCAGCTCATAATTCTCCCTCAGAATGAGCTACCATCTGTATTGCTTTACAGTGCATTGCATTAACCCTACTGGCCTCACTAAAGCATCTTACAATAAAAACAATTTGGGCAAAATGGCTTCCTTCATGTCACATCCTGGCTAGACCTGCTTAGCTTTGTTAGGGCTAGCCAGCCTTTGGCCATGGGATGCTTCAGCAGAAAAGGTGAATCTTACAATAACAATCAAGATTTTTACCAGAAGATTTCCCATTCATGTCACTGCTGGGCTAGAACCAGCAAAGTTTTGGTAGGTAGCTAGACTTTGACCATGTGATGCTATAGAAGAAGATACTGGAGGTATTTTTAATAAAATCGGTCTTATGGAGTGGCAGCACATCCTGAGCAGCTCATAATTCCCCTCAGAATGAGCTACCATCTGTATTGCTTTACAGTGCATTGCATTAACCCCTACTGGCCTCACTAATGCATCTTACAATAAAAAGATCTTTTAACAAAAATAGCTCCCTTTCATGTCACGCATCCTGGCTAAACCTGCTAAGCTTTGTTAGGAGCCAGCCTTTGGCCATGGGATGCTTCAGCAGAAAAAAGATGAATCTTACAATAACAATCAAGATTTTTACCAGAAGATTTCCATTCATGTCACTGGTGGGCTAGAACCAGCAAAGTTTTGGTAGGTAGCCAGACTTTGGCCATGTTATACTATAGAAGAAGATACTGGAGGTCTTTTTAATAAAACGGGTCTTATGGAGTGGCAGCGCATCCTGAGCAGCTCATAATTCTCCTCAGAATGAGCTACCATCTGTATTGCTTTACAGTGCATTGCATTAACCCCTACTGGCCACACTAAAGCATCTTACAATAAAAAAAAGATGTTTTAGCAAAAATGGCTCCCTTTCATGTCACGTCCTGGCTAGACCTGCTAAGCTTTGTTAGGGAGCCAGCCTTTGGCCATGGGATGCTTCAGCAGAAAAAGGTGAATCTTACAATAACAATCAAGATTTTTACAAAAAAATTTCCATTCATGTCACTGCTGGGCTAGAACCAGCAAAGTTTTGGTAGATAGCCAGACTTTGGCCATGTTATGCTATAGAAGAAGATACTGGAGGTCTTTTAATAAAACGGGTCTTATGGAGTGGCAGCACATCCTGAGCAGCTCATAATTCCCCTCAGAATGAGCTACCATCTCTATTGCTTTACAGTGCATTGCATTAACCCCTACTGGCCTCACTACAGCATCTTACAATAAAAACAATTTGGGCAAAAAATGGCTCCCTTTCATGTCACATCCTGGCTAGACCTGCTTAGCTTTGTTTCAGAGTCAGCCTTTGGTCATGGGATGCTTCAGAAGAAAAGGTGAATCTTAAAATAACAATCAAGATTTTTCAAAAAGTTTCCCTTCATGTCACTGCTGGGCTAGAACCAGCAAAGTTTTGGTAGGTAGCCAGGCTTTGGCCATGTGATGCTATAGAAGAAGATACTGAGATATTTTAAGAAAACGGGTCTTATGGAGTGGCACCACATCCTGAGCAGCTCATAATTCCCCTCAGAATGAGCTACCACCTGTTTTGCTTTACAGTGCATTGCATTAACCCCTACTGGCCTCACTAATGCATCTTACAATAAAAAAAGATGTTTTAGCAAAAATCGCTCCTTTCATGTCACTTCCTGGCTAGACCTGCTAAGCTTTGTTAGGAGCCAGCCTTTGGCCATGGGATGCTTCAGCAGAAAAGGTGAATCTTACAATAACAATCAAGATTTTTACCAGAAGATTTCCCATTCATGTCACTGGTGGGCTAGAACCAGCAAAGATTTGGTAGGTAGCCAGACTTTGGCCATGTGATGCTATAAAAGAAGATACTGGAGGTGTTTTTTAATAAAACGGGTCTTATGGAGTGGCAGCACATCCTGAGCAGCTCATAATTCCCCTCAGAATGAGCTACCATCTCTATTGCTTTACAGTGCATTGCATTAACCCCTACTGGCCTCACTAAAGCATCTTACAATAAAAAACAATTTGGGCAAAAATGGCTTCCTTTCATGTCACATCCTGGCTAGACCTGCTTAGCTTTGTTAGGGAGCCAGCCTTTGGCCATGGGATGCTTCAGCAGAAAAGGTGAATCTTACAATAACAATCAAGATTTTTCCCAAAAAATTTTCCCATTCATGTCACTGCTGGGCTAGAACCAGCAAAGTTTTGGTAGATAGCCAGGCTTTGGCCATGTCATCACGATAGAAGAAGATACTGGAGGTCTTTTAATAAAACGGGTCTTATGGAGTGGCAGCACATCCTGAGCAGCTCATAATTCCCCTCAGAATGAGCTACCATCTCTATTGCTTTACAGTGCATTGCATTAACCCCTACTGGCCTCACTAAAGCATCTTACAATAAAAAACAATTTGGGCAAAAATGGCTTCCTTTCATGTCACATCCTGGCTAGACCTGCTTAGCTTTGTTTCAGAGCCAACCTTTGGTCATGGGATGCTTCAGAAGAAAAAGGTGAATCTTAAAATAACAATCAAGATTTTTCATTCATGTCACTGCTGGGCTAGAACCAGCAAAGTTTTGGTAGGTAGCCAGGCTTTGGCCATGTGATGCTATAGAAGAAGATACTGGAGATATTTTAATAAAACGGGTCTTATGGAGTGGCAGCACATCCTGAGCAGCTCATAATTCCCCTCAGAATGAGCTACCACCTGTTTTGCTTTACAGTGCATTGCATTAACCCCTACTGGCCTCACTAATGCATCTTACAATAAAAAAAGATGTTTTAGCAAAAATCGCTCCCTTTCATGTCACGTCCTGGCTAGACCTGCTTAGCTTTGTTAGGAGACAGCCTTTGGCCATGGGATGCTTCAGCAGAAAAAGGTGAATCTTACAATAACAATCAAGATTTTTACCAGAAGATTTCCCATTCATGTCACTGCTGGGCTAGAACCAGCAAAGTTTTGGTAGGTAGCCAGGCTTTGGCCATGTGATGCTATAGAAGAAGATACTGGAGGTTGTTTAATAAAACGGGTCTTATGGAGTGGCAGCGCATCCTGAGCAGCTCATAATTCTCCTCAGAATGAGCTACCATCTGTATTGCTTTACAGTGCATTGCATTAACCCCTACTGGCCTCACTAAAGCATCTTACAATAAAAACAATTTGGAGCAAAAATGGCTTCCTTCATGTCACGTCCTGGCTAGACCTGCTTAGCTTTGTTAGGGAGCCAGCCTTTGGCCATGGGATGCTTCAGCAGAAAAAGGTGAATCTTACAATAACAATCAAGATTTTTACCAGAAGATTTCCCATTCATGTCACTGCTGGGCTAGAACCAGCAAAGTTTTGGTAGGTAGCTAGACTTTGACCATGTGATGCTATAGAAGAAGATACTGGAGGTTGTTTAATAAAACGGGTCTTATGGAGTGGCAGCACATCCTGAGCAGCTCATAATTCCCCTCAGAATGAGCTACCAGCTGTATTGCTTTACAGTGCATTGCATTAACCCCTACTGGCCTCACTAAAGCATCTTACAATAAAAAACAATTTGGGCAAAAATGGCTTCCTTTCATGTCACATCCTGGCTAGACCTGCTAAGCTTTGTTAGGGAGCCAGCCTTTGGTCATGGGATGCTTCAGAAGAAAAAGGTGAATCTTACAATAACAATCAAGATTTTTCCAAAAAGTTTTCCCATTCATGTCACTGCTGGGCTAGTACCAGCAAAGTTTTGGTAGGTAGCTAGACTTTGGCCATGTGATGCTATAGAAGAAGATACTGGAGGTCTTTTAATAAAACGGGTCTTATGGAGTGGCAGCACATCCTGAGCAGTTCATAATTCCCCTCAGAATGAGCTACCATCTGTATTGCTTTACAGTGCATTGCATTAACCCCTACTGGCTTCACTAAAGCATCTTACAATAAAAAAAAGATGTTTTAGCAAAAATGGTTTCCTTTCATGTCACATCCTGGCTAGACCTGCTTAGCTTTGTTAGGGAGCCAGCCTTTGGCCATGGGATGCTTCAGCAGAAAAAGGTGAATCTTACAATAACAATCAAGATTTTTTCCCAGAAGATTTTGCATTCATGTCACTGCTGGGCTAGAACCAGCAAAGTTTTGATAGGTAGCCAGGCTTTGGCCATGTGATGCTATAGAAGAAGATACTGGAGGTATTTTAATAAAACGGCTCTTATGGAGTGGCAGCACATCCTGAGCAGCTCATAATTCCCCTCAGAATGAGCTACCATCTGTATTGCTTTACAGTGCATTGCATTAACCCCTACTGGCCTCACTAAAGCATCTTACAATAAAAAACAATTTGGGCAAAAATGGCTTCCTTTCATGTCACATCCTGGCTAGACCTGCTTAGCTTTGTTAGGGAGCCAGCCTTTGGCCATGGGATGCTTCAGCAGAAAAAGGTGAATCTTACAATAACAATCAAGATTTTTCCAAAAAGTTTTCCCATTCATGTCACTGCTGGGCTAGAACCAGCAAAGTTTTGGTAGGTAGCCAGGCTTTGGCCATATGATGATATAGAAGCAGTTACTGATGTTATTTTAATAAAACGGGTCTTATGGAGTGGCAGCACATCCTGAGCAGCTCATAATTCCCCTCAGAATGAGCTACCACCTGTATTGAATTACCACCTACTTTCCTCATTAAAGCATCTTCCTATAAAAATGGATTTTTAAGCTGAGTATGTTCTACCGCCCCTGTCACTCACCATTTGTAGCATCCTCTCTGTGTTGTCAGTGTGATGTTCACAGGCACATGAACGCTGAGAGGTAACAGCAGCTTGGGAACGTTCAGTTTAGTGGACTCACTTTGTGTAATCAATTAGCTTATTAGCAAAATCACCCTAACTGCTCTTTCCATCATAGGCATGTTGAAATTATAGCTCTAAAATCAACTACAATACACAACTGAATACTGCTGGTGGCTAAACAATTATTGTGACATTATTTTCGATGCAAAGACACGAGCAGAAACCGCAACCTAGTTAATCTCATTTGTAAGAGCTAAATTTAGAGTTATGCCAGGCGCTGGTAAACAGCACTAGCCGTGACGCTAGTTGTGGTTGAATTTTGAAACAGTGTAACGTATAGGCTCCGTTTTTACATAACGCTCAGAGTGATATTGACCTGTCTACGTTATCGTCCATTAAGAACTTACTAGCCAAAAAGAATAAACCAGATTAACTACATTATATATATGGCCATGTTTAAAAAAAAAAAAAAAAAAACATCCAGCCATCTCCTCCCTTCCTCTTTCATCCTCATCCTTTTCACCCTAAAATGTACTTTAGACAGATCAATACAGTACAAAGTTTGTTTTGTGTTTTGCCAAAGCGTAGGCTGTCCTGCAGTCCTCGTGTTACATACATTACATTGTTTGTTGAGTCAAAGACGAGCCACTCGTGACGGTGACCAGCTTGCCACTTGGTATTAAAATGTCTAGTTTTATTTTCTTGGTTTCCTTCGTTACGTCGGGTCTTTCCCTTTTTTCACTGGGGTTAGTTAACTTACCCCAGGCAAGTAACTATCACCACATTATTATGTTACTATTATATTATTTTTTATTATTATTATATATATATTTTTTTATCTTTGCGCCGTTATGCTTAATACGTGTATGTTCAAGTAAGCCAGATATGCGCAGATTCCGCGCATACGCGTATATATGATGATGACTCACGAGTTGAGTATTTGCGCTAAATCTGCGCAAATTTGGTTACACTTAGCAAATCAGTAAACCTAATTAACCCGACAAACCGGCTACTAGTGATTTAACACTGTTACTGTTAGATTATTGCCACTGGGGCGTGCCTCATCCCAGTCCTCTTAATTGGCAATTGAATGAACAATTATTTAGCGCTGAGGGAAAGCATTTGGCTGGTTGGCGCCTTGGGATTATTGCTGCCTTCACGTACTATCGGAAATTTGATAATTCCCATTTATGAAGTCGTAATTACGAGCTCATCGCATTCAAGTTCGAAATGGGAGGGCGTTCATGTGCAATTTTTACCTAGGAAACACGTATTTACGATAATTGCGAGAGCACGGCATAAATTACAGAGATTTTTTAAAAAATATATTTTTATCATTTAACCATCCGCTAAATTATTTAATGTAAATAATACATTACATAAAATTAATTGTCGCTATGAAAAAAAAAAAACGAGAAAAAAAACACCGATTTCGCACTGAATGGAGGACCGCACTTATTTAGGCCTAAATTACATGTCTACAACGGACTGCGGAGTGCGAATATATAGCCAAAATAAATCTGAATTTCAACCCGCAAATGATCTCTACTGCCGTTCACACAACGTCTAAACATCATACATAAGTAAGCAAACAAACAACACAAAAATATTTTTTGATACAAATTTATAATAAATCCATAAAGAAGGTCATGCTTTATATGACATGTAACGTTACGTCCGAAATCGTTCATAGAAAGTTCGTTAGTTCTTTCGTTAGTTGACTGTGTCACCTGCATTTAAGATTTATAATTACTAAAACATTTGAAACCCTATTATGATGTTAATTATTAATTATAAATATAGTAAAATAAAATTATAAATAATTGAGGAAAATTAAGGAATAATTGATGACGGACCTTGAATTATTCGAAAAATAATGCACACCCGAGGTTATGCATGCATTATGAAATCTATACCCTGGCTACAACAAGAATGGAAACAACACCTTTGGTCTTGTCAGTTGTAATGGTTACCTGATGTTAAAAACTGTTCATGACATGTGCCTTTAAAGAGAGAGATGGCCGCTCATCGTTACACAGACACACAATAATACTCACACACAGACACAGTCAAGTATAGATATATACTTTATTAATTCTCTCTGGTAAAATAAAATTACAAAATAATTTCAACCTCAAACGGCACCTCCCTTATCTATAATTAATATTAATAAAATCGTTATTTATACAGCAATCATAATTTCCATGACGTATGAGAAGAATGCTATCTTATAATTATAATAAATATGAGCTATAACTGCGTTAGTAATTATTAATGGTAAAAACTGAGCGATACAAAGCTAAGTTTCAGTAATAGCATACTGTACAATAGTCCAAGCGGATGTAATTCAGTATTCCGGCCACAGGATGTCACTATTAGTCAGTTTTCAAAATGGTCTCTCCATTGAAATGGGGTCAGAAGTCTCTTATTCCAACGCCATTATAATAGAAGCAATTCCACTAAGAAAATGACTATAATCACTCATTCTACAGTTATTTCCGTGTGAGCAGCTGTTCCACCTTGATGGGGTGGTTTTTATAATGTATCGACTGGCTTCAGCGTCGCTCTTCGAAGTAATGCTTTGCTCAAATGGCTGTTAGTCTCTTGCAGACTGTAAAAAGTGCTGTCCAGAGATCTATGATGATTCGCCATCATAGCATTCTCGGGCGCTGATTATTTATACACTCTCTAATCCCAACCACCCCAATCCCTTGTTTTGCAACACACACCTCAGTTCGTTTCAGAGTCAACTATAGACAAAGCACTTTGGTAGCAAAGACGGAATTAGAGAAAGTGTGTGTATGAGTGTCCATGCATGTTAACATGTCTGAGTCAGTGTCTTCTAAAATGTATACATTCATGGTAACAGTAAAGTACGTCCTTCTTTTGGACTATATGAAATATGGCAGTTTCGTCATAGGGTTTTTGTGCAAATGTTAGCGTCTCCTCCATTGTGATATATTCTGTGGCGTTAAGCTGCGTAATGTTCGTAGATACAGTGCATCGTATGTGTATGCGTGTATATGGTTATGTCATCACGTCTCTTCGTTACGACTAATCATCCATCTCTCTGCCCTGGAGAGAACTTCCCGCACCAGTGCTCTCAGCAGCTGGAGCTGCTAGTGTGGGGACTGTCCTCGGTGGGCTGAGCCGGGACGGAGCCAGAGCCGGAGCCAGAGCCGGAGCCGGAGGGGGGGTTGGCTAGAGGCAGGCTGGCAGCGGTGGGTGAGAGCGCAGAGGGCACAGTAGGGCTCAGGACCTTGGCATCACGCTCACGCAGCAGTTGAATGAGTGCGGCATGCTGGGCGCTGAGCGTGGCCGACAAATGAGCGGGCAGAGCGTTAAAGCCGGCCGTCAGCTGCTCCACCCGCTGCTCCAGACTTAACATCTGCCTCTCCAGATCCTCACTGCGGTCATTCAGCTCAGACATCAGTTCATACATGACGCTCTGCATCTATGTGAAGAGAGAATGACTGTAGTTAGACAAAATACTGTGGTAAAGGGACTGGACAGTCAAAGGAAGGGAAAAAGAGTACAAACACTAAACTAGACCATAAGAAACATTAAATAGAAAGAGTAGAGATAATAAATGGAGCAATAAATACCCTTAGGAAATAAAAATCTCAAATGAGATCTCTTTAAAGTCAACATGGTGTACACAATCCATTTTACCTCTAAATCTGATGCGTTTGTGAGGGAAACAGGATTTTCAACTATAAAAAAAATGTTTGATGGGACTTAAAGGAATAGTTCACCCCAAAATGAAAATTCACTCACCCTCAAATTCTTCCAAACTTGTATGAATTTCTTTCTCCTGCTGAACACAAAAGAAGATATTTTGAAGAATACGGGTAACCAAACTAAACTATCTTCTTTTGTGTTCAGCAGAAGAAAGAAATTTGGTCTTTGAAGAAAGAAATCCAGGTTTGAAACAACTTTTGGATGAACTACCCTCTTAAGGTCCGTTGTTCACACCAACAACGATAACTATAATGACAACTATTAAGTTTTAATAATCATTTTAATTCTATGAGAACAGGCCACATTTTAACGATAACGGCATTAAAGAACGATATCATTAGACACACTTCCAGAATGACTTTTTTTTTTTTTTCCAGCTGAACAATAAAAACATTGACAGCCAATCAGTATCCATCTGACTTTAAAGAGCTTGAGCATTTAAAGAGGTAGACAACATAAATATAATGTTATCATGCGTTAACATTATATATTGTATAGTGATCTTTATAGTTCTCGTTCTTGGTGTGAACAGGCTTTTATTGAGAACAGTGGGCATTACATACCGCTTGCTAAAAATAAGTAGCTATTTGGTTATTGGATAGCATTATTCAATAGTGACATCAATGGAAAAGGAAAGCAGAGGAAGAGCAAGTCATTATATTTTGATGAAAGATTATGATGACAAACACTTCTTTTTAATAGAACTAGGAATGTGCATTAAGTAAATAGGGTCAGTTTTGATCTGTCATATCTTGGCTTCTTTGGCTAGACAGCAATTCAGTTAAATGGAGATTAAATGGAGACTCCAGCTTCTCCAGTTTTTTTTCTTATAAAAAAAAAAAAAGACTCCAGTAATCTCCTTGTTTCTCCTTTTGAGTTTCTCAACAAGATCTTGAACTGTGGACAAAGGCTGCAATCAAATATTTTTCTAGGACCAAATGAAACTGCACTATGAAATTGTTGTGCAATTTACAGCTCTAAAGTCATACTGTACGTCGACAATTGTCTCATTTGTGTCCCATGTTCTGTTTATTCTCTGGAATTTTAAAGACAAGGTTGATACTTGAATAAAATGTAACTGAGATCTCCAACAGGTCTCCCAAGCTTTGAAAGGGCACTATCTGAGCAATAAAATTGTCCTCTGAGGAAGGAGGAGAACTTACAGTAGTCTATAGAAAATATACTTGAAATACTGTAATAGGGAAAAAGAACACATTGAATGCAGAAAAACTTCTTAATCGCTATTTTTGGATTGTATTTAGAGCAAAACAATTGTTAAAATCCACTTGCAGTCATACCCTAATGGTTAGAGAGTCAGACTGGTAACCCGAAGGTTTGATTCTCAATGCTGGCAGCAAATGACTGGTTTGCCCTGAGCAAGGCACATAACCCCAATCGATCCCTGGGTACCAGCAAAAAATGGCTGCCCAATGCTCTTGGTGTCTGTGTGTGTTCACTACTCACTGCTCCTTGGATGGGTTAAATGCAGAGGACAAATTGGTATGGGTTACCATACTTCATGTCACTTTGACTAGAACCAAAATACATTAGTAATATTAGTTACTTCAGAAGCAAACTATTAGGACTTGTTTTCAGAGAACATATATTGAATAAAGTTTATTTTTCTTATTTCTTATACCTTATTCTTTAGGTATGAGTCAAGTAAAATTTAGTGGGGAATAATAAGAAAAAAACGATTTGTCAATTGGGTAAGAAAAAAACTTACCAGACCGGCTCATTGAAAACAAGTGTTAATATCTTATGCACCTAGATAATGACACATGACAAGTACACTGTACTACATCTTCAAATTTCTAATGAGAAAATGGTGCACAGTCCAAGAATACGCAACACAAAAATAAACAAAAATAAAAATAAACACTAGTTACATTCAGAAAAAATGCCCAAACAGGCACACACCGCCATCACGAAAAATATCTTGAATTGCACACATTTTCTGTCATTCTTCAGCTTCCTGTCTCTCTCCCCTCCCACCCTCTCCCCATCTCCTCGCTCCCACTGTCATCCCTGCTTTAACACTTGTTCAGGTTGCTAGGAGACACAAAGCCACAGAAACAAACGGGTCAGCATGGAAACAGTTGAATGCTGAGATATATTTGGGAAAGCAAAGGTATGTGTGTGCCACTGGGCATTATGTGTTGCTGTCGACGTACTTGCAGCCTTGGCCATTATAAAGTGTTTGTGTGTATGTGGGCATGTTGAAATTGCAGGAAAGGGAACACAATGTCATCGAAAGTGTGTGTGGGTGTCTACTGTTTCCTAACAGATGTAACGTGCATATGCGTGGGTTCTGATGTGCGACTGTGTCTGTGATTTGTGTTGATGTGTGTGCATGGACAGTAGTCTTACCTTTGATAAGTCCACCAGAGTATTGGCTTGATCACTGAGTTTTCTCTGCTCCATTTTAACACTTCGCAATCTACAAAAACAGGGACAAACACACAGCCCATTAGACCCTATCCTAATCTCACTAGCACAATGGCCCTCGATGGTAAACCTCAACTAGCTAATTAACTTAATCAGCTTGTTTTCTTTATTTGTTTGTTGTTGATGAGAATCCCCCAAGATGAATATGCAATTATGGCGTACATCCTAAAAGCTTCAGACATAAAAGGATTCTATAAGTGTGGGATTTCTTTAAAAGAAAGGCTTCGGTTTGAAAGGAGCCCTTAAAATTGGCGGCCAGGGCCACGACAAAACAGTGACAGGAGGATTAGAGTTCTTAAAATGATGAGTATGTGTGGTGAGCACCCACACAGAGACAGAGAATAGCATTAGCCCTAGCGAGCTAACAGTCAAAGAAGCTGATATAGCAGTCACAGTTTGGCCAAACGAATGATCCCACCAAGAGAAACATGGCCACTTCAGTAGAATAACAACGATTTGAAAAGTCAGAGGGACATGTTATAATCAAATTGGACTGGCTTATGAATTTGAATTAGGTGACGTAACATTTGCTCAGTAGTTCTAACTAATTTGCTAAAAGGCAGGAGGGCTCTAGCCATATTAGCATTAGCGCTTGTTTATTCATCCAGTCCACTGCCAAAACAAGGCATCTGATTGGTCTTAAAGGGATAGTTAACCCCAAAATGAAACAGTCATACAAGTTTGGGATGAGTAAATGACAGAATCTTTATTTTTGGGTTAACTATCCCTTTAAAGCCATTGTTTTAATAAATTTAATCGCAACTTTTATTTGCACCACTAAAAATGCAATACCAGTGGACGGCAAAGTTTGAAATGTCTAAAAGTGTAAGTTAAAGGATAGTTCACCCAAAAATGAAAATTACTCCA
The DNA here is from genome assembly GCA_018749465.1 of Paracanthobrama guichenoti. Lineage (NCBI taxonomy): Eukaryota > Metazoa > Chordata > Actinopteri > Cypriniformes > Gobionidae > Paracanthobrama > Paracanthobrama guichenoti. Next base: position 21,515,787 of record CM031958.1, on the reverse strand, counting down.
TGATTTACTCACCCTCAAGATCTTAGGTGTATATGACATTCTTCTTTCAGACAGATACAATCGAGTTATATTAAAAAATGTCCTGGGTCTTCCAAGCTTTATAATGGCAGTGAATGGCAGCCCAAAATTTGAAGCCCAAAAGTGCATCGTCCATTATAAACTTACTCCACACAGCTCCGGGGTTAATAAAGGCCTTCTGAAGCGAATTGATAGGTTTTTGTAAGAAAATGATCCATATTTAACACATCATAAAGTAAAATATACCTTTAAAAATATACGCCTTCCATATTCAACTTAAGAAAGTGTAGCGCCTCACGCAGTTCAAAATGCTTATCATCGTCACGCCAGTTATGCTTTTTTCTAAGTTGAATACAGAAGGCGGTCCACCGGAAGCTAGCCATTTTACTTTATAATGTGTTAAATATGGATATTTTTCTTATAAAACCCATCAATTTGCTTCAGAAAGTCTTTATTAACTTTTAGAATGAATGGATACACTTTTTTGGGCTTTCACTTCAATCAGTGCCATTCACTTCAATTATAAATCTTGGAAGAGCCAGGACATTTTAAATGCTCTCTTTAAATGCTCAAGCACTTTAAAACCAAGTGGATTCTGATTGCTGTCAGCATTCTTATCATTCATCAGCTAAAAAGAAAAACTTTCTGAAAGTAATTCCAATAATATCTGTCTTTATTGTTATAGTTGTGGTGGTTTAATTCACTGTTCTCATCTAATTAGAACGATTATTAAGATTATTTTGTAATAATTATCATTGGTCATGTGATTGGCCATTTACAATGGTTGCTACATGCATGGTCAGTGAGATCAAGATCATTGATAAGGCCTGAAAATACTAAAATATTTTAGTATTTGGATGATACAAAATATTTAATTACAACAGAAAGCTTTCACGTTTCTAGACAGATTTCTAAACAGGTCTGAAGAAATGAATGGTACAGAAAACCATCACTAGTACACAGATAAAAAAAGCATGAAGATTGATAAATTAGCACTTACAGCTAACCATTATCAGAAAAAGCTGCCATTCGTGTATGTATTTGTCATGTTTTCCAATTTCTTCAGGTACCATGTCCATGGGCAGGTCAGACATGCTAACTGCCCCAGTCACACTCATTGCTCAACTGGCCACTCAGCCCAAATGTGAAGCATGCACTCCAAATGCTTTTTATGCAGTTTTAGCGTACATCGCTAAAGCTCACTAAGTACTTTTGCTATTTATTGATCCGTGTGTTTAAAGTAAAAAGTGTATAGATGAGGGCTTAAGTCAAATGTGGTGTAAAGCTCTGTGTCTGTGAAGAGAGGCTGTTTTTCTCACTGGTGAATGGCTTGAAGGAACTTCCTCTGATGCTTGCGTACACGGGAGTGGTCAATTTTCTTCATCAGCTTGGTGTGCTTGTATATCAGCCAAGTCTCTCGTAGAACATTCGCTGCTGCGTTCTTAATCTGAGGGGACATGTCGCCATAACAACAATATTAGCAACAGGAAAAGCACCTCAGGAGAGAGTAATGACAAGTATAAGCTCTGCTTTGCCAATACACGCACACAACACCAAACGTCTGCCAAATTAAAGGTCTTTTTGGGAGACATTCCAGAGTGACCCGACAATAGACATTGTAGCCCATAATTCTGTCATCTGGTCAATTCACTGGCCGCAGACCAGTGACCAATAAGAGAGAGTGAACACTAAAGATAATATCTTTATATCTTTGTGGTAAAGTTTTGAAGGACAATAGTGAAGTAAAGCCACCTTTTATATACCCCAAAAAAACAACAGACCAGAAGTAATTTATTTCCAGTGGAGAATAGTAAGTTGCAATCATCTGCGTATATGGAATTTTTGGATCTGATTAGATCATCGAATGCGTTAAAAATATTTTAAACGGCAAGAGCATTTGTGACCACCTGACTAGATGTGATGTATTCTAATTAAAACAATAAGTGTAAGGTGTGAGTTACCAATATTTCAGTCAGGACCACTTTCATCAAATGTATTATTAAATGATAATGCATTCAGTTAGAGTTGACGGTATGGTTCTGTTTTGGGCAAATTCCGTGTGCAAAAGCAGCAAGTCAAAAACCCCTTTGTGGTAACAGAACAGATTCAGTAATCATGCCTAAAATGCATAACAAAATTCACAAAAAAATTGTTGTAAACAAGCCAAAATACACGAGGAAGGATGATTACAATATAACTTTACTGTTACTGATTCACTACATTGAGCTATTTAAATACAGTGCAGCGCTATGCTAGCACAATTAGAGCCTGATTAAACAGGATTGTGGGTGCTTAGCGAATAAGATGTTTTTTGCACAGAATGTTTTGAGCTTCAAATATTTTTATATTTTTAACTCTTGAAGACCTCCTTGTGCATCGAAAGATTAATTTGTGAGGTCTTGAAGCCACAAATTCTCTGTAAATCTTACATATGGCACCAGAAAAGGGAGAGGGAGAGCAAATAAAGGACAAAATGTAATAAAAAAATCTGCTGAAGAAAAATGAATGAGGAGACTTCAAAGGGGCGCCACTTCGGTGGAAAGAACAATTACATCCTCTGTGGGCAACGGAGGGATGATAGAACCTTCCCGTTTTTTAATAAGCTCCTGATTTGACAGTATTGCTCCACACATAGGGCAGCACCAGGCTCTTTTTTTAAAGCGCTGTGTCTGGATTTAGCACTGCACAGCACTGATTAATTAACAGTGGCCAGTGTATTTAATAATACAAAAGCAGGAGCTCTGGCCCAACCACAATGCAGGTCTCATTTATGTGAAGAACCTGAGACAGGGCAAGTTAGAGAATGAGAGAGGGAGAATGATGACACCAGATATAATTTAGGCAGGGATTCTCATAGCAGTCTACAAGTGGAGTTTTCTGGAATCTGGAATCCAAATGACAATTAAGCAGTATTAAAGTGATTATAAATACTGCTATTACACATAAAATAATATAGTTCAGAACAGCTCCCATATATCTCTTAAATATACACACTAGATCATATAATACGTTGACTTATTCACATAGACAGGGCCATTTCTGATCATTTTGGTGCCTACGGTGAGATCCTCATTGTCCCTATAACCACATTTCTAAGCACTGATTTGACTGTTTTCAAATTATATTTATAATTTCTTCAATTACTAAAACTATTCTCCAACGTATACGCAAGTATTTCTTTTTTTATTTGCAGCATGCAGTCGCATGGTACACTGGTTGTCATGGTAAGCAACCATAACATGGTATTATGCTAATATTCAGCTGCTTAAATGCATTCAACACACTGTAAAATCTTGCTAAAACACAGCAAATAATATTAAAGTAAACAGAGGTATTGAGGCACTAAGTTACCTGTGGCTAGAAATAGAAGGTCTGCATCTTGTTCCCCGCATAAAAATTAAACAAGTGATCAAATCTTGAATAATTAAATAATTAAAACTTATTTAAAATGCATTAAATAATACAAATAATATAATCATTGTGTACAGTGTCTCAATGTGTAGTTCCTTTTCAAATGTGAACTTGCACTGCTTCCTAGTACGCTTACAGGGAACGCCTCCAGCGTGACCGGTGACTGAAGCACGTGTCAAAACACAACAATAAGATTAGCCAGTGACAGCCTATGACGTCACTTCTGGTGAGACCAGAGTATAAAAGTGGTCTGTTTGCCTTGGGCGAACCCCACCTATTGTACGGCACCTCTGAGTCTAGTCTAGTGTCTGAAGTCTAGTAGGGACCAAATCAGTAGGTTTATCATATTATTACATTACAGATTTTACAATGGTTGTAGCTAACCTTAGCTGTTAGCTCCCATTGGTCATTCAGAACGAGCATGGAGTAGAACCTTCCCTGTTATGGGCAAGGTCCTCCACTCCCTGTAATGAGCTCGTTCTGACTTCAGTATTATTTTGCTATAGACAGTGACATCACTGGCTCTCTGTGAGCCTCCTTGGTGGATCTGTCTTTAAAGTGTTGTTGTTAGGCCTCCTCTTGCTCTAGAGAGTCATCTCCACTTGGATAGCAGTATTGAGTTATCAGGCTCTTTTGTGAGCCTCCTTGGTAAGCAGTCCTTAGCGTAGAACATAGTTAGGCCACCTCTCATTTTAGAGTGTCGTCTTGCTATTCTTAGAGCTCAGTCTGGGTGGTCACACTGGGTTGAATGACTCTCTGTAAGCCTCCTTAGTGGAACCACCCTTAGGAAAGCATTGTTAGGTTTCCTCTCGATTTAGAGAGTCATCGTGCTGAGACCTCCACTCCCCAGAACCCCACTTAAGATGCATGGCCAAGGCATACGGCTCTACCGTAAGGCATACGAATGCTACCATTGTTCCCTGAGAGGGGGAACGAGAGTCTGCGTCTTGCTGCCATGCTTTGCCATGGCTGATTGCACAGCTACTAATGTCATAGGCTGCTGCCGGCCAGTGTTATTGTCGTGTTTAGACATGCTTCAGACACCAGTCACACTGGAGGCATTCCCGAATGTGTCTTGTTCACCTTCTCAGGGAACCATGGTTACATTTATGGTTACAGACGTTTTTCTTTTTTTTCTTTTTTTAAATCACTTTTGTACCATTTTCAAAAGTGGTCAATTTTCAAAACCCTACTGAACTGATTATTTAACATTGAAGCATATTTCAAATTGAAAAAATCACATCCAGTATTTATGTATCCAGTATTTCAGTACCCATTTAATTAGCTTCTCTTGTCATTCATTTTAAAATAATTTGACTATCATAATTTAATCCAGTGGTTATGAACCTTTTTGACTTTATATATACAGGTTTCCTAATATTTATAAGTTGTTTTAGCTTTGTCTTTAGACTTTTTTTAATAATATTATTCTTGAAGCCCACTTGAAAGTTTGCTGAGGCCCCCTAGAGGGCTCTGGCCCCCTGGCTGAGAACCACTGATTTAACTGAAAATGTCCTCTTTCTTACAGTATTGCCATACAGCATTTTTTTTCACATGGCAACCACTACTAGACACTGTACAATCAATCAAAGACAAGATGGGACAAGAGATAGAGAGAGAGAGAGAGACTGTCAGAGAGGTTGAAGCAGTTGTAAGTGGACGTCAGAGAGGAGTTGGCAGAGGGCAGGGAACTGTAATGAAGTCTGGGCCATCATTGTTGATTATTTGGTAAACTGAAACCTTACCATTACAACAGCTGCCAGACTAGCTCACCCCAATCTACAACTGTCAATTCAATCAGAACATTTCTCCAAAAATAAAAAGGCATAGAAGATATGTACTATAGGGGCTTTTGCACCTGGTAGGATAGTTATTGGAACTCAGTTATAGCAACTAGCCACCTGGGTGCACCCAGGTCACCGTGATTTGCCAAGAAAGACATGTTCCTGGATCAACATATTTTGTTGATCCTGGAACAACATTCCTCTCTGAAATTTTTGTCCTAAACATATCCCTACTCCTAAACCAAACCCTACCCATAAGTTATCCCTAAAGTCAGAGGGAAATTATAGGTGAATAACACTGATGTAGAAGTATCTAACCCTGGTTGTAAGCCTAAACTTGACATAAACTGTAAATGTCCTTAAAATCTGTTTGGTTATTTGGACTGTTGTTCCAAGATCAACAAAGATGTTGCTTGGTGAAATCACATTCACCAGTAATCCTCCAAAAATGAAATGTTCCTAGGGCCATTTTCCCAGTTGCATTTGCACCACCAGTAGGAACTCTGAGATGACAAAAGTCGACCGACAGCGACGACTCAACAACTGGAAAATGGTGGACACCGTGATTGTTGTGTGTTGTAGTATTCATGATAACAAAGATAGAACGTAGACGTATAAGTTATGCGACAGAAAGAGCAAAAAGGAGGGCTAAGAGACGAAATCTCCTACAACAACTTGGGGTGCTACATATCAACAAGTCTGAGAAAAGAACACAATGCCGCAGACAAAGGTGACTGGTAAATGGCATTAACATTTGTAAAATAATAAAATAAATAAAATAAATGAGTAAACTGTGTGCATTTATGCAGCTTTTTAAAAATGGCGGGTACTGTTTCATATGGCATGCATTAAACCAATCAACATACACTTACGTCACTGGTGGTTCCTATTGTGCTGGGTTCCTGTGGTGCGAACACGCCAAAAAGTGTATACTTCCGCCATTAGTTCTAGGAACTATAAAAGGTTCCTCCGGTGAAAAAGACCCTACAGATGTCAATAAAGAACCTTTATTTTTAAGAGTGTATGGATGATTTGAAATTTTTATCTTGCATTATTTGAATGTCTTTAAAACAAAGGTTTCAGAAGCGGTTTTTCGCAGCAATGCTATAGAAGATCCATTTTAGGTTCCCAAAATAACCTTTCAGTGAACATTTCATGAAATAACCATTGAAGAAATTTTAATAATACAATTTTTTATTTTGTGTTCCAAATTATTACGCAAATGACAAATCAGTGTTTGTTTGCTTGTTTTATTTCTCCATATCTTTTAGATAACTGGTATTATATTATGGAAAATAGTTGCCAGGTCTACTGAGGTAAATGGAAACACTACTTAAAGAGGTTGTTCCACATTATTAAGCAAGCCACAGTTCTCATGCAATATGGGGAGGAAGAAATATATTTATGAAGATGAAAAGCATGAAATGGTGCAATGTTATGCAAAAGGTATGAACACTAATGTTGTGTGAAAACTGAATGGAGATTATTGAACTATCATAAGATTTGTGAGTAATTTACAGCACAAGAAAACTTGTTAAGGACATTTTCTATCAAGAAAATGTATTATATTAAAAGGACAACTATTAAAAAAAAAACAGGTATTTGAAGCTGCTGGTGTCTCTGGAGTCTCTCCATGCAGGCTGGCAGTTGTGCATAAACTTTCAGCCACCTCTAACTCAAAGCTCCCAAAAAGAAACTTTTACAGTGGGTTTATAAATACATGAAGACTAATTTTTAAATAGTTTTATTCACTGACGAATGTCGTACTACAATGGATGGTCTAGATGGATGGATTTCTGAATGGTTGGTGAGTGGCTACCACGTTCCAACAAGACTGCGACGTCAGCAAGGAGCTAGGTTGATGATTTGGGCTGGAATAATGGGAAGTGAGAAGGAAGGTCTGAGGGTCTCTGAGGGTGTCAAAATGACTTCTGCAAGATATGTGGAGCTTAGAACTGACCATTCTCTGCTATGGCATAAAAAGAAGGATAGTGCCTTCTGAAATAAAAGGATTTTCATCAGGACAATGCACTAGCTGCTGCAAAAAAAGCAATAAAACGCTTAAAAAATGTATTTCTACTCCCACTGTAAACGTTTCTCTTTGTGAGCTTTGGTTAGAAGTGGCTGAAATGCAACTTTACGCACAACTGGCAGCCAGTGGTGCATTTCCCAAAAGCATCGTTAGCCAACTATGATCGCCATTTCTATTGAACTCCATTGGCAAAGATGGAACTTGCGATCATAGTTGACTTTAGGAAAAGAACCCCTGCATGGAGAGGTTTTTGAGACTCCAGTAACACCAGCAGCTTCAAATACATGTTTGCTGCTCGACAATGACTGTTTTTAAGCTGTCCTTTTAATACAATTTTGTTTTTTGTTTTTTTGTACAGAAACTTTCCTTAAGCCTTTATCTGACCAATATGAGAACTGTGAATTGTTTAATAATGTGGAACAATCTCTTTAAGTAGGGTTTCCATTGACCTAAGTAGAGCTGGCAAACTATTTAACAAACCTGTCTGAGATTAATACCAGTTAACTTAAAAGATATGGAGAAATAAAACAAACAAACACTTTCTCTGAAAAATTAAAACCTGAATGTTTATTGTACTGAAATCCTGCATAATAATTTGGAACAGAATGTAGATACCAATAAAGAGCATTTGTTTTAAGAGTGTACTGAATAAACAGGTAGTTAAAAATGACTAAACTGAAAGAAGATCACTCTGTTGTGTGTTCATTACACAGTAACCTTTAAAAACAATAATTGCATGAAAGAAAACATTTACAACCCTCATGAATGCACATTAATTCTTGAAGACTGGCTTTTACAATTGTAATCAGTTATGAAAATTATTACCACTTATGAAAAATTGTGAGAATGGTACAGACGTGATTAGAAAACTGGAACATTTTAGAAAGAGCACATTAGCATTTCTATTCAAGGATAGTTGTTATAAACAATTCTAGCCTGAGAAACCTGTCCATCTTCACTGCTCTGTCAGTTCCTCCTGATGGGAAGACGGAGGAACAACCTGCACCCTTCCATCCAGTTGACGGTAAACCCTTTGTCACCGTGTCTCCAAGGCAACAGGTTTGTGAGGTCAAAGTTGTGAGAACATTTTTCTGCTTTTTGTAGAGGTTTGTAACCATAGTAGCAGCAAACTCAATGCATGAGGATGATCAGCACAGTGATGCTCCAGCATTTCTCAATCTCTCTTTCTCTTGTCCCCCAACCGCATGTTAAGCTGAGGCAATTGAGTAAGCCCGAGGTAATAAACTTGAGAAAAAGAGGCTTGTTTTCCATTCTCTGTCTTACTCACTCACTTGAGAAAGGCATTTACTTTAGCTGCTCATCAGAAGCACTCCACAGCTAAAGTGATTTTTTTTTTTTTAATCTGTGTTGCAATTATTGATCACCAGCCTTCTAGTCACTGATGTCTGCCATGATGTTGCCTACATATTTGATACAGCGAGCTATTTTTGAGTCTTTCAAGTGCATGAAAAATTGAAAAGGACCCAGGGAGAAAGAAAACTAGTACATGTATATGGTTCTCTGAATATAAAGCTGTGCCTACGTGTCCATTTATTGAAGCGTGTGTAAGTGTATTTACCCGTTTGGTGAGCTGTGTGTCCATCATAAAGTTGTGCACATGCTTCTCCGCCTTTGTCAGCTCAAGCTTCCTGGCTACCACGGCAACAACCAATGCAGTGCAACCTGCTCCCTATGAGAGACAAGAGAGGCGGTCAAGGTGTGAAAATACACAAAAGCATAAAAATACTTCATACCTGTATCATTAGCAGAGGTCACATGGAGCAACAGGGAAACATGATTGATAATAAATGATGATTGATAATAAAAGGAGATCCATGGATGGGCCAGGCAAACATTAACTTCAGTTCACGAGAGCATTTGAAAAGGAAAAAAAACTAAACAAATGCAAAGAGGGTGGGTGTGAAGTGTTTTGAGTAAAAAGACATAATTTACTAATATTTCAAGCAAAATCAAAAGAAAAAAAAGGTAATTGCTTGAAGAAATTGAAATTTTTTTAGCTCTATTAGGATTTTCACAGTGTTACATTCGGTGGCGTCATGCACCTATTTTTTTTTTAATGGGGAACCAGTGGCAGTCCTGTTTGTTTGGTGCCTTAGAGGAGATGAGGCATGACCAAATGAAAAGAAAAAAAAAACTGTCTGGCCACTTTCAAATCTTGACACACACACGTCTGGTTCACTATCTTTGTGGGGACTCTCCATAGACATAATGGTTTTTAAACTGTACAAACTGTATATTCTATCCCCTTTCATGCAAAGAAGAAGCTTTGACGATTTAATTAAGTTAAGTTCGTTAATGAAAACTATGGCAAAAAGTGTTCATCGACAACCTTTTTTTCATTACTAAAGGTGTGGTCACACTATACTTTTCATTCCACTGACTTGCATTCAAACACATGCAAATGTGAGAGACAGGAAACGCAAGCTCACGCAAAGAAGTTTCGGATTTTTCTGCGTTCCAAACATAGACTTTAAAAACGATGGATCATGTCCTTCCACTGTAGAAAAATGAAGCCAAAATATCCCAGTAACGCCCAGTATCCACGAATCCGCCATGGCGCAAGCACAACTGGCTTTTAAAGGGAATGGGAGATGAGACTCTGATTGGTTTATTGCACATTACGCCCAAAACACACCCATGACTTATTAAGAGACTAGGTACAGCCCTTTTGGACCATGTAAAATTTGGACCTTTTGGACCACCCTTTTTGGTGACGGACGTTTTTTCCGTCATTAAACTTCGGACACGCCCTAAGTGCACCTGCGCCACACGAGGTAATTGTTTATGAACTAATGCTGAGGAATAGTGACAATGTTTACTTTATGATGTTTATACGGTAATAAGATTTAGGCGGTTGTAACAATGCATATTTGATCTCCCTCATCTGAACTTGAATGTGCAGCTGCAACTGCAATAGTAAGGCATTTCAAGTCAAGTCAATGTGTATTTCGAACTTGTTTATAATTAAAAGTCACGCATTATATATACATTTAACTGTATTTAATTTCATTCCCATTTAATTCATAGTCAGGAGGAAAGAATGAGAACAGTATTTGACACATTATTCAATAAAGTATCAGAGTTACAACTAAAAGTTACAACAAAGTATCAACTAAAACCATTAAGAAAATACTTGAAATTAAATAAATGTTAGCTGAAATAAAAAAAAAAAAAACCTTTAACTTATTTGAAGATTCAGCTTAACCTTATATACTAACTAAAACAGAAATACAACATTATAAAAACTATATAGTGTTTACTTTTAAAAAAAAAGTGACTTGATCTCACTTTTGTGCATTTTTGCGCTCGAATGGTCAAAAAACACAATTATGTCCAAATGTCAGTTTTGACATGTATTCAAGTAACAGTCAGTTATGTAATGCTTAAATGCTCAATTTAATGCATTGCAATTTAACTAAACTCATTAGATTTTAGTCAATAAAAGATTATGACTAAATAAAAATTTGCTGTCAAAATGAGCATTGTTTGCAACCACTGCAGTGTGCATAGAAATTTTGTATGCTTAAAGTGTATGTGCCCAGGCCTTATGACTAGGCAACACAACACCAAGGTCATTAAATTATAAATGAAGATATCAGCATGCAATATCATTGTCGAAACAAGACAAGACTAAAATAAAAACTTTACCAAAATAATTTGTTGTTTTTGTTTTTTACATTTAGCTTAGGTAATTTTTAGCAGAATCTTAACCCTGGACCGCATTATTGCTAGTCTTTTTTCACAAAAACACAAAATGACCTCTGAAATGCAAACTCTGTGTGACAATACAAAGATGTTGTTTTTTTTGCTGTTGTTGTGAAAAACATTCATGTACTTTGGAATTAGGTGTTTCACTGCTTTAATTTTTGAGAGAAGTTTCTTGTTTTACCAGCTTTCATAATGTAGAGAGTGTGATAATTTATATGATAAATAGTCTATAATAAATCAGGAAACTAGATGAGGTCAAATAAACCATGCGTATGGGTCGACATTCTCTTGATTTGTGCTTATAGGTGAAAGTGCAATAATTCTAATGAAATGTAAAAATAAACTTAAAAATTTGAGCAAAATAAACATGATTATCAATTTAACCATTATGCTTCATTGACTAAGACTAAAACTAGACTAAATTGGCCAGGCTAATGTTGACTAAACAAAAACTGGCTAAATATGATAAAAATAAAATACATTTGACACAGGACTGAGAGTAAGACTGTATAATAATAATAATAATAATAATAATAATAATAATAATAATAATAATAAAAGAAATAGCTGACAAATTAAAACTAAGTTTTAATAAAATCTCCTTTTGAGATTTTGTTCAAAAGTTTGGAGTTGAGATTGAGGTAAGATTTTGTAATGGTTTTGAAAGGAGAGTCTCTTATGCTCACCCAGGCTGCATTGATTTGATATAAAAACAGCAATTTTGTGAAATATTATTACAATTTAAAATAACTGTTTTCTATATATATATATATATATATATATATATATATATATATATATATATATATATATATATATATATATATATATATCTAATAGGATTATTAGAAACACCATACTAATACTGTGTTTGACCCCCTTTAACCTTCAGAACTGCCTTAATTCTACGTGGCATTGATTCAACAAGGTGCTGAAAGCATTCTTTAGAAATGTTGGCCCATATTGATAGGATAGCATCTTGCAGTTGATGGAGATTTGTGGGATGCACATCCAGGGCACGAAGCTCCCGTTCCACCACATCCCAAAGATGCTCTATTGGGTTGAGATCTGGTGACTGTGGGGGCCATTTTAGTACAGTGAACTCATTGTCATGTTCAAGAAACCAATTTGAAATGATTTGAGCTTTGTGACATGGTGCATTATCCTGCTGGAAGTAGCTATCAGAGAATGGCTACATGGTGGTCATAAAGGGATGGACATGGTCAGAAACAATGCTCAGGTAGGCCGTGACATTTAAACGATGTCCAATTGGCACTAAGGGGCCTAAAGTGTGCCAAGAAAACATCCCCCACACCATTACACCACCACCACCAGCCTGCACAGTGGTAACAAGGCATGATGGATCCATGTTCTCATTCTGTTTATGCCAAATTCTGACTCTACCATCTGAATGTCTCAACAGAAATCGAGACTCATCAGACCAGGCAACATTTTTCCAGTCTTCAGCGGTCCAATATTGGTGAGCTTGTGCAAATTGTAGCCTCTTTTTCCTATTTGTAGTGGAGATGAGTGGTACCCGGTGGGGTCTTCTGCTGTTGTAGCCCATCCGCCTCAAGGTTGTGCATGTTGTGGCTTCAAAAATGCTTTGCTGCATACCTCGGTTGTAACGAGTGGTTATTTCAGTCAAAGTTGCTCTTCTATCAGCTTGAATCAGTCGGCCCATTCTCCTCTGACCTCTAGCATCAACAAGACATTTTCGCCCACAGGACTGCCGCATACTGAATGTTTTTCCCTTTTCACACCATTCTTTGTAAACCCTAGAAATGGTTGTGCGTGAAAATCCCAGTAACTGAGCAGATTGTGAAATACTCAGACCGGCCCGTCTGGCACCAACAACCATGCCACGCTCAAAATTGCTTAAGTCACCTTTCTTTCCCATTCTGACATTCAGTTTGGAGTTCAGGAGATTGTCTTGACCAGGACCACACCCCTAAATGCATTGAAGCAACTGCCATGTGATTAGTTGATTAGATAATTGCATTATTTGCTAATTGCAAATATATATATATATATATATATATTTGATGCTCAAGATTTTTTTTATTTTATTATTACCAATGTTGAAAACAATTGTGCTGCTTTTTCAGGATTCTTTGATAAATAGAAAATGATTTTATAGAAAAGATTTTATTTAAATAGAACTTATTTTGTAACATTATAAATGTCTTTACTGTCACTTTAATTGCTAAAAGTATTCATTAAAAAAATCTTACTGACCCCAAACTTTTGAATGAACCATAATGTGGTTCTCTTATTCATGATATGCATTTTTTTAAGTATTCACATTGTTGTACTGCCTTTTCCTAATTTATTCTGATAAAAAAATCTGTATGATAATGAGTATGATTGTCATTACTGTATAAAGGTAATGTGAAATTTAATCAGAGTAAGCAAATATAATTTACATTTTAAAAATAGTTTGATACTGGGAAGAAATATGACCCTGACCTGAGATTCTTGAGATTCATCCATGTACTGAATTAGACTAGGAAACATTAACAGTGTAGACATCACTGGAGAGACTAGGATGATACAAAAAACAAACAAAAAAAAACACACACACACAAAGATTTACTCCCATTTACACATCACAAACGTGTAAACTGAAGATATCACCAATGACTACAACAAAGTGGTAGAGGTACACAGAGGAAAGAGAGACTGAGGCAGGTTGAGGGAAAATGAGGAAATAAACCCATTTAGAGGTGAAGAGGTTGAGTGAGGTAGACAGGGAATACAATTTCAGGTCAAGGAGAGAGAAACACAATAGTTTAACGCAGCAAGAGAAGAGGCCTGGAGAAAAGATGGAGTGGAAAGTGACGAGAAGAGGAGGAGAAGTGTTAATGAGGTCGGAGAACTACTAATAAGAAATGAATTGGAATTAAAAAGTGACTAATGAAAGTGTGTGTGTGCTTCCTATGACTGTGTATGTGGCGTATATGTGTGTATGTGTGTGAGAGACGCTAATGGAATGTTTTTAAATCCACTTGTAGGACATATGGAAGAGAAACATACAACTCAAAAATACTCTAGAGCCATTTCACAAGACATAAAAATAAAACAAAAAAGCCCATTTTCAAGAAGCACTTTTGTTGCCCATATTCACCACTTAATAAAACATGATGACCATCCATGGAAAAACCCCTCTAGGACATTGATAAAATGTGTATGTATGTTTCCATATGGCAACTTGTGAAAAACTATGCCCAGACAAAAAACATCAAATGAAATAATGAATCTCTTAAAGTGACAAAAGAATGATCTATTTATCTGCAAACGTCCTCCACTGCAGTTTATATTTAGCCTCTTTCCAGATCCGACGGTTATTGATGTCTTGAGAAAATAAGAAAAAACACCTGCCCTCAAACCAAAATATGTTCCCCCAGTTTCACAGACAAGACTCAAGCTAGTCCCAGACTAAAATGCATGTTTAAACTGAAAGCATCGTGCACTCACATATCTTAAAATATCTCAGTGCTATTGTTTTGTCTCAAGAGGCACACAGTAATGTTTTTTTTCTAAGGCAATCTAATTGAACTAAGGCCTAATCCTGGCTTAATCTAAACCCTGTCTGTGAAACCGGCCATTGTGTCAGAGCTTCAGTTTAAAACGCAGAATCTTCAGTGTTATGATGCAAGAGAAAGGCTGATACGATAACAATCCTTTATCCTTAAGCTGGTGTTTGAATGAGGAAGCAAGTTTTTCAAGACACTATGACCATATATAAATGTCCTCCATTCCACATTTGCCGACAGGATAGACAGGTGCTTGTTGCATCCCCAAATCCTCATGCTGCACCAAGTGACTTGCAAACTAAAGCCCTGCCCAAACACTCCCGCTCCCGCAGGGCAGTGGTACAGTCTAACAGAGTTGGCCTTCGATGTTGTCATAGCAACAAGTCCCATAATTCTGCCTATAGAAAGTCATTACAATCACTCTCAATAGTAAAAGAAATAACATCCAACACTCTCCCTCTCTTTCTAGAATTCATATTCTGTAGCATTTCATCTCTTCAGCAGCAGCAAAACGGAAGTAACACAAACTGTTTGAAACATAAGCTGCCCTTTCAAACAATTAAGACTGTGGGTGTATATATATATATATATATATATATATATATATATATATATATATATATATATATATATATATATATATATATATTTTGTTTTCTCTCTCTTTTTGCAGGATCTAATAAATATTCAAAACATATAAAACTAATGCAGTTCACAGATACAATGACTTGAATACACCTGTTCTATTATAAGCAGGGTTTTAATTAAACTTCATTTTGGAGAATATAGAACCAAAAATGTCAAGATGATACAACTGTCCTGATTTCATAATGAAGAAAAAAGCCTCATTAAAAGAAAGAAATCATTATTGAGCAGCTTGGCATATATTCTCTATACACAAATTCTCTATTTATTATAAAATATACACACTATATACAAACCCGATTCCAAAAAAGTTGGGACACTGTACAAATTGTGAATAAAAAGGAATGCAATAATTTACAAATCTCATAAACTTATATTTTATTCACAATAGAATATAGATAACATATCAAATGTTGAAAGTAAGATATTTTGAAATGTCATGCCAAATATTGGTTCATTTTGGATTTCATGAAAGCTATACATTCCAAAAAGGTTGGGACAGGTAGCAATAAGAGGACGGAAAAGTTAAATGAACATATAAGGAACAGCTGGAGGACCAATTTGCAACTTATTAGGTCAATTGGCAACATGATTGGGTATAAAAAGAGCCTCTCACAGTGGCAGTGTCTCTCAGAAGTCAAGATGGGCAGAGGATCACCAATTCCCCCAATGCTGCGGCCAAAAATAGTGGAGCAATATCAGAAAGGAGTTTCTCAGAGAAAAATTGCAAAGAGTTTGAAGTTATCATCATCTACAGTGCATAATATCATCCAAAGATTCAGAGATTCTGGAACAATCTCTGTGCGTAAGGGTCAAGGCCGGAAAACCATACTGGATGTCCGTGATCTTTGGGCCCTTAGACGGCACTGCATCACATACAGGAATGCTACTGTAATGGAAATCACAACATGGGCTCAGGAATACTTCCAGAAAACATTGTCAGTGAACAAAATCCACCGTGCCATTCGCTGTTGCCGGCTAAAACTCTATAGGTCAAAAAAGAAGCCATATCTAAACATGATCCAGAAGCGCAGGTGTTTTCTCTGGGCCACGGCTCATTTAAAATGGACTGGGGCAAAGTGGAAAACTGTTCTGTGGTCAGACCAATCAAAATTTGAAGTTCTTTTTGGAAAACTGGGATGCCATGTCATCCGGACTAAAGAGGACAAGGACAACCCAAGTTGTTCTCAGCGCTCAGTTAAGAAGCCTGCATCTCTGATGGTATGGGGTTGCATGAGTGCGTGTGGCATGGGCAGCTTACACATCTGGAAAGGCACCATCAATGCTGAAAGGTATATCCAAGTTCTAGAACAACATATGCTCCCATCCAGACATCGTCTCTTTCAGGGAAGACCTTGCATTTTCCAGCATGACAATGCCAGACCACGTACTGCATCAATTACAACATCATGGCTGCGTAGAAGAAAGATCCGGGTACTGAAATGGCCAGCCTGCAGTCCAGATCTTTCACCCATAGAAAACATTTGGCGCATCATAAAGAGGAAGATGCGACAAAGAAGACCTAAGACAGTTGAGTAACTAGAAGCCTGTATTAGACAAGAATGGGACAACATTCCTATTCCTAAACTTGAGCAACTTGTCTCCTCAGTCCCCAGACGTTTGCAGACTGTTATAAAAAGAAGAGGGGATGCCACACAGTGGGAAACATGGCCTTGTCCCAACTTTTTTGAGATGTGTTGATGCCATGAAATTTAAAATCAACTTATTTTTCCCTTAAAATTATACATTTTCTCAGTTTAAACATTTGATATGTTATCTATGTTGTATTCTGAATAAAATATTGAAATTTGAAACTTCCACATCATTGCATTCTGTTTTTATTCACAATTTGTACAGTGTCCCAACTTTTTGGGAATCGGGTTTGTATATTATAAAATTAAATATAAAATATTATATGTCATGTGGTGCAACCAACATGCAGGAAAAAAAAATAAAACAGGAAATAATATCATAGAGGACCCTGCAAACCAACATGAATGAATAAGTCTCTTAAAATATCAGATAATTTGACAAACTTAGTTCAGGCATTAAAATGTCATGTGGTGCAACTCCCCAAAAACTGATATTACTGAATGATATTTATAATTTAACAATGATAACTGTTAAAAAGATATTTTGAGTAGGAGAATGTATTTCAAATCTTTTTCTAAATAATGATTAAGATGTGTACACTCATATATTTTCAAGGTGGAACAAAAATAGCTTTTTACTATTTACTTGATGGTATCATTACATTTAAAATATTCTTGAAAATTTTTAAAATATTTTCCCAGAACCATTTGAAATCAACAGGAATATAGAGAGAACATTTCTAATAATTTTGCACGTGTTTTAAACTAGAGATTTAAAAGATATTTCCTGTTCTTTATCATGGACACACTTAATTGTCATTGACATGCCTGCTATGTTATGTGTTACTGTGTGTGTGCGCAACTGAGAGAGAGATGATGGCAAAAAACTCCCAAAACTAAAATAAACAGATAAAGGACCGTTACGTTAAGTTAACCACACTTCTACTCTGTAATCTCTGTGGTAGGATATTTAGAAACACAGAAACTGACAGCATATGAACAGAAAGAACAAATACTCCAAACAGAACAACAAAGAGAGGAGTGAAACGAGAGAAAGTGACCTTTACTAACAGACATTTACATCTGTGAACTCAATATCAAAATAAACATACTGCTAAACCATTGTTCTACACCACCTGTCAAGCATTCCTCAAGCACAGAGACATAAAGGCTTGGGAAGACAGAGATTATAACAAGAAATACCTGGGGTTTAAATTAAGCTATCATCATAAGGTAATCATGCAGAATAATGGCAGCCCTCAACAGCCTAAAAACTGAACAAATGTGCCGTCCAAGAATGCACAAGAGAATTCGTCCTAAAAACAATGGATGTTTGCGAGCTGGTGTGTCCTGGTGTTTGCTAACAGACATGGTTTGGTTTTGGCATGTTTGGGTTAACGAGTAACGAGTAGGAAAACATATATTTAGATTTTCCCATGCAATTGTGGGCGTGAAAATGCTGTGCTATGTGTGTGTGTGTGTGTGTGTGTGTGTGTGTGTGTGTGTGTTTGTACCATAATTCCTGTGAGCAAACACACTCCCTTGCCACAGTAGGTGTGAGGCACCATGTCTCCATATCCAATGGAGAGGAAGGTGATGGAGATGAGCCACATGGCACCCAAAAAATTACTGGTCACATCCTGAGCATCATGGTACCTGAGAGAGAAATAAAAAAAAAAAGCAGAGGTTTAGTCTGGAAAGATTTGATTTTTGAAAGCAACTTTGAACAGGTTCTGGCTGTGGAAGGAATGGAGAAGCAATAACTGGATGTGAAATAGGCACAAATATCACATCAAAGTTTTCACATCAAATTCTTTCATTCATTTCCATCCCTTAATCTGATCAGAAAAGCACTTTGAAGGAAATTCTAGAAAGTCTAAGTGTTTGCCCAGAGGCTTGTCGAGAAATTTTGAGTAGGTTCTTAAAGGTTTGTTATACCTTTAATGCGACAAAAAAGCCATTTCCATCCTCCTTAAGAACATCTCAATATATTTTAGTGGGAAAAACAATACAAAAACAAAACAAGACTAAACTAAAAATAAAAAATAAATAAAATAAAACTAAATATATAAAATAAAAAATAAAAAACATTGTTTGCCACCCATCCTACTCGTATCTACAAGTTCAGTCAAGGTAACATTATGTTATGTATGTAATATTGACAGTTAGCGGTTGAAATGTAACCTAGAAATCTAGACGCACCCTAGTGGCAGCAAATGTAATTTGCAGCCAGGGTCGTCTAGCAACTCTCCATTAGCTTGTGAGCTTAAAAGACCAAACTCTAGTCAGGCCAATCGCATTCGTGTACAGAGTTGGTGGGCGGGCTTAATATAATGACGGCAGAGTTGCGGCGGTTCCGCATGTTACTTGAAAAAGAAGCTGGCGAACAGCGGTCTTTCGAATCGGCTTTGGCCGTGACTCTGGAAGATTTGGAGTTAAGCTTTTATTTGAGAAAAGAACAAAGAACGGCACTGAATTCTTAAAAAAGGAAGATGTGTTCAGAGTTTTGCCGACCGGATACGGTAAAAGTTTAATCTATCAACTAGCTCCGCTTCATCTCCGCTTCAATGTTCTGGTTGGTTGTAGCGCTATCCTATTGCGTGCAGAGGGAATTTGAAAGACAACCGTTTATCCCGCCCCTCGGATTGAGCCCTGCCAATGGCGTGTTCCCAGAGCCAACATCTTGATGTGGGTCTGGCTTGTCAGGCTAGTTGAAATGGGTACTACAGTCCAAATTCAAAATACTGGAGAGTTGATTCTAATGCCCCCTCCTCCTCTACACTCATGCGGATTGCCAGATTAAGGACACGCAACATGAACGAGCACAATTGAACTAGCCTTATATTGTAAGTTGATCAGCTAATGTATATGTTTTTGTTTGTTTGTTTTTTTGGCAAGGCTTTTTAGATCAGGTAAAATCTGGTAACCAGATGGCAATAGTGTTAAAATACTATTGGTTAAATTGGCAGTGTCTGGATCACATGGACCAAAACAAAAACAGACATTCCAACATGGAACACACATTTCAGAGTAAACTGAGAAAGTATTTGAACTTAAATCGCTGCAAACACATTATGGTATTTTATGCTTTAAGTACAGTCAAAAGATTACATACAGCACCTATAAGGTATGACATTTCAGACTATTATGATGAAAACTTACAAAGACAAATATTTGGTTTAAGAACATAAATAGGACCAATTTCATGTTGACTTCAACAGAAGAAAATCAAAGCCTTTTTGTCATTTGTATAGTAGCATCAGTTTCTTTAAAGGGGGAACTATTATGCATATGTTTGTACACAGATGTGTGTCCGCAGTGTGTGAGAACAACCAGCCTATAATGGTAAAAATCCACTCACAATTATTTTTATATAATTCCCATAAATCAAAAGCAGTCTCTTAAAACAAGCTGATTCAGATTCCCCTCTACAATGATGTCATCGTAGTGAGAAGCCCCGCCCACAGCCAGTGACGATCTGCCCTATTAGCATAGACACCGCTACTGACAGTTTCAGTGCGTGAGATTGTCCTGTTTTGTTGTTGACAATATGCCGGAGCATGAGCTCTTGAAGCTCTGCCCTCTTCTTGAAAGGGGGCTGGGAGCAGCAGGTCATTTTCATTTAAAGAGACACACAAAAACGGCATGTTTTTGCTCACCCCCAAAAAGTGGCAATTTTAACATGCTATAAAAAAATCTGTGGGGTGTTTTGTGACATATTTTACATCTTATAAAAAGGGGCATAATAGGTCCCCTATAAGTCCTCTTAAGGCATCATAGCAACTTCCCAAGAATGGAGTTAACAAAACAAGTTCATCCAGTTAGTGGGAGTTAGTCCAGTTAGTCTAAAGCCCACTGTGTGCGTGCCGGACTGAGTAAGAGCAGCATCCAGCCTGCAGGGAGACTCCTCCTCTGGAAAGGGCCTTTAACATGATGACTTTGAGTGCAGTGCATAAAAATAGAGCAGATCCCTGTAGGCTCATCTCACAACGACGCTGCCCTGATCACATGTGGCAATTCAAATGCGCAAACTGTCACTCATATCGTGCTGCTCGAGCCTGCCGCTATCAAAACAATCATCAAACCTCAGGTCCCCAATCCGGGGGAACCCTCAATATTTTAAAGTGTAAACCCCAAGACTAACACACATCCAGAGTTTGTAACCATGACAACACGTCTGGCAGAGTCGGAAACACCCACTCAATGGCCTGAGGGCCTAGTTTATCCTGCGACCCTTTTAAGATGCAACATGGGAAATCTGTTGATGCACGCCGTGACTGGCTGCTGCCCGGAGTGCATACGTGTCTGGAAAAAGGGGAACGCTGTTTAGATAGACAGGTCTCTTTTGGAAACAAGGGTGTGAATGAAAGTGCTCCTTTTCTGTCTCTTTCTTTTCTTCGATCCCTGTTTCTCTCTGGTCTCTCACATAACAGCGAATGTGTAGAGCGAGTGTTTGCACACCACTCCAGGCCACTTACTGGTGGGGATTCAGGTGAGTCCTCATTAAGCATAAGAAACTTGACAGCGTCTAGACAGAACGGCACAGTTCGAAACACGATTCATTTGTTCATTCTTCCTCACGCTCGTTCTCTCTCTCACCTCTCACACACTCTTACGGTCCAGGCAGCGATGATCCACAGGGAGATGCTGAAGACTAAAAGCACCGTGCCTGGGCATATGGTCATCAGGGTCTTCATCACAAACCGTGTGTTAAAGTGCACCTGAAAAGAGAAAAGCAACCAGTCATGTGGTTCCTTTCAGTCTGGATTTTACCATCACAGTAGATTAAGTTACACAAGCAACACGTTGCAAGAAGCTTTTACTGATGGATATGGTCAGCTTATAATGATCAGTAAGCATTATATCATGAATGTTGAAAATTATGGTTTAGCAGGGATTCCCAAACTTGTTTGTTCACAGTTCTCTGATGTTGTTTAGTGACCACATGACAAGAAATAAAACAAATAAAACCTTTAAATCTTTTTTTCTTTTTTTTCTTTTCTTTTTTTGAAATTTATTGTTTTAACTTTAAAATGACTTCTTTATTTAAATGTTATATATATATATATATATATATATATATATATATATATATATATATATATATATATATATATATATATATATATATATATATATAAATGTGTGTGTGTGTGTGTGTGTACAAATCCGATTCCAAAAAAGTTGGGACACTGCACAAATGTGAATAAAAACAGAATGCAATGATGTGGAAGTTTCAAATTTCAATATTTTATTCAGAATACAACATAGATGACATATCAAATGTTTAAACTGAGAAAATGTATCATTTTAAGGGAAAAAGTTGATTTTAAATTTCATGGCATCAACAAAAATGTTTCCCACTGTGTGGCATCCCCTCTTCTTTTTATAACAGTCTGCAAACGTCTGGGGACTGAGGAGACAAGTTGCTCAAGTTTAGGAATAGGAATGTTGTCTCATTCTTGTCTAATACAGGCTTCTAGTTGATCAACTGTCTTAGGTCTTCTTTGTCGCATCTTCCTCTTTATGATGCGCCAAATGTTTTCTATGGGTGAAAGATCTGGACTGCAGGCTGGCTGCAGTACCCGGATCCTTCTTCTATGCAGCCATGATGTTGTAATTGATGCAGTACGTGGTCTGGCATTGTCATGTTGGAAAATGCAAGGTCTTCCCTGAAAGAGACGACGTCTGGATGGGAGCATATGTTGTTCTAGAACTTGGATATACCTTTCAGCATTGATGGTGCCTTTCCAGATGTGTAAGCTGCCCATGCCACACGCACTCATGCAACCCCATACCATCAGAGATGCAGGCTTCTTAACTGAGCGCTGAGAACAACTTGGTTTGTCCTTGTCCTCTTTAGTCCGGATGACATGGCGTCCCAGTTTTCCAAAAAGAACTTCAAATTTTGATTTGTCTGACCACAGAACAGTTTTCCACTTTGCCCCATTCCATTTTAAATGAGCCTTGGCCCAGAGAAAACGCCTGCACTTCTGGATCATGTTTAGATATGGCTTCTTTTTTGACCTATAGAGTTTTAGCTGGCAACAGCGAATGGCACGGTGGATTGTGTTCACCGACAATGTTTTCTGGAAGTATTCCTGAGCCCATGTTGGGATTTCCATTATGTGTATCTCATGAAATCCAAAATGAGCCAATATTTTGAGACATGAGACCTTTGAGAAAATGAGACATTTCAAAATGTCTCACTTTCACAATTGATATGTTATCTATATTCTATTGTGAATAAAATATAAGTTCATGAGATTTGTAAATGATTGCATTCCCTTTTTATTCACAATTTGTACAGTGTCCCAACTTTTTTGGAATCGGGTTTGTATATATATATATATATACTTTAAAATATAAATGTATTTATATTCGAATTTTCATCAGCCATTACTCCAGTCTTCATTGTCACATTATCTTTCAGAAATCATTCTAATATGATGATTTGATACTTAGTTATTGATGTTGGAAACAGTTGTGCTGCTTAATATGTTTTGAACCTGTGATACTTTTTCAGGATTAATTGATAGTTAAAAACAGCATTTATTCAAATAGAAATCTTTTCTAATAATATAAATCTTTACTATCACTTTTCTTTTATCAATTTAACACATCCTTGCTGAATAAAAGTATTAATTTCTTTAAAAAAAAAAAGAAAGAAAGAAAACGTGATGACCCCAAACTTTTGCCCGTAGTGCATATTGTTACAAAAGATTTCTATTTAAAATAAATGCTGTTCTTTTTGATTATTCTTTATTCATCAAAAACTAAAAAAAAGTATCACAGGTTATAAAAAATCATAGAACAACTGTTTCCAACATTGATAATAAATTAGCATATTATAATGATTTCTGAAGGATCATGTGACACTGCAACTGGAATAATGGCTGATATTTATATATATTTATAACACTTTATAATTTTTGATATTGATCAAACTTAACAATCAATATAGTTTCTAATACAAATAATTTTTTTTTTTTTAATAGCTATATTCTTGCATTGTATTGAATGTTTTATATGCATTTTCTCTCAAAAACAGATAGTAAAGCTGCTATGGTGGTGAGATGGTGCCCGATAGTCCCTATGGTGGTCTTATTCATATTTAGACCATCAAAAGACCATGTTTGACCTTATATTTGTCCCACCAGTTGCACTTGAAAATTAAAACAGCTGTTTGAGATCAAAGTTCAGTGTTCAGTGTCTTTGTGCAAAAGTAAAAACTGTGACCTGAACTATCATAATTTATGTGAAATACTGGGTGTCCTGACTGAAATGTACAAAAAGACCAAATTTTGAATTTTTTTTTCCATTTTCAGCTCAGATTGATTCTAATGCAGCTCTTTTCTGAGGCATCTGAAAAGAGCTGCACAAGAGCAAGAAGTGTTGCCATTGTTTGTTCGTATACAATTTTATCTATACTTTATCGAAAATGATGTTCATCATCGTCATCATTATTATTGATTTGTGTTACTAAAAAGTCACATAAAGGGCAGCTCTCCAGAGGGAAGGCGGAGATCTCTGAGCTAAGATGAGCCACATGATCATTAATGATAAAACGGCACATGAGAGGAAAGAGAATTTGCATTTACATCTCTTTGAAACAAGAGCTTCTCTGAAAGGACAAAGTGATTACCCTCTCCATTCAGCCATTCAAATTAAAGTACATCAGGACTCTTTTCACCTGTTTTGGGTTATTTCAATGGCACTGATGGACAAAACTCAAACTTTGAACTATCAAACACTTGACAGCCACGGCAGTCATTCTTCAATCTCTCTCAAGCACAAAGCTGAAAAGATACACAATATTCAGAGACATCAATCAGCCATCTAAAGGGGAGCAGAGATAAACCTGCTCAAAAAACACAGCCATCAATCATAAAATCCATTACAGTAGAAAATTCATCAGTCACATCAACTGACACTGAGCTGTGATGCTGCATCTTAACAATGCAAAAATAATTAAATTAAGCTCCTGTCCAACACTGACCTTCAAATGAAGCTACGTCTTAATGCTACTTCACTCTGACCAACAAATGCCAACATACACACCAAATAGCAAGTGGGTTTTGCTTGATCCAGGTGAGTAACCAAGTAAAAGTAGTAACGCTATTAACATTATTTTTAGTAGCATGACAGTAGCTTGGCTGTTATAGTAATGTAGCTTTTCCAGTAACAAGCCACTTTTCCCAATAACTAGCAGCATAGCGTGCTTATGACAATGTCATATTGTCACATTTTATGTCACATTGTGTTGTACACTAAGCATTACAGCTGAGCCAACTAAACACTTTCCAAAAAGGTCCTCTGCTTTGGTTTGATTCATTTTAGTGAATCAGTTAAATCAACTGGTTCCAAAAGAAACTATTCACAGATTTGTAGCTTTTGTGTCTTTTTTATAATGAAATCTTTAGTTAAATGATGCTGTTTGGATGTTTTCAACTGTCATTTATTTAGGACCTGTAAATTTACCTTGTAATCAAAATTCAGTTAAAACCACTCTATTAACCACTTAATTAAAAATAATAATAATAATTAAGATTGATTGAATATATTTGAAAAGATTCTGGCTTAAAGGGATAGTTCATCCAAAAATGAAATTTTTACTCACCCTCAAGTTGTCCTAAACCTGTATGAAGATATTTAGAGAACTAAGAATCCCGGGAACCAAACAATTTCTGGCCCCCACTGACTTCCATAGTATTTCATATTTCATCATGGGGACCAGCAACTGTTTGGTTACCCACATTCTTTAAATTGTTCAAAATATATCCTTTTGTGTTCAACAGAACAAAGAAACTCATACAGGTTTAGAAAAACTTGAGGGTGAGTTGAGTTAAATGATGACAGAATTTCCATTTGTGGGTGAACTGTCCCTTTGAGTAGCTTCGATGTTGTCAGTTACTTCGTATTAATAGTTTTGCTTATGGGTCTTTGTTACGTCCATGATGTATTTCGGAGGAAATTGGGTTCCCATTCAGTCGGTCACTCTCGACGCCACGTCGGAGTACCGACGAATAAATCTCTCGCCGCGAGCCAATCTACTGAGTGTAACTAAACGAGCCAATGCACATTGGCATGCAATGATTGCACCAGGTGCTCATGCCACGCTGTGCGGGTATAAATGAGACACAGGTGATTGCATCAAATTAGCATTTTGCTTCAGAGCCGAGTGGTAGATGGTTACTACAGATATCACTCCTTACTTCGCAGTCCTGACTGAAGACGGAAGCCGCCTTTCGGAAGCGATCTCTTCATTCGGTGTTGGTGTGACGGCACAGCAGCGGGTCGTGTGGTTTTCCGATCATCTCTCTTTGTTGTTTGAACAGAACGATCACAAAGGCTGTTCTCACAGCCAGTTCGGTGCACTAGGTGGAGAGCGCTAAAAAGCCGTTCCCACGGCTGGTAAGAGAGCACCTTCGTGTGAGAGAGCGCGCACGTCAGGCTGCACTATCCCTGACGGTGTCGCCGCGACCCTTCCCCCTGCGTGCTTCAGCACCTGCGTGCTTTCCTTCTGAAAGAGCTTACACAGATAGAGCTTGCGTCTTTTTCAAGATGACATTCTATCTGTGTGTTTCTGGATGCGGTGGTTTTCTGTCACCGAGGGATGGTCATCAGCGCTGTATCTCGTGTTTGGGCGTTCAGCACGCTGAGGCAGCGCTGGTGGATGAATCATGTTCTCACTGCGGGAACATGACCATCTCGGAGTTGCGATCGCGGCTCCGTCTTGCAAGGGGCGGAGCCTCTGTGCCTCTGCCGCGATCTAACTCTCCTCCGAGAGTGACTTCAGGCAGTAGCCCGGCTGATTTGAGGGTTACGGTGAGCGCGTTTCCCCCAGGGAACCAACCCCTGGGGAACCCTCATCCCTCTCGCACTCCGCAGCCAGTAGAGCTGCCATTGGAATACGGTGGGCCATCCACGAGATGTGCACCATCCGTATCCTTTGGGGCTCCCCTTGAGGACCAGATGTCCATCGCTGCATCGGAGGGAGGGTCAGAACTCTCTGGAGAGGATGTGTCGGCGCAGGGGGCTCCTCCGGGTAGACCCGCTGTGCCCGATACTGATCCGGAGATGATGGCTATGCTTGCCCGGGCTGCCGAGAGAGTCGGGCTCGTGTGGAACCCTCCACCGTGTCCCGAATCCTCAAGGCTGGATGATTGGTTTCGGGGTGGCCCGTGCTGGTTCTCAGCGCCCCACCCCGGTGCCTTTTTCCCGGAGGTGCACGAGGAGCTCACAAGGTCGTGGACGGCACCTTTTACTGCCCGAAACCGCCTAGTGGATCCTCCTCCTCACCACCTCGATGGCGGACCTGCAAAGGGATACACGCAGGTTCCCCCGCGGAACGGGCCGCTGCTATGCAACTGTGCCCTAACTCCACTTCCAGGGGAACCCGTGTCTTCCCTCCGGGGCCTGTAGGTACTCATCCGATCTGATCGGGAAGGCCTACCTGGCTTGTGGAGAGGCAGGCTCCGCTTTACACGCTACGGCGTTGTTGCAGGTCCATCAGGCCCGGCTCTGAAGACCTTGCACGAGGGTGGTCACGATCCCGCAGTTCTCCAGGAACTGAGAACCGCAACGGACCTCGCGCTTCGTGCGACGGCGTTACGGCGCGCGGGCCGTGGGTCGTCACGATGTCCACTATGGTGGTCCAGGAACGCCACCTCTGGC
Organism: Paracanthobrama guichenoti; assembly: GCA_018749465.1. Taxonomy (NCBI): domain Eukaryota; kingdom Metazoa; phylum Chordata; class Actinopteri; order Cypriniformes; family Gobionidae; genus Paracanthobrama; species Paracanthobrama guichenoti. Next base: position 21,488,363 of record CM031958.1, on the reverse strand, counting down.
TGTGTCTGGCGGACATGAGGGAGACCGACAAAATCAGGTTCCTTAACTCCCCCGTCTCCCAGACTGGCCTCTTCGGCGACGCAGCCCAGAACTTCGCCCATCAGTTCTCGGCCGCACAGAAGCAGACTGAGGCGGTCAGTCACATTCTGCCTCGGCGGTCAGCTGCTGTCTCCACCCCGCCGCCGGCAGCGCCTCAGCCTGCTCATCGCCGAGGGCGGCTGCCTGCGTCTCCCTCCGCTCCCGCGCCGCAGCAGCAGCCTCCACCCAAGCGGCGTTGTGGAGCCGGGCGCAAGCAGGCCGCCCTACCCGTCCAGACGCCTGCCAAGAGGGGAGGCAAGGCCAAGGGCAGGCTGCCACGAGACGGGCGACCCGGAGGTGAGGAGGACTGCTCTTCTGGAGATGGTGACCACACCGCTCCATCCCCCGGTGGAGGGCCGGGAGGAGAATCTTGTGTTCCATTTTGTCTCTGTTCCGCTGCTGGGCTCAGCCCCAGCGGTACCCAAATTCTCAACACAAGAGCAGTTCCTTCCATCTCCGGGTCCGCAGGGGGCTCGGAGTTGTGGCCGGTCAAACGCCGGACCACACTCATCCTCCCTCTTCGCCAGCGGGCAGCAGTGGACAACCCCTCATGTTCCTGCTGCCCACCTGTGGAATCAGGTAAGTGTTGCACGGCACACTCTCACCTCGCTGCGGGCCGCCTCCACGAGACAGCCGCCCCAGTCCGGTACCTGCATTCCACCTCGCTGCCCCACGGTGGGTACGCCGGTGGTCCCTATGGTCCTGCTTGTACGGTCCCTGGGAGCCTGGCTAGTGCTCCTCGGTCCGTCTCGCTGGCTCATTCGGACCATCAGGCTCGGCTACGCGATTCAGTTCGCCTGGCGCTCCCCCAGGATCAGGGGCATCCGCTTCACTTCGGTGAATGCTGCAGATGCCCATGTCCTGTGTGTGGAGATCGCTGTCCTGCTGGCGAAGGACGATAGAGAGCGGTCCCTCCAGCCGATATGAAGACCGGCCTCTACAGCCCGTGACTTCATTGTACCCAAGAAAGCCGGTGGGTTACGGCCAATCTTGGACCTGCGAGTCCTGAATCGAGCCTCCACAAGCTACCGCTCAAGACGCCACGCAGAAGCGCATTTTCAATGCATCCGTCCCCAAGATTGGTTTGCAGCGGTCGACCTGAAGGACGCGTGATTTCATGTCTCGATCCTTCCTCGACACAGGCCATTTCTGCGCTTTGCGCTCGAGGGTTGAGCATATCAGTACAAAGTCCTGCCCTTCGGGCTGGCCCTGTCCCCCATGTCTTTACGAAAGTCACGGAGGGGGCCGTGCCCATGAGAGAACGGGCGCTCGTCGCATCCTCAACTATCTCGGCGACTGGCTCTTTCTAGCACAGTCCTGGGATCAGTTGTGCGAACACAGGGACCTGGTGCTCAGACACCTCAGCCAGTTGGGTCTTCGGGTCAACTGGGAAAGGAGCAAACTTCCCCGGGCAGAGGATCTCTTTTCTCGGTATGGAGTTGGATTCGGTCGAGCAGGCAGCGCGCCTCACAGAGGAGCATGTCCAGTCGATGCTGAACTGCCTGAACACGCTTTCAGGGCAGGATGGCGGTTCCACTGAAACGGTTTCAGAGGCTCCTGGGGCATATGGCAGCCGCGCAGCAGTAACGCCGCCGCCGGCCTGCTTCATATGAGACCGCTTCAGCATTGGCTACACGGCCGAGTCCCGAGATGGGCGTGGCAACGCCGCACTCACCGGGTGAGCATCACACCGCCTGTCGCCAGTCCTTCAGTCCGTGGTCAGACCCTTCGCCGTTCCTTCGGGCTGGAGTGCCCTGGAACAGGTGTCCAGGCATACTGTGGTTTTCACGGATGCCTCCGCCATGGGCTGGGGAGCCACGCATAACGGGCATGCAGTGTCAGGGGTTTGGACGGGCCCGCACCTGCATTGGCACATCAGTTGCCTCGAGTTGCTAGCAGTACATCTTGCTCTGAGCCGCCTCAAAGGGCGGTTACGGGCAAAGATGTACTGGTCCACACGGACAACACTGCGCGGCTGTTGCGTATATCAACCGACAAGGTGGTCTGCGCTCCCGTCGCATGTCGCAACTCGCCCGCCATCTCCTCCTCTGGAGTCAGAAGTGTCTGAGGTCGCTTCAGGCCATTCATGTCCCTGGTGTGCGCAACCGTGTGGCCGACGAGCTCTCACGAGCTGCGCTCCCAGGGGAGTGGCGACTCCACCCCAGGTGGTTCAGCTGATCGGGAGACAGTTCGGGGTGGCACAGGTCGACCTGTTTGCTTCCCCAGAAACGTCCCACTGCCAGTGGTTCTATTCGCTGACCGAGGGTACACTCGCACGGATGCCCTTGCGCACAGCTGGCCCCAGGGGCTGCGCAAATATGCGTTTCCCAGTGAGCCTACTTGCACAGACACTGTGCAAGGTCAGGAGGACGAGGAGCAGCTCCTGTTGGTGGCGCCGCACTGGCCCAACCGGACCTGGTTCCCAGAACTTATGCTCCTCGCGACAGCCCCTCCTTGGCCGATTCCTCTGAGGAAGGACCTTCTGACTCAGAGACGGGCACTTGTGGCACCCGCGTCCCAGACCTGTGGAAGCTTCATGTCTGGCCCCGGACGGGACGCGGAGGTTCTAGGTGACTTACCCCAAGAGGTAGTTAACACCATCACTTCGGCATGTGCACCGTCTACAAGACAGGCTTACGCCTCGAAGTGGAACCTGTTCGTCGAGTGGTGTTCTTCTCGCCGAGAGGACCCAAGATGTTCGATCGCTCTGTGCTTTCCTTCCTGCAACAAGGGTTGGAGCGTAGGCTGTCACCCTCCACCCTCAAGGTCTATGTTGCTGCTATATCCGCCTATCACGACCACATAGAAGGTAAGTCGGTTGGGAAGCACGACCTGGTCGTCAGGTTCCTTAGGGGGGCGAGACGGTTAAATCCTCCTCGACCCCCTCCATACCCTCTTGGGATCTTGCTCTGGTGCTCCGAGCACTCCAGAATGCCCCATTCGAGCCTTTGCAGTCAGCAGAGCTAAAGATTCTGTCTATGAAGACTTTGCTGTTGGCTGCATTGGCCTCCATCAAGAGGGTAGGGGACCTGCAGGCATTTTCGGTCGATTTAATCGTGCCTAGAGTTCGGGCCGGGTAATACCCACGTGGTACTAAGGCCCCGGCCTGGCTATGTGCCCAAGGTTCCTACCACTCCCTTCAGGGACCAGGTGGTGAACCTGCAAGCGCTGCCCCGGAGGAGGCAGACCCAGCCCTAGCTTTGCTCTGTCCCGTCCGCGCTCTGCGGATCTACGTGGATAGAACTCAAAGCTTCAGAACCTCAGATCAGCTCTTTGTCTGTCACGGTGGCCAGCAGAAGGGAAAGGCTGTCTCAAGCAGAGGATGGCCCACTGGATAGTGGATGCCATCACCTTGGCTTACTAAGCACAAGGTGTGCCCTGTCCGCTCAGGGTGCGAGCACACTCTACTAGAAGTGTTGCATCCTCCTGGGCGCTGGCACGTGGCGCCTCGCTGTCAGACATCTGTAGAGCTGCGGGCTGGGCGACACCCAACACGTTCGCTAGATTCTATAGCCTACGTGTAGAGCCGGTCTCCTCCTGTGTTCTCACCTCAACGGGTAGAAGCACTGAGAGGCCCCGGCTCTTGTCGGCTTGCTGCGCTCCGGCGCTCTTATTCTCCAGAAGCAAACTCTGTGAGTCCTCCATCTCCCTCGGTGCCGGACGTCGCGGAACGTCGGGCATCAGGCCCCTTGCCGCTGAATCCTTGAGAACCGGTAATGGGCTGGGCTTATATGAGTGACCCTGCGGGGATCCCATATTTCTTCCACGGTCGCTCCTACGGGAAGCCCGTGTCTTTCCCTTGGGAGAGCCTTCCCGTCACCGGGACTGAGCCCCCTCCTCCCTTGCGGGCTACGGCTCAGCTTTGTACTCCACATAACTCCTCTGGGGTACAATGTCGGCTCCGCAGCGGCCCCTTTTCTAGGGCACGCTTTCCCAGTGTCATCCAATAATCACTGAACAGGGTCATGCGGAACAGCAGTGATGGACTTCCTGGTGTGAGCCCCGTCTCATTAGGTAAGAGAGCTCAGGTGGCTCACACTGGGCACTGGAAGGGGGCAGAGGCCATGGCACTTTGGTAGGGATTCCTATTCGTCGGTACTCCGTGGCGTCGAGAGTGACCGACTGAATGGGAACGCCTCGGTTACGTGATGTAACCCTCGCTCCCTGAAGGAGGGAACGGAGACGCCACGCCCCGTCGCCATGTCCTCTGTACCCTGCTGGGGTGCCTGCCTACCTACTCGGCTCCTCAGCAAAAGGCTAATTTGATGCAATCAGCTGTGTCTCATTTATACCCGCACAGCGTGGCATGAGCACCTGGTGCAATCATTGCATGCCAATGTGCATTGGCTCGCTTTAGTTACACTCGGCGTAGATTGGCTCGCGCGCGAGATTCCTATTCGTCGGTACTCCGACGTGGTGTCTCCGTTCCCTCCTTCAGGGAACGAGGGTTACATACGTAACCGAGACGTTCTCTCTCTCTCTGTGTCTCTCTCTCTGTCTCTGTCTCTGTCTCACCTGTTTATAGGTTCGCGATTGGTTGCCTCAGATGTCAATCATCATTTGCCTACGAGGGACAACCTTCCTCAAGAACCAATCGGAGCCCACATCACCTGTATAAAGACCCGGAAGTGACAGGAGGAAGGGAGAGGCGTGTTTTCTTTCGTTTGTTTGATTTGAGCTTGTTTGTGTTTGATTATCATTGTCTGGAGTTTTGTTAGTATACTTTGTTTTCGAAGATTTGTTTACGTTATTCTTTTGGACTTGGAGTGTTGGGACAGGGGAAGTATGTCACGTGACTTACATGGTGCACGTAGGTTTTGTGACTGTTAATAAACATCAGGTAAGGAGCGGTCGCTATTCTATGTATTTATGTTTGTTAGTTAGTATAGCGTAGTAGGTGTTTATTTCTGTCTTTATTTTCAAAAGGTAGATTTAGGTATCCATTAATAAGTTAGCTGTTTATGTTTTGTTGATTTCTTTGATTTGGCACCGCTCATAGTCCCACGCTCATGTTCCATGTTTTGTTTTTCTATTATTGTGTATATATTTTCTTTTCCACGATTCACAACTTATTTGTAAAGCAATTGGGTGTTTATCTTGTTTTGGAATCACTAAAGAAATTATTATTTTTGATCCCTGTCTCTGCCTTATTCATTTCGCACACGCTTTTACGTTCAGTAATTGAACCCGCATTTTTTTTTTTTTTTTTTAATAAATATGTTATCGACCCTTTTAAGAGGCTCCTAGATCCTCTTAGTTTGGGGGACGTAACAGGTGCGAAACTGAGGTCTGCAAAAGGATGCTTGGAGGTCCACCAAATAGTTTAAAGAAAAATAGTGTAAAAAATGTACAAACAAACAGGAAATACTAAAACAAGCCAAAATGTACACAATTTGACATTATTGTGTTTTATTACGATTTCTAAGAATAATCACAAATATTTTATTCTATGACCAGTTTTGTTTTTCTTCAGATTTATACAGCTAACAGTTCTCAAATGGTGGGTGAAATTCGTGTGCATAGAATTTGATAGAAAATAAAGATTTTCCAGATAATATTTTATACAAAATTCATACATTTACAGTGTAAATGGGTCTGCATGCATTTAAATAGCAACCTTTTTAGGAAAGGGGATCATTATATTTGGAAGTCCAAGGAATTGAAAAGTTTGAAAACCCTGGTTCATCTGACTATTAGACTGTAGTTTACCTAGATTTCATTTTTAGTAGCTTGTAGCAGTTTTAAAGTAGCTTCCTCAACACTGGCTGGATCAGTGTGTGTGAACCCTGTTGCTATTTGGTGGGTCAGCGTGAACCAGCCTATAAATGCAGAATCTTTAAACTGTCAGTAAAGCTGAAAGGTTCATCTTTCTCAAGAGACTAAACAAACTACATTAATCCACACAAAACCTCTTCCTCCAGCGTAGAAAACCACAGGCCTCAATGCTCATGACTGTCCACATAAAAGTGAACTTTACTGCCATCAGCCACATTTTGTAGAGAGGAAGTGTTTATTCAATATGGGCACAAGTGGGCCATTAAAGATAGACAGAAAGGGAAAATCTGGCCAGTTGATGAGGTTTGGACTAGTTGGTCTATAATACCTGAAGAAAGCTAGCTGTTAGCATTCCCATTCATCTCAATGGAAGTTGCTTGGTTAGCGCAGAACCCTCCAGAAGTATGTATTTCATGCTTTTAAGAGACCTTCAAAAAGGAATCAGGCAATGTGTTACTTGCAAAAATATTATTTAGTCAGAATACACTGCTATCAACCAGCAGGGGCTAATGGGACCATGCTAACTAGCCAAAAGAACGTAAACAACAAAAAAGGAAAACCACATTCAGAAACAAATGCTACACACGCTGTATATAATTAATACCCTAACTTCTGAGTTCAGTCAATCATTGGGTTGACCTCTGACCTTGTTGAGTGCCCCTATGCTGCGGGAGGAGGCGTCGGTGAAGAGCTTGCTATGTAGCAGCATGACTCGGGCGATGAGGTAGAGTCTAAGGAACATGGGTACAGACAGCACCATGTCTAGATCTGCCTCCGCCTGCGAGGGAGCGTAGGAGAAGGCCAGTCGTGCCCGCCACATAAACTTGAAGTCCCCCGGCACCGGGTGAACCGCCGAAACGATCAGCTCCAGAGCGATAAGCAGCACTCGCTCCATGGTCATGGCGATCCGCCAATCGTCCGCACCATTGTCAATGACGAAGAGCTGAAGGCAAAAAGTCAGAATAGGAATGTTAAACAATGCAAATTGAGCAGTTTCCCAGCAAAGTTTCAATTTGCATAATGGATTTCAAATTTGTATTAAAATGTAAGGAAGCGCTTAAGGGATCATAGCAGTCACTAGCCGTAACAGTGTGACATAACGCAAAGAAATAAAACCCAACCCCCATAAAAACTGTTCTTTTAATCTCATGTCATTTCCAAAACAGATGCAATGGAGTAAAATATGTAGATCATGTACATTTGAGTTTTGCCCCAACATTTATTGTGTATATATATATATATATATATATATATACACACTCACCTAAAGGATTATTAGGAACACCTGTTCAATTTCAATTAATGCAATTATCTAATCAATCAATCACATGGCACTTGCTTCAATGCATTTAGGGGTGTGGTCCTGGTCAAGACAATCTCCTGAACTCCAAACTGAATGTCAGAATGGGAAAGAAAGGTGATTTAAGCAATTTTGAGCGTGGCATGGTTGTTGGTGCCAGATGGGCCGGTCTGAGTATTTCACAATCTGCTCAGTTACTGGGATTTTCACGCACAGCCATTTCTAGGGTTTACAAAGAATGGTGTGAAAAGGGAAAAACATCCAGTATGCGGCAGTCCTGTGGGCGAAAATGTCTTGTTGATGCTAGAGGTCAGAGGAGAATGGGCCGACTGATTCAAGCTGATAGAAAAGCAACTTTGACTGAAATAACCACTCGTTACAACCGAGGTATGCAGCAAAGCATTTGTGAAGCCACAACACGCACAACCTTGAGGTGGATGGGCTACAACAGCAGAAGACCCCACCGGGTACCACTCATCTCCACTACAAATAGGAAAAAGAGGCTACAATTTGCACAAGCTCACCAAAATTGGACAGTTGAAGACTGGAAAAATGTTGCCTGGTCTGATGAGTCTCGAATTCTGTTGAGACATTCAGATGGTAGAGTCAGAATTTGGCATCAACAGAATGAGAACATGGATCCATCATGCCTTGTTACCACTGTGCAGGCTGCTGGTGGTGGTGTAATGGTGTGGGGGATGTTTTCTTGGCACACTTTAGGCCCCTTAGTGCCAATTGGGCATCGTTTAAATGCCACGGCCTACCTGAGCATTGTTTCTGACCATGTCCATCCCTTTATGACCACCATGTACCCATTCTCTGATGGCTACTTCCAGCAGGATAATGCACCATGTCACAAAGCTTGAATCATTTCAAATTGGTTTCTTGAACATGATGACAATGAGTTACAATGAGTTCACTGTACTAAAATGGCACCCACAGTCACCAGATCTCAACCCAATAGAGCATCTTTGGGATGTGGTGGAACGGGAGTTTCGTGCCCTGGATGTGCATCCCACAAATCTCCATCAACTGCAAGATGCTATCCTATCAATATGGGCCAACATTTCTAAAGAATGCTTTCAGCACCTTGTTGAATCAATGCCACGTAGAATTAAGGCAGTTCTGAAGGCGAAAGGGGTCAAACACAGTATTAGTATGGTGTTCCTAATAATCCTTTAGGTGAGTGTATATATATATATATATATATATATATATATATATATATATATATATATATATATATATATATATATATATATATATATATATATATATATATATATATATATATATATTTACACAAGAGGGAAAAAACTACAGTTAGAAAAATAAAATAAAATAAAATAAAAAATGGAATCCTGCTAAAATCCAAAAATGACCTCAGGAACTTCTAATGCATTTTTCATTTGAAGTCTGGCCATGTATAATATCAGTTGAAGAAAATAGTAAAGTGGATGTGTGTTTTATTGTGTTCTTTTAAATGATGTATTTATTCTTATTTTGAATTTAGTGTGTGTACAGGACCAAATGTCCCCACAAGGATAGTAAAAACCTGAGATCATCTACATTTTCTGTGATAGGTAGGTTTAGGGTTAAGGGATAGAATATACAGTTTGAACAGTTTAAAAACCATTATGCCTATGGAGAGTCCCCACCAAGATAGCAAAACCGAGTGTGTGTGTATAATGTTTTCTGTTTGTCCTGAGTAGCATCCTTTAACCAGCTGATTGATGGCTCTGCCTGTCTTCATTGGATTGGATGGCACTGATTGTGGCAGGTTTAAAACCATCTCATCCGCTCTTCAAAGAGCTGCTGTGACTCGCACATCTCCTGTCTCCCCACCAGCCGCCAGACCAACAATGTTATTGTTATATGATTGTTATATGTTTTAAGCAGTGATGGTGTCCTTTGTAGTGGTGACCTGCTATTTTCTTTTGTGCGGTAACATTCGCTCTGTTTTGATAGTATAGTTAGGTTAATTGATTGGATTTTTCTGTGATCTCTCAAGGGAGGTTATTTTGTCTTTTTTTATATTGACTATTTTTGTTTGTTATATTGGGCCGTGGGTCACCCTGAGGTTTATGCACCCACTGGTCTTTCTTTTGTTACTCTGAATCCCCCAGTTTCACAGACTAATTTTAAGATAGTCCCAGACTAAAATGCATGTTTGAACTGTTTTAACTTAAAGCATCTTGCACTGACATACCTTAAAAAATGTCAGTGCCATTGTTTTGTCTCAAGATGCACGCCAGTTATTATTTTGTTTATAAGGAATGTTTATAAAAGCTCCTTAAATGGCCTAACCGAACTAAGGCCTAATCCTGGCTTAATCTAAACCCTGTCTGTGAAACCGGGCCTATATATTTTTTCAACATCTTAATAAAATGTTTATTAGGCCAAAACAAAACATATATATATATAATACTCACCTAAAGGATTATTAGGAACACCATACTAATACTGTGTTTGACCCTCTTTCGCCTTCAGAACTGCCTTAATTCTATGTGGCATTGATTCAACAAGGTGCTGAAAGCATTCTTTAAAAATGTTGGCCCATATTGATAAGATAGCATCTTGCTCATTTTGGTGAGCTTGTGCAAACTGTAGCCTATTTTTCCTATTTGTAGTGGAGATGAGTGGTAACTGGTGGGGTCTTCTGCTGTTGTAGCCCATCTGCCTCAAGGTTGTGCATGTTGTGGCTTCACAAATGCTTTGCTGCATACCTCGGTTGTAACGAGTGGTTATTTCAGTCAAAGTTGCTCTTCTATCAGCTTGAATCAGTCGGCCCATTCTCCTCTGAACTCTAGCATCAACAAGATATTTTCGCCCACAGGACTGCCGCATACTGGATGTTTTCCCTTTTCACACCATTCTTTGCAAACCCTAGAAATGGTTGTGAGTGAAAATCCCAGTAACTGAGCAGATTGTGAAATACACCGGCCATTCTGGCACCAACAACCATGCCACGCTCAGAATTGCTTAAATCACCTTTCTTTCCCATTCAGTTTGGAATGGGAAAAGACATTCAGTTGGCGTTCAGGAGAACATTCAGTTTGGAGTTCAGGAGATTGTCTTGACCAGGACCACACCCCTAAATGCATTGAAGCAACTGCCATGTTATTGGTTGATTAGATAATTGCATTCATGAGAAATTGAACAGGTGTTCCTAATAATCCTTTAGGTGAGTGTGTATATATATATATATATATATATATATATATATATATATATATATATATATATATATATATACATACTGAATTTATGATAGAATAAAATAGTTAATTATTTACAATTAAACAACAATGAGTTATGGCACGCACAGAGATGAGAATGGTATGTATGCACTTATCTAACTCTGGGTGATACGGTGAATAAGCCAAAGTCCCAAAGCGTCGGCATGTTCCTTTAATATCTAGACATAATATATGGACAAATCATTTTGTTTGTCCTTGGTTTCTATTTCTGCAGCACAGTAAAATCTCATTGGTCAAAAATCCTGCTCCACATACCTCTAAAACCCAGAAGAGAATTAGCAGGGCCATGTGTTCCCTTAGAAATTAAATTTGTGTTTTTTGTTTTTTATTTGAGGCATGTCCGTGTGAAAATTTATAGTGAACAAAACAAGAAAGTACTCATAAACAATCATTTCAAATCACAAATGTATATATACACAAGTGCTATTCTACAAACTCATTAGAATTTCCAGGCCAAAAAATGTAAAACTCTCTTCCTGATTTTAGGACTGAACTGCTCTAATAAACACAAAAAAAAAAAATTCTGATTGGCTAAAATTGTGTTGCATTGCACAGTATTTTTGCTGTAAGCGTTGAGAGACAAATTGCTTGTCACGTCACGCTATAGGACATGTGTGAGACCCTCACAGCGAATGAAAAAAAAAAGTTGCGTAATCACAAGGCCAACCATTCATCATTCATTTAATCAAAAAACTTCGATTACAAATGAATAATTCAGATTAGCTCATTAGAACAACTAATAAATAGAGCTGGTGTTGGACTAAATGAATGAGTAAAGTGTGTTCTCAGAAGCAGTGCAGGAGGCAAAATGAGAGGGAAACAGATTGATGAGCCCCACAATGAGAACACGCTCAGATAGTCGTTTTATCCTGCCAGGAACGCCAAACAGGCAGAGCAATAAGCAAACAGAATTCCGCTGGCATAATGTGCACTGACAGTTATATGATTCTCTCTCTTTCTCTCGCTCTCTCTCCCAATGCAACTTCATGTCAGGCGGTATATCAGCAGAGCCTAACAACGGAACGGGAAGCTAATTGTGCTGGCTGGCGGTGTTAGATGTGTTTAATGTTAATTGTAAGTGTTAGATTGGCGAGGTTTGTTTAATTGATAAGCAGAAGGCAAGCAGGGTTTTCCCCACTGAGACACACACATCCACACACACACACCCACAGGAGGGCTGCAAATGATTATACGGGAATCCTGAGAACTCATGAATGAAGTCGTATACCTCTTCTGCGATATATCGCGCTCGGCTATATTCATCGCGAGGTTGTGTCACAGCGCAACAGGTCTTTCTGGCATCCGAAGAAATTGCTTTGTTTGTCTAATTGCTCGCGCATGTGTGCGTGTCTGATTCTGTGTGTGCGAAGGGCACTGTGCATGTCGTATGGCTGTAAAATGCGCATGTTTTTTTTTTTTTTTTGGAAAAGCCAGCCTCGTCATGGTGACTGTTGCCTAGGCGACAACATCAAAGACCAGCCAAGCTTAATTAGGATCCCCTGGTGAGAGAGGGAGAGAATGACTGTGTGTTTATGCGTGTATGGGTGTGTATGTGTGAGGAAAGTGAGAGGGAGCGAGATAGAAAGGAGGTGAAAGGCAGGGAAAGAAGCAGAGAAAGAGAATGAATGTGCGGGAGAAATACACGCGTGTGGGTGGGTGGAAGGAGAATGAAAGAGAATGTGTGAGTGTGTGTATGAGAGTGCATGGGAATATGTGAGAGGCTTGTATGGATGGCTGTATGACTTATGAATAATAGTTGACCAATATGAGTCTTAATGACTGATACCATTGACATCTACAGTGGACTGTGATTCAATGTTGGTTTATTGTAAATAATCCAGAAGACTGAGATATGATGAACTGAATGATGGCTGATAAACACGTATTTAACACAAAATATACAAAAAAATATATTTTTAAACAATAATTTGATTATTAAATGTTAAATGTTTAAAAATGTGCTTTATACACAGCGATGAAAGACATTAAATATTTATTCAGAATTCTCAAAAACATCTGAAAAATATTATGTTTATCATTAGAATGTTTATCAAAGGTTAAAATGTTATTTTTAAAAATATTAAATTGATTCAATTAAATAAAACACTTTTTCATATAATATTTAAACAAACTTACGCAGCTAATGTTTATTAAATGTTAAAGTGTTAAAAAATTAAGAAACATTAAATTGATCAAATCAAGATTTATTTCAAAGAATATTTACTCAAAACTTCAATAAAAATATCTGAAAACAGAAACTTTTAATAACATAATAATAAATAAAACAACAAAAAAAAAAAACAATGTTTAGACACTTTACACGCCGATTTTACAGAATGATATCTGCAAATACCGAAAAAATCTCTCCCAAATAATGCTGCAAAATATACAGAGAACCCTCTCATTTGGTACATTACTTACTATAATATTAGAGGTTAAAATTACCAACAGAAGCATTATATTCAACTGCTATTTATTTTCAGATATACTTCATTTATTACACTCAAATAAAAACTGAAATGTTTGTATGCAACTTTATGCAACAAAAGGTAGTTTTCACAAACACTTTCCATCACAAATTTATTCAAACATACATATAGGCTATCACTAACAGTAAATACGCTCCTCTCTAGTATTTATTTGCTAAGCTAACTACTGGTAATATGTGAACATTGGATAACTTTCCTGAGGTAAATGCAACGTTAAGTGACATTGTTCACAAGCTGTTTTCTTCCGTGGTTGAAACTCTGATTGAGCGATTACATGAGACATGATTCATTTCGTAAGTTGTACTTTATCTTTCCACATACCTCCTGATGTTCATGCATATTTTCTCAAGCTATACAAGAAGAAGCACAGAAGAAGAAGCACAGAGTGCAAATCTTTTCTTTAATACAAGTGTATTAAAGAAAAGATTTGCACTCTGTGCTTCTTCTTGAACTGAGGCACTGCAGCGATCTGTCACATCACATTAAGAGTGTCAAAATGCTATTTAATGTTTAAAATTTGTGATAAAATGGACAACATTTGAAAGCTGAGACTTTTCTTATTACAAGTAACAAAGCACAAAGCTCCTTGAAATTATTGGATGGGAGACGCGTAACAAATAATGTTTGGTGTAGGGAAACCCTGGCAACCCTGGCTTGAACTACAGGTGATTTACACTATTAATAGAGCCTGCTTTAACACCAATATGAATTTATATGTAAATGTATTATTATTGTTGTGTTAACTTGCCCTAAATTCAAGACAAGAAAGACTTTCTTAACACACAGTATGACCCAGCTAACAACTTTTGGTTCCCAAAACATTCCTAGAACATTATTGTCTGGCTATCACCAGACCAAGCTCAATCTTTTAAGACTGAACATTGGTCTGGGGCGTCTGCTCTGTATTTTCTACAGCACAAGAGGCGTGAGAAACGAGCATAATTCAAATGACTCTGTACGACCAATTAGATCACAGGAGGCGTGATCAACAGGCATTGATCCATCCTTCTCTATCCTATCTGTCATCGCCAATAGCGTGCCAGGTGGATAAACCAGTCTGTGATTGGTTCCTGCAAAAGTGTTACAGAAGTTTTACCCAGTTGATCAATTTACCCAGTTTACGTCTAAGAACGTTGGTTCCAAGAACATTAGTTTTTGGTTTGTAGAACGCTATTCTAACATTATTTTAATGTTACTCTAATGTTAATGTTACTAAATATTGTACAGTTCCCAGAATGTTCCCCTAACGTCTTTACTCCGATATCATTACCTTGCTGTACGGCACACGCACGACAAGAGGATATATGTCCATTTTTCAATTCACAACAAACACATATTGGCTCAAAACAGCCAAATATCATTCAAGATTCAAGATTCAAGAGATTCAAGAGAATCCTATATATCTATCATCTATCACCTATATATCCTATATATCCTATCATAGGCTATATCATATGTCTGTCTTTATATTATATTTTATTCTGATAAATCATCACAATCTTTATCTGCATAAAAATATATGCATTTCTATAAAGCTTTGCATTTGAGTGATTGTGGGAATGTTCCATGTAACTTTGAGGGGGGAGAAGAAATGCTAAAAATGCTGAAATCTCCTTTTTCTCCATCATCCTCTCTCCCTTTCCTCCTCCGCACGTTACTCCTAATTCATCTCTACCCTACCTCGCCCACCCCCTACCCATCCTGTCGTTCTTTTTTGGGCCAAACCGCCACCAGGATATGCTGAATAATTAAATTCCATTAGTTAAGGTAATCAGTCAACATGAGTGACTGGACCGAGCTGCCTCTCTAAACCCATCAGAGAGAGAGAGAGAGAGAAACCCAGAACCTCCCAACAAATGAGGGCCAGAGCCAATTAGGAAAAATTAGGAAAGGAAGGAAGGATGAATAGGAGAGCAGACAGCAAAATGAAGGATGAGAAAAAGAGAACAACGCTTAGAAAAAAAGGGGAAATCCAGGAGGAAGATGGAAGTTGAAAGAGAGAGGGAAAGAGTGAAGCCAAGCGAGAATAATAGTGTCTGTTTTGTCCTGTCAGAGATGAACACCTTTGTTATGATAATAGCTTTGTAAGTCGCACACATACACACCGCACACAAACAAACGCTTACATACATACATACTCGTTTAGATCACTACACTTCCCCACAATCACTGAAGTCCCGGCTAACATTGTGCCATTTTTTCAGACTTTTATCATTGTTGCTTGTCAGATTGTATATGACCCGAGTGAGATCTTAAGTAACAGTCAAGGCAGACATCAACTGTCTTTATGTCAGACTGTGTGATGCACAGTTCTGCAGACTTTTGTCACAGCTGACAGCTTTGACTGGGCAGTCTGAGCCTGTTCTGACATCCTCACTCACATATAAAAAAAACTGAAGTAGTACTGCACAAACCCTGGCAAACCCCTAATGTTGGCTATATTTTGCCTCGGAAAGAAAAGGAAAAAAATGTAGACTGCTATGCAAACTAATAGTTTTAGTCAATTGCAATAAATCTGACATACAATAAACTATAAATATTAGATGAACAACTTTAACTTAAAGAAATGTTGCCTTAAACTTACTGAAATAAATTAAGAAAAAACTAAATAAATATAAAAACAACAACTAATAAAATGACAAAATCACATAACAAAATGACTAAAACTTAAACTAAAATTAAAATGAAAACTGAAAATATAAAAATTAAAAAATAGTACAATGGTATATAAATAACACATTTAACAACATTTAGTAGGCTTATAGTTGGACACTTGATGTGTCTTTACTGACTGTTCCACTTACACTTGTCTTCGCAAAAAGATTATGATTACCTATTTGTGCACTATATGTAAAAATCAACTGATTAATAACTTCCGGGAAGCTAAATTATCAGTTAAAATGCTTTGGTTAGTTAGCTAAAATTCTTTCTGTGCTCTAACACAAAATCAGCTTCAACACAAACTCAAAGATTGAAGTCAAAAGCAGGACCTCTCAAAAGGAGTGGGGCTAAATAATAAGATGAAACTCAATTAACGTTGTGACTTTTGCCATTGCTCCAAACATAGACTATGGTTTAAAGTCAGTATGTTTTTCAGTACTTTTATTCAGCAGGGATGCATTAAATTATTAAAATGTGACAATGAAGTAATTTATAATGTTAAAAAAAAAAAAATTATATTGCAAATAAATGCTGTTCTTTTGAATGTTCTATCCATCATAAAAGCCTGAAAAAATGATCAGTTTCCACAAAAATATTAAGCAGCACAACTTTTTTAACAGTGATATTAATAAGAAATGTTTCTTGAGTAGCAAATCAGCATATGAGAATGATTTCTGAAGGATCATGTGACACTGAAGACTGGAGTAATGATGCTGAAAATTCAGCTTTGCCATCAGAGGAATTAATTATATCTTAAAATGTATTCAAATAGAAAACAGCCATTTTAAATTGTAATAATATTTCACATTATTACTGTTTTACTGTATTTTTGATCCAATAAATGCAGCCTTGATGAGCATAAGAGACTTTTTTTGAAAACATCTTAAAAATCTTACCAACTGCAAACTTTTGAACGTTGGTGTACATCAAAGATTATTATACATTAAAAATAAGTATTTTTGTACTTTTACTGGAGGAATACTTCACTATGATATGTACTTTAATGATTTTGGGTGAATACCAAGTGTAAATGTAAAGGCCCCATAGACAAGTTAAAGTCAAAGTGTCATAGCAGCAGTCACACTGCAAGACTGGGATCCAAAATGTCTGATCAACTCCGTCAGATGCAGAAATCCATAGTAAAGGTAATTAATCGGCTGTCTGTAAGCATGTCACGCAAAACAATCCTACTGCCTTATGGTGAATCTGTCATGATCCCTAAAATGGGTTATAGATGGAAAAAAAGAATTAAGACTAAACAGCTCAAAGCAGCCTAGGAAAAATTAAGAGAACAGCAGGTAACTTCAATCAACTCTGATTAGGCAGGCCTAAAATACTTCACACACATACACAGGCTAAATAAGCTGGGAAATCTGCCTGCAGTGATTTTAAACGCAGTGGAATCTACTTGGAATTCCCTCTTTTTACAATACACTTTCTCTCTTTCGCACATACGCGCAATCTCCCATGCGTGTAGCCAGTAGCAAAAACAGCAGGAAACCCCTTTTAGTTTTTTTTTTCCAAGCTACAACTCTCACACAATGAACCTGAGAGACGAGATGTGCTGTCACGGTGCTTTCGCAATGTTCTGGAAACGTTTCCTTGTCGTTCCGTTGTCAGCACCATCCATTCTGTCAGTTAAAAGCCTACCCTGTGCATTAGCTCCTTCATGTCAGAGCAGGGGAGAGCTGTACTGCGTGGTTAATACTACAGTAACCTCTCAGCTCTAAGTACAGGACTGTCACTGACACCTCATTCCTTTTCCAGAACCCTGAGGTGATCTAATCTACATTAGCATTCTGCTTACGCTTTGCTAACCTATGCCTTTTCTTTCTAGCCTACGCTTTTAACATTCAGCACAACATTTTGCTACTCCCTTTTAACATTTTTGTATCGTAACTGGATAGTTGACAAATTTCATGGATGATGTTGTTTTTTCAACATTAAGATTGTAGGGTAGTGACAAAGTCTCAGCACTTCAGTATTAGAGCTGAAGTCTGCTGTGGAGCGGCACTCACGGTTCAGATTCAACATTGGCATGTATTTGTGTGCAGTGCTTCAGATGAGGTTCACACAGAATGAAACAACACAGGACAACGCAAGAAAAAGTCTCCTACATTGTATGCAATGCTTTGTTATTTTTTATAATAATATACCATAATAAACTGTAAATAATTACTACGAAATAAGCCCCATACAATAATTACGGACCAATAAGGTATTGTGAGACTAATTGGTATCATAATAACTTAGCATTATGAATTGAGACAACTGTAGTTCTTAAGACGCGTTATGTTTCATAAATGTCATGTCTGGGCAATTTTAACATGTCTTATTACACGACTCTGTGGAATACTTGATTCTGATTGGTCATTCGCACCATCCAATAGTATGTAAGGCTGCCTTCACTATCCTTCACTGCTATCAGAATTATTATAAATACTAGCTTCCTAGGGTGCGTCTCATTTAGTTCCCGAGCCCCCGAGCTCGTGAATCATCATATCGTGTATATGAATTCGAGCACTGGTAAGGTTAGTACAGGACGCTGGCTCACTACACATTGGGACACTGATGACTTTATTTCTGGCGACGTGACAACGTCCTCATTGTACAAAGCATTTATGAACAACAGCAGAGCTGATATTTTTCTGACATTACTTGTAATGCTATTTAAAGTATATTATGATAAATACTTTGCTTGTTACATATACTGTACATGCAACATTTCAGCTGTAAATCAATTATAAATGTTAGCTAGATTGTGTGCATTACCTGTCTAACGATGTATGTTTATGCTGAAATATAATAAAATAATGGTTTCTATTTTTTAAAACGCATAAAACGCGTGTCGTTATCGGTAGTTATGTGTAGTGAGTTTGCTCACGTGATTTAGGTTTCGCGTTTTAGAACTTCTGTTAAGGGAGCATAGTGAGCATCGATGCACCCTGAGTTTGGTGGTGTATTGTGGGACCTTTTAGGGAGCGTACGCTTCAGTGCACTGGAAGGATACTCCGATTGAGACAGCCCTTAAAATGGCTGACTCCCTGATCAGTGCCCTGACTACTGGGGAGCTAACTGAGATGCACCCCTAGTTAAAAAAATTGGACATGAACGCCCTCTCAAGTCAAAATTTGAAAGGGATGAGCTCGTAATCACGACTTCAGAAGTGAGAAGTAGTTTCCGATAGCACATGAAAGCGTCGTTATTCCCCGATAACAACCATTAAAAAACTAATAACACAGGCTCGTCCGAGCATCTGTCACTGAAGTTGGCGCTTTACGCTTTCTAGGAAAGTTTTTTCACATGGAAGTTTTTTCTCATGGAAGTTTTGCGTTTAGTGAGCTAATAAAATATTAAAACTCAGTCAAATCAATATTTTGTGTATTGTGTAATTTAATGTGGCATGTCATCCGGTATCGCAGATTCGCTCTCTCTTGTTTCATACAAAAGCAGCTGTTTTTGCCATTTTGTGACCATTGTTTTGTTCACTGTAATGGATTATAAAATAACAAACACGTACGATTTTAAAACAGTTTAATCTCAAATCAATATTTCTTATCCCCACAATTATGTGGCGAAATGCCGTGTAATAAGTGACATGACTGTACCGTATCCAAATGTCCGTTTGTAGTTTGAACTTGCTGCTTGCTAGCAACTGCTTTCTCCACGGAAGGTTTGCGTTTAAAAACCCAATAAAATATTTCAACTCAGATCAGTGTAATAAATGTAAGTGTATTTGTGTTTAAATGTGTCAATTTATTGATTACACTTTTTGGTAGCACTTTATTTTACAGTCCTGTTCCCATGTATATATTATGTACTTGCTGGGTTGTTTTAACCAAAATTTGGTCAAATATGGACAAAACCAACCATTAAATAAATGTATTTAAAAATATAACCCAACGGCTGGATTTGTCCATATTTGACCCAAATTTGGGTTGAAACAACCCAGCATTTTTTTTAAATGTATTATAGTAATTGCAATAACTGGGTACTAACCCAGAACATACCGCTAAACCCAACCATAACCCATGTAGTTATCTTATATTACCAGGACTTTCTTGTGTAAGTAGGCCTACACCTAAGTGCATGTACTGTAAAATAAAGTGCAACCCATGTTTTTAAATATTACATTTTTAATTGTATATCCAAATGATGTACTACAGTTTAAATTTGGCTGAAAGCCTCTAACGGGCAGTTTAATATCAGTTAAGTGACCACTTACCGTACAGCTATTGGGGCACGTTGTCACATTATATGAACCAAACCTTTTTCTTTTTTTTTTTTTCTTTTTTTCTGGTCAGTAACGATGAAAATGTTTAATAGACTCTAAGATAGAGTAAATGTTTATAGGAAATCTGACCCTAACCTGAGTACTATTAACTGAATAAATATGGCAACCAGCCTCAGTCTTCTTTATATAACTGCGCTGAAAGTGTAGAGCATGTTATACAATAGGACACCGCTTAACATATCAACAACCAAACTTTAGTTTCAGCCAAAATATAGTAAAAATATACCAAAACATAGTTGTTGTTTTTTTCAGAACTCTTTAGTCATGTCATTTCTGTCATTGTGCTTAATTTATTTTATTTTATAACAATGATAATACCAAGTTAACACAGTTACAAACACAATTAGTTCCAATGTCTAACCCATGTTTTATTTCTGCAAAATACCTGTGAAATTCCACATCAATGATTTATCTTTTATATAGTCTTTTACAGAGTCTTACTTATGCCAACCTAATACATAAAGTCAAATGCACTGCATGTTAAGTCTCCAAGGGCCAAACAGCTTCCAAAAGCTCATCATAAAAACCACTCAAGCAAAACGTTTCTAGAATCAGTCCAACCTTGAACTAAAGATAATTATAAAATTGGCTTTATGTAATACTGGTGATTCACCAAATTCTTCAATGGGTCTTAGCTGAAGCTGCACAGCCATGAATCATTTTTAATGTGGCTCTAGATGAGCCAAGCCGTTCACAAACTTTTGCCAAGGATTGGCTCTCAGGAAGAGATGCGCTCACATTAAACGTACACTTGAGTTCAAACGCTACCTTAGAGGTGCTTTCAACCATACGGGCAAAGTGGATTTTGACTGAACTGAAAATAAAATAAAAATCTGTTGAGAGTTTCACAGGACTTAAAAGGATAGTTCACCCAAAAAGAAAGAAATGTGTAATTATTGAACCACTTTCATCTAAAAATCAACTTTCTTCTGTTGAACACAAAATAATACATTAAAGGGGTCATGAACTGGCTTTTTTATTTTTTTATACTGTTGTCTGAGGTCAAGTTATGACGTTCATGTGGTTTTTACATTCAAACACATTATAATGAATAAGTAATAGGTTATTTTCTACCCTGGTTTTGAGCCTAGCTCTTGGAATGCTCCGTTTTTATGGGAGTGCCGCATTGAAGATGTGGAAGTAAACGGCCACTGCTATGATTGGATACCAGTTTTGCATATTATAATGAGCTTTGGGTCCCCAGTCAATACATGAAGGGGATTGTTTTGAAAACTTCCTATGTGGAAAAACGTCAACCGGAATGATTCGCCCGCAGGGCTCGCAATATGTCTTTATCAAACAAACACAATGATTTATCTCTCATCCACCCGCAATTAATTGGAATGTTATTTTTTTATTACTTGGCCCACCCGATTGGTGGATATAACCTCCAAGTAGCCTTTGCTGGCTACCAAGCAAAACTTTGCTGCTTCCACAATTGTATTTTTAATTAAAATAACAAGTCAAGAGAGTGAACAATACACATCAAGAAAGGAATTTTATTTCACTATTTAAGATAGACCGTCGGGCCGGGCTAATGATTTTGTGAGCCCTGGTCAATACATGTTCGTCCCAAATTCTGATCCTGAATCGCAGGACAATGAACCAACAACAACTCAAATACGAAGGGTACTCCAACTCTAGTTAGACACGTACACATAATCGGTAGATATTAGGGCTGGTCCGAATACCTTTTTTTTCGAGCTTCAGTAGTAAACAACATCGAATATTCGAAGCTTTGGAGGGAGGGGCTGAACATATTCTTCTCTCTAATAAAGGCAGGAATCTTGAGAAGCGCGTGCCTCAGGCGGGCAGAGCTTATATGCTCCGAGAACGGACACTGCACTAGTGATACAATACACACAGGTCTGTTACGGCCCAGTTTTGATATATTACAGTAGTACAAATCATTTTGTTCAGTTAGAAAACAGATTAACTACAATTAAAAACTGAATGTGCAGCGTGAGCCGAACGAGAGTCGCAGCACAAACTGCATCAGGAGTCAGATTTCATTCATCACGAGAGTGAGGAGCTGAATGACAAGATGATTGCAGAAGATTTGGTTTCAAAGCGAAATGTAAAAGCGCCTATTTAAGGGAGTTTGTCATTGTACTGTTTTGATATGTTTTTCATTAAGAATAATAGGTTAATGAACCCGCAATTCAAGCAACCCGCCCCCGAATTGGCAAACCGAAAGTAAACTGCACACGGCTGCATTCATTCACAGCCGCTCAGTGCACAAGCACTGCAATGTGACGGTGAGGGAAAATTTTCTCACTGTCACATCCCTAACGGGTAAAAACGCAAATACATTTCGGTTCTTTTTTCTATTTTTCAAGTTTTTTATTTTCTTGTCTATTACAGGCTTCTAGTTGCTCAACTGTCTTAGGTCTTCTTTGTCCATCTTCCTCTTTATGATGCGCCAAATGTTTTCTATGGGTGAAAGATCTGGACTGCAGGCTGGCCATTTCAGTACCCGGTTCCTTTTTCTGCGCAGCCATGATGTTGTAATTGATGCAGTATGTGGTCTGGCATTGTCATGTTGGAAAATGCAAGGTCTTCCCTGAAAGAGACGACGTCTGGATGGGAGCATATGTTGTTCTAGAACTTGGATATACCTTTCAGCATTGATGGTGCCTTTCCAGATGTGTAAGCCGTCCATGCCACACGCATTCATGCAACCCCATACCATCAGAGATGCAGGCTTCTGAACTGAGCGCTGATAACAACTTGGGTTGTCCTTGTCCTCTTTAGTCCGGATGACATGGCGTCCCAGTTTTCCAAAAAGAACTTCCATTTTAAATGAGCCTTGGCCCAGAGAAAATGCCTGCACTTCTGGATCATGTTTAGATATGGCTTCTTTTTTGACCTATAGAGTTTTAGCCGGCAACGGTGAATGGCACGGTGGATTGTGAATGGCACTGTGGATTGTGGATTGTGAATGGAACGGTGGACGACAATGTTTTCTGGAAGTATTCCTGAGCCCATGTTGTGATTTCCATTACAGTAGCATTCCTGTATGTGATGCAGTGCCGTCTAAGGGCCCGAAGATCACGGGCATCCAGTATGGTTTTCCGGCCTTGACCCTTACGCACAGAGATTGTTCCAGAATCTCTGAATCTTTGGATGATATTATGCACTGTAGATGATGATAACTTCAAACTCTTTGCAATTTTTCTCTGAGAAACTCCTTTCTGATATTGCTCCACTATTTTTGGCCGCAGCATTAGGGGAATTGGTGATCCTCTGCCCATCTTGACTTCTGAGAGACACTGCCACTCTGAGAGGCTCTTTTTATACCCAATCATGTTGCCAGTTGACCTAATAAGTTGCAAATTGGTCCTCCAGCTGTTCCTTATATGTATTGTATTTTGCCAGATTTTATAGTGTAAACATATGCAAGCATGAATAAGAACAGTTTCGAGGGGGATGCCAGGTATGCGCGAAAAACGAAAAAAAAAAAAAAAACGAATATTCAAATCCCAAATTTGAAAATCGAATACCAACCCATCGAACGAATATTTGAATATTCTGGTACAGTCCTAGAAACGATCTGTAACAATGCAACACTATAACATATAACAATTTTTGTACATTAGTGTGTTGCACCATTCCTGCCGGGTCCAGTATAGAATAATTTTTTAATCTCCAATATAGCATAATTTTTTAAATCTCATTCTGTCTGCAAATCCTGTCTCTTGTTTTCAAACAAATCCGCTGTGAAATAAAACAAACAAACGTGCAATGTCTTGCCCACGTTAGCTGGAATGTCATTAAAAATAAAGCATTCCTAATATTGGAATCTAAAGAAAGCTTATGCAGCGAATGCGTTCTTCCATAATCATTTTGTAATTTTGTAATCTCCAATGGCACATTTATTGCTTGGAAATTCAATCCAGTTTTGTACCACGTAGGCCTATGTTATTTCTCTATAACATGTCATTTGCAAATCGGTGGGGGGGGGCTACAGAATTAGCCGCTTGTCTTCTTCGGTTAAGGCGGCGTTTCACTGCACTCTGACACACAGGTAAGCACATTCGCAGATTGATCATTTGCTGGGACAGCTGTCTTTGACTAACAAGGAAGATTTCAGCTCTGAAACTTACAGGATATTCTTATATTACCATGACATCAAAAGCTCAAGGGAAAGTTAATTTCTCAATTCATGACCCTTTTAAAAACTTTTTTGTCCATACAGTGAAAGTCATTGTGGTCCAATGTTGTTTGTTTTGGAATTCATTTACTTTCATTGTATGGACAAAACATTCTTCAAAATATCCACAGAAGAAAGTCATACAGGTTTGGAACAACATGATCACAGATTTAAATTTTTTTTGGATAACTGTCCCTTTAGGGTGCAAAATAATAATTCATCAATATTGCTACCTTTGTAAATTTGGGAATGTAGGGATGAAGAATAGTCATTCCAGTCTTATTCCTTTCTGTCTCTCTCCTCAAAAACATCCTTAATCAACACCTACTCAAATCATGTTTTTAACTCCCTCAAACCACGTCGATACACAAAAACACACACATACATACACACACAGCCAGTCTCTGTCAAGTCTGACTCACACACAGGAAGAGAGTCTCATCACCATGAAAACACTTGCATAACGCCGAGCGTACATGAGAAACTTCTCAATCCAGCGAAATGAATGAAACGCCGTCTGCACCTTTACACAACCACACACACATTGGACTGAAACGGAGAGCAAAACGAGTGCCGGCGCTGTATATCTGTGCATGTATTCAACAGCAGCAGCTTAAAAGAGCCTGAAGCAGACGAATAATTCACAGACTCGCAGACAGAGGGGGCAAGGGAAGGTTGAATGAAGGTAAAAATACAACCAGGGAAAGAGAGACCGAGCAACTGGGAGAGAGGGGGGGAAACTGGCGGGAAGCAGAGGGATGAAGGGAAGGAGAGGAAAACATAGCACGGTGTGAGAGAAAGCACACAATGAACTGATTTGAGCAGAGAGAGAGAGAGAGAGAGAAAAGGGGGAACGGGCATAATTTGATAGCGGAGAGAGTGTTAGATGGCGAAAGAGTGATGAGGGAAATTACAAAGTGGGTGGAATACACAGCAATAAAGTGAAAACAAGGGAGAACATGCTGTTTGCATGTGTGAGCTTGTAATAATATTCTGTTGGATAAATGTGTGAACTGATTTCACCATTTAAAGTAACACACATGTGCTAGTCCCAAAAAAATCAACAAAGTGTAAGCTTAAAGTCAACATTCAGCATTCACAGCCTATTTTTCTTCCATAATGTGTAGCATTTAACGGTGAAACAAGATATCCTGTAGCTCAAACAATAAGAGTGTGGTGCTAGCAACGCCAAGGTCATGGGTTCGATTCCAGGGAAAGCAAGAACTGACAAAATGTAAAAATGTGTACCTTGAATGCAATGTTAGTCGCTTTGGATAAAAGCGTCTGCCAAATGCATAAATGTAAATGTAAATATCCAATGAAAAAGAAGGGTAGGATTAGATCATATTCATTAGGAATAGATTGAATTGTGAAAAGTGGACTAACATACCAGAATGGAGACAGTTAGACAGGAAGAGTTGAAAAAAAATAAAGAGATATTTGTGATATCAAATGAAAAGGAAAGTAATTCTGTCATGATAAATCTCTGAGAGATTGGCATGGTAATGGTAATGGATATGGCAATGTTAATGTATTTGGTCTTGGCGGAATAGATCTACTATGCTGCTGCTGCTGCTGCAGAGTAAGTACCGAGACTTGCTATTGCCAATAAATTCACAGACATTGCTGTGAGCATGTAAGACACGCTTCTGCACATGTAACATACATGAAAAAAAAACCTGTAGCAGATCTATACAGGTGGAGCTGGGGAAGGTGGAGGGTTTCTGAAAGCACGCTGCAGACTGCTAACAGCAACACTACCGGTATTTGAATGTTGAGCCACAGCTCACTGGTCGCTGATGCAACAGCAACCAAGCAGCTGCGCTATGTAGATGACAATGCGATTGCTAATGAGTTAAGGAACTATCTATCAGCCTGAGCCAGAGTTTCATGCCAGAACTTGGAATTATAACAGAAATGTAGCTAATTCATTTTGAATCATTCGCAATGATGAATTACTTAAAAAGGCATTTGTAATTTTCAGAGGGGGCACATGTTTTTCACTTTACCCTTATTAAATGTAATGCTTCTAAAATGGAGGGAAGGACAGGATAAACAGCTTTGCCTTTATCCTATCCTTTGCTTTTGATAAACACACATACTAAATGTTCCAAATAAACAATGTTTATATCTTTGTCTTACTCAAAATCAGCTTAAAAATAAGAATAAAAAGATATACAAATATAAATGCACATTTAAATCTACAAATTTAAACTTTTAAAAGCAACTGTATGTCAGTGAATGTACACAGGCAGAAAAAGGGTCATTACTGTCACTGGGGCGGTACCTAAGGTACAAAACCGAAAAGGTACTAATATGTAAAGTACTGATATGTACCTTTTAAGGTACAAATATGTACCATTTAGGGGTGAGTAAGGTACAAAGATGTACCTTTTCACTTTTGTACCTTAGGGTACCGCCCCAGTGACAACACTGTACCTTTTTTCTGAGAGTGTATATTAGGGGAAGGTCCACCTCCGTTTAAAAATTTTTGGGTCAGGAAGATTTTTAAAAGGTTTTTCAAAGAATTGTCTTATGCTCATCAAGACCACATCTATTTGATCAAAAATATTTTAAATGTTTTACTCTATTTATTACAATTTAAATGGGTCATGAACTGAGAAATCAAATTTTCCTTGAGCTTTTGACATATAAGAGGTCATCATACTAGATTCAAGATTCAAGAGTTTTATTTGTCACATACACAGTTATATACAGAATATACAACCGGCAGTGAAATGTAAACAGGTCCGCTCCATGGACAGTGCAAATTCACAGTTAAACACACAAGGAGGAAATTATAATAGAAATAGGATAAAAAAGTACTATCTATATACACTCACCTAAAGGATTATTAGGAACACCATACTAATACTGTGTTTGACCCCCTTTCGCCTTCAGAACTGCCTTAATTCTACGTGGCATTGATTCAACAAGGTGCTGAAAGCATTCTTTAGAAATGTTGGCCCATATTGATAGGATAGCATCTTGCAGTTGATGGAGATTTGTGGGATGCACATCCAGGGCACGAAGCTCCCGTTCCACCACATCCCAAAGATGCTCTATTGGGTTGAGATCTGGTGACTGTGGGGGCCATTTTAGTACAGTGAACTCATTGTCATGTTCAAGAAGCCAATTTGAAATGATTCGAGCTTTGTGACATGGTGCAGTATCCTGCTGGAAGTAGCCATCAGAGAATGGGTACATGGCGGTCATAAAGGGATGGACATGGTCAGAAACAATGCTCAGGTGGGCCGTGGCATTTAACGATGCCCAAAAGTGTGCCAAGAAAACATCCCCCACACCATTACACCACCACCAGCCTGCACAGTGGTAACAAGGCATGATGGATCCATGTTCTCATTCTGTTTACGCCAAATTCTGACTCTACCATCTGAATGTCTCAACAGAAATCGAGACTCATCAGACCAGGCAACATTTTTCCAATCTTCAACTGTCCAATTTTGGTGAGCTTGTGCAAATTGTAGCCTCTTTTTCCTATTTGTAGTGGAGATGAGTGGTACCCGGTGGGGTCTTTTGCTGTTGTAGCCCATCCGCCTCAAGGTTGTGCGTGTTGTGGCTTCACAAATGCTTTGCTGCATACCTCGGTTGTAACAAGTGGTTATTTCAGTCAAAGTTGCTCTTCTATCAGCTTGAATCAGTCGGCCCATTCTCCTCTGACCTCTAGCATCAACAAGGCATTTTCTCCCACAGGACTGCCGCATACTGGATGTTTTTCCCTTTTCACACCATTCTTTGTAAACCCTAGAAATGGTTGTGCGTGAAAATCCCAGTAACTGAGCAGATTGTGAAATACTCAGACCGGCCCGTCTGGCACCAACAACCATGCCACGCTCAAAATTGCTTAAATCACCTTTCTTTCCCATTCTGACATTCAGTTTGGAGTTCAGGAGATTGTCTTGACCAGGACCACACCCCTAAATGCATTGAAGCAACTGTGCCATGTGATTGGTTGATTAGATAATTGAATTAATGAGAAATTGAACAGGTGTTCCTAATAATCCTTTAGGTGAGTGTATATATATATATATATCTGTAGAATTATAAATAATCAAGTCAAGTAGAAGAAAAAAAGTAAAAATAAGAATAAAGTGGAATAAAATAATTGAAGTAGACTGTGCAGTGAGTAAACTGTAGACTTATAAATGTGGTTAACAAATGTATAAAGAGTATAATGTGCAAACAGGCTTATAACAGGTTGTTACACAGTAACAACGAGAACAGAAAGTGCAGTGCAATGTCAGTGTATCGATGTTTATCCTGACGTGAAGTCACGTGATGTTAAGTGACTGAGTTCAGGAGTCTGATGGCCTGGGGGAAGAAGCTCCTCCTGAGTCTCTCAGTTTTGGCCATCAGGCTTCGGAAGCGCTTACCAGATGGCAGCAGCGTGAAATGAGGGTTTGCAGGGTGATTAGAGTCCTTGATGATCTTAGTGGCTCTACCTTTGCAGCGTTTGGTGTAGACGTCCTACAGAGACGGGAGAGCTGACTCTGATAAGCGCACAACTCTTTGCAGGGCTTTGCGGTCATGACTGGTGCTGTTCCCATACCAAGAGTTAATACACTTTCTG
Source organism: Paracanthobrama guichenoti (assembly GCA_018749465.1). Taxonomy (NCBI): domain Eukaryota; kingdom Metazoa; phylum Chordata; class Actinopteri; order Cypriniformes; family Gobionidae; genus Paracanthobrama; species Paracanthobrama guichenoti. The sequence goes on along the minus strand of CM031958.1, from coordinate 21,459,762 downwards.
TCGCCCCTAAATAGAAAGTTTTCAGGATAGCTGGTGAAACCCTGAATTTCCTCAGCTGGCGCAGGTGGTACAGTCTTTGCCTGTGAGCAGTCCAGGTAAGGGCCTCGGAGATGTTTACACCCAGGTACTGTGAAGCTGCTCACTCTCTCTACTAGTGACCCGCTGATCATTAGGGGGGAGTATGTCCGTTGCTGTCTCTTCCTGAAGTCCACAATCATTTCTTTGGTCTTGCCAACATTCAGAGAGAGACAGCTGTCCTGGCACCATGATGTTAGATGCTCCACCTCGTCCAACTATAAGAATATCCTGTAAGTTTCAGAACTGAAAACTTCCTTGTTAGCCCAATAAAAGCTTTTATTGACACCAGGCCCAGCAAACGACAGGTTTTCAAAGTGGGGATCTATGACGTCAAAGGGAGGCAAGCACCGCCTCTGCAGAAGAAGATCAACACCTACTTCATCACTGCCTGTTTAGCCCCGCCCACCGATTCACGCATGACATGCAATAGAATAGGTAGCCTAAGTAACATAGGCCTACGTGGTGTTAAACCAGATCAAGCTACCAAGCAAAAAACATGCCGCTGAGGATACTGCCTGGACTCAACAGTAATGCAACATGCAAGTAACTGTGCTAATTCTGTAATGACTCATGTACAGTCAGATGTTCTTTTTCTGTGTGTCAGTAAATCAAACCAGTGACTAAATGTCAACTTGTGTTGTTTCTCTTAGTAGGATGAAAATAATATGTTATTTAATTGTGATTAAATTATATAAAGAAAGCTATTAAAGAAAGCTCCCTTTGCAATCATTGGAGCAGCGTGCGCTGCAGCTGTCAATCAAGCGAGAGTCAGAGAGTACTCCCGTTTAATTCAACGAATCTAACTATATCACGTTTGCACTGTTAGTGAAGATGAAAGCATTCGTTAGTGTACAGAAACTGAGTTGCAATGATGAGATCACTGCTTTTCATGCGCTCAACATCGGTTACAATGTTCATCTCTGCAACCTTTCATGTCACGACCTAAATATAATGCCATAGATCTAAATGTAATGCAACACTTTTCACGATTAGTTAACCATGAGAGCTGTAATAGTAAAAATGCGGTAAACAATGCAGTTCATGACCCCTTTAAAATAACTTTTTTTCTATCTTAATGTATTTTAAAACTTAATTTATTCCTGTGAATGCAAGGTTGAATTTTCAGCATTACTTCAATCTTCAGAGTCACATGATCCTTCAGAAATCATTCTAATATGCTGATTTGCTGCTCAAGAAACATTTCTTCTTATTATTATTATTATTATCAGTGTTAAAAACTGCTTAAAAACTGTTGTGCTGCTTAATATTTAGTGAAAATTTAATGATGAATAGAAACTTCAAAAGAACAGCGTTTAACTAAAATAGAAATCTTTTGCTACTGTCACTTTTGATCAGTTTAATGCATCCTTGCTGAATAAAAGTTTCCTTAAAAAATAAAATAAAATCTTACTGACCCTAAAACTTTTGAGCGGTATGTTTTGTGACTTGATTAACTTGACCTATAGCTGTACACCGCTATTATTATCATCAATTTCTCATTTTTGGCCAGATAATGAGCCTTTTTTTAATGGGCAAACAGCTTATCTTATTCCTATAGTGTAGACAGATAGCAGCCAAAGTGAGAAAGGAAAAGTAAAAGCACAGGATACCCCTCGAAAAATGTTTCCTGTTACATCACTGCTCAATTTCAGTGATGGGGGCAAGCAGAATAGGGAGCAGGAGCAATCCCATAAAACCGCCCCTAACATGGGCCGCAGGACTGAGAGTGGTCCCTGTTCCGTCCCAGAGAACGCTGCTGCCCTCAAATGCCCATGTGCCACGATTCACCATTGCTCAAAGCAAATATTTTAATTATTAATTAACTATTCGTTTTATAATGGAGCTGCATATTGTGGCTGTTAAACAGAGTGAAACACACTGGAAGGATATAATAGTTTGCTCAAATATCACATTTGGGCTGGTAGAGCACAGTGGTCTGGAAGAGAAATCACAGCCTCCCCGTACAGCTGGCCCTGCCAGGACTGTGTATTATGAAAGCAAATACTGAAAATTACAGTGACAGTGAGAAAATACACTTTTAATACCTAAATTAAATGTATAATATATATCAAAATATACTAACCCGATTCCAAAAAAGTTGGGACACTGTACAAACTGTGAATAAAAAAGGAATGCAATAATTTAAAAATCTCATAAACTTATGTTTTATTCACAATAGAATATAGATAACATATCAAATGTTGAAAGTGAAATATTGGCTCATTTTGGATTTCATGAAAGCTACACATTCCAAAAAAGTTGGGACAGGTAGCAATAAGAGGCCAGAAAAGTTAAATGAACATATAAGGAACAGCTGGAGGACCAATTTGCAACTTATTAGGTCAATTGGCAACATGATTGGGTATAAAAAGAGCCTCTCAGAGTGGCAGTGTCTCTCAGAAGTCAAGATGGGCAGAGGATCACCAATTCCCCCAATGCTGCGGCCAAAAATAGTGGAGCAATATCAGAAAGGAGTTTCTCAGAGAACAATTGCAAAGAGTTTGAAGTTATCATCATCTACAGTGCATAATATCATCCAAAGATTCAGAGAATCTGGAACAATCTCTGTGCGTAAGGGTCAAGCCCGGAAAACCATACTGGATGCCCGTGATCTTCGGGCCCTTAGACGGCACTGCATCACATACAGGAATGCTACTGTAATGGAAATCACAACATGGGCTCAGGAATACTTCCAGAAAACATTGTTGGTGAACACAATCCACCGTGCCATTCGCCGTTGCCGGCTAAAACTCTATAGGTCAAAAAAGAAGCCATATCTAAACATGATCCAGAAGTGCAGGCGTTTTCTCTGGGCCAAGGCTCATTTAAAATGGACTGTAGCAAAGTGGAAAACTGTTCTGTGGTCAGACGAATCAAAATTTGAAGTTCTTTTTGGAAAACTGGGACACCATGTCATCCGGACTAAAGAGGACAAGGACAACCCAAGTTGTTCTCAAGCGCTCAGTTCAGAAGCCTGCATCTCTGATGGTATGGGGTTGCATGAGTGCATGTGGCATGGACAGCTTACACATCTGGAAAGGCACCATCAATGCTGAAAGGTATATCCTTGAATCTTGAATCATGGCTGCGTAGAAGAAGGATCCGGGCACTGAAATGGCCAGCCTGCAGTCCGGATCTTTCACCCATAGAAAACATTTGGCGCATCATAAAGAGGAAGATGGACAAAGAAGACCTAAGACAGTTGAGCAACTAGAAGCCTGTATTAGACAAGAATGGGACAACATTCCTATTCCTAAACTTGAGCAACTTGTCTCCTCAGTCCCCAGACGTTTGCAGACTGTTATAAAAAGAAGAGGGGATGCCGCACAGTGGGAAACATGGCCTTGTCCCAACTTTTTTGAGATGTGTTGAAATCAACTTATTTTTCCCTTAAAATGATACATTTTCTCAGTTTAAACATTTGATATGTCATCTGTGTTGTATTCTGAATAAAATATTGAAATTTGAAACTTCCACATCATTGCATTCTGGTTTATTCACAATTTGTACAGTGTCCCAACTTTTTGGGAATCGGGTTTGTAATGCACATATAACATACGAATCAAACAATACCGTTCAAAAGTTTGGGGGTGGTAAGATTTTTTAAATGTTTTTGAAAAGTCTCTAATACTCACCAAGGCTGTGTTTAATTAATAAAAATAAAAAATAAAATAAAAACAGTAATTTTGCAAATTATTATTCAATTAATAATAATAATTAAAAAAATAAATAATAAAACAAATTACTTAAGTCTTAAGTGTCACATAATCCTTCAGAAATCATTCTAATATAATTTAATATGATATGATTTGCTGCTCAAAAAAATAGCTTTTTCAAACTCCTTTTTCAAAGCTCTACACACAATTCCCAAAACTGCACACACAATATGCAAAATGCCTCACATCTCCTTCAAAATGTAACTGCATTCAAAATTCCATAAACACATGTCAGAATGAAGGATTTGCATCAAATGGCAAACACAACATTTTTGGATATACCATGTAAACACTGTTGTTCTAAATCTAAAGCTCTTTGGTCTTTCATGGGCTTATATCTACATTTCAATACATTGTTCTACAGTGAAAGTAATCTGCTGAGAGGGGTAACAAGTATACTGTCAACCAATGCAATGTAGAAACAGAAAATATTTATTAGGCCAAACATTACTGTTGTATACAGTAGCATACAACAAAACCATAAACATATGTAAACCAAAAGTATATTCTTTATAATACAGTGGGGCAAGGGGGGTGTGTCTCCAACTCCCTTTAAGCCTAATTTATACTTCTGCATCGAGTGTACGCCGGAGCTACGTCGTAGGCTGTGTGTTGCACGCCTAGCCTACGACGTACCCTGACATGCACCTCTCCAAAAATGTAATAACACGACGATTCTACGTGGACCTCAAGCGCTGTGATTGGTCTGCCAGAACCCCTCCCTCAGGGGTACACATGCTCCTTCTGCATGTGTAACTGCACGTCAACGCGGACAAGGAAGTATAAATGAAAATCGACACGTAGCCCACAGCGAAGAGGCTACGCCGCAGGTCCAACGCAGAAGTATCAGCCTCTACTCTGTCTGCATTGCTTAGAGAAGGTTCTGACTGCAGAGCCGCAGAGCCACAGTTTTACCCCAACTACAGTTTTACCCCACAGCAGTTTTCCCGCGCATGCACATTTCTTTGTGAGAGTTTTATGTCGTCGAGATGCATGTTACGTGTTCTGTCGATTTGTCCTAGTTTGTCAGATTTTGCTACCTCCCATTAAAACAGTAGCACAATTCAACAGCGAAAAATGCTACCTATTAGATTGTGCTACCAGCATCTTATTCATGTGGTTTGAGGCTTTTTTTAACATCCATACCCTAAACCTAGCCTTAAACAGATGCAAAAAATAACAGCAGGAGCAACAATAAGCGTTAGATAGTTTTAGGACAGAACAGTCGCCAAGATTTAAAAATTAAATGTGACAGCACGGGCAAAAGTACTGTAGTGAAACTGCGCATGCGCGGGCAAAACAGCTGGGGTGAAACTGCTGCTGGGGTTAAACGGTGGCTCTGTGGCTCTGCGGCTCTGCAGACACATATTATTGATTGCTTGCATCCATTGTTCAAAACCTATAACTTGACCTTTGGCCTATTCTAAAGCCATGACTGGTTGGATATTAAGTAAAGCAATGAGTGTTTGCACATGTGAGGAGTTAGTGTGAGGCACTGATGAATTAGTGTAGCATTTTGATTGGTTGTGTTTGAAAAAGGAAATCAAGATACTGCCTCTTAGGTTTTTGTGTGTTACATAGAGATTTGTGTTGTGTTTTGCAAAAAGTGTATTATGAAATTGAAAACGTCGGAGTCGGAGGCCGAGAATTAGTGTATGGTTTTGCAGATTTGGTGTGTGGTTCTGGTGTTTGAGTGTTAGGTTTCAGAAATTTTGCGTGTAAGCAGTTGGGAAAATGTTTTAAATATTTTTTGTGGAAACATTCTGAATAAAAGTATTAATTTCTTTTTTAAATAACTGAATACGGTATATGTAAATAAGCATTTAAAAAATAAAATCCAAAATGGTTTCTGTGAAGGTTAGAGTATGAGTACAAAAACAAATGTCAATGGAAAGTCCTCATCATGATAGATATTCAAAATGTGTGTGTGTGTGTGTGTGTGTGTGTGTGTGTGTGTGTGTGCGTGCGTGCGTGCGTGCGTGCGTGCGTGCGTGCGTGCGTGCGTGCGTGCGTGTGTGTATGTGTTTGGCAGATTACAGATGCTGCTGTGAGCAACTTTCCACTGCTAACCTTCCTATTAGCATAATGCTAATGAGCGGATGAGTTCAGCTCCCCTTGCTGAGGGCAACTGCCTAAAACAACATTACTCATCTGTTCTTTATGCCACACTAAAGGGGAGGGGGTGTAGACAAACAAATAAACAAAAAAAAAACAACAAAAAAAAAACAGAGGAATGTTGATTTTTGTCCCTCACTTTTCTCCTTAATACCTTCACAGTGTAAAGGCCCATTCACACCAAGAGCGATAACTAAAAAGGTAACTATAAACAATAATTATGCCTATCTTAGCATTCACACCAATGCATAATATTGTTCTGTTTATTATATGCAGGTGCTGTAGTGTTGTCACCTTCCACTTAAAAAAAATTTAGCTTGAAGAATTGAAGAAGAAGATTGAAGAATGAATTCTGATCGCCTGTTTTTATCTTTCATCAGCTGGAAAAAAAAAAAAAAACCTTCTGAAAGTGATTCCAATGGTATTGTTATTCTATGCTGTCATTGTTAAAGTTTTGATGTGGACTTCTTTTACATTTATAACTGTATCTCTATTATTATCACTATAGTTATCGTGCTTGGTGCGAATGGGCTTTAAAGGCACCCTATGTAGTTTTTCACCGCTAGAGCAATTCAGCAAACACAATCGCAAATAGTCGAGAGATCCATATATATATATATATATATATATATATATATATATATATATATATATATATATATATATATATGAATATATATGAATATATATATATATATGTGAATATATAGCCTATGCTTGGATTTATTACTCTTCATCACTGAAAAGGTTTGATGGCAGATTTAGTCTCGTGACTCGTGACAGAACACAGACCGAAAGAATGACACTTTAATTTAAGCAGAAAATCTATTAAAATCGCATTGGTGTTTTCAGATCGAGAGAACTCGCGTGCACATGGTTGCCAGATTGCAAAGTTTAAGTAAAACACTGAATAGAATACGTGTTCTTTTAACAGAAAAACTCTGAATGGGGGATTTAAATTATTGAAATCTGCAAGCATGAACGAATTTTGGTCAAGTTTTTATTTTAACTACATTTATAGTCTCGTCTTTTTCGTCTACGATATCGCATGTTGATATAGTCACAGTTATGGTTTAATGGCGTTTGTGTCATCTCGTCTTCGTCTCGTTCTAGTCATGGAAAAAAAGGTTGAAACGAAATTAACACTAGGGGTTACGCAGCACTGTTTTATCATATTAGATACATTTGAGTGTGTTGAAAATGATGTCATAACATTACTCTGTGCATTCACTCCGCGGCTGCTATGAGACACTTGTTGCACACTGCAGTAAGCTAGATCGATATTAGAATATCATATTATTAATATCATATTATCACACTAGCTGGATGGCTTGTGTTGCTACATGGCATGTTAAAACACTGTATGATGCAGAAAATGCTGTATTACTGTACAATAATTCTGTACGTTTTCTGTTTATAAATGTCTCCAAACAGTTGTTCCCTTGTCTAATAAAACATATAATATATTAAAGCGTCTTTGGTGTTTCCATGGTTTCTACAATGGGTAACGCGGGTATGATTTGCACAGGCACGATCCGTGTCCTGGTTAAAAGTGCTTATTTCTCTGGATTTAAACATTCTTGGAAACTTTTGAGATAATATAAGTACTGAAGTCAATAAAATATATAACATTGTTCCAATGGTTTTGGATATTTTAATCCAAAAATCGTACATATTGTGCCTTTAAAATAATTGATGGTGATATAGGCGACTATACTGACTATATACAAAAACATGATAATTTTTTTTGTTTGTTTGTTTTACACAAAAAATTGTTAAATAATGTAGTGATGTACAGTACAAAGCACAGCTCACACAAAAGTCACTTTCAAAACCAAAAGATTTCTGTTGGTCAATGCAGCAAATTCATGAACTCTGCATTGGGAAATCTTAAGCCCTTCCACAAAATTCCAGATCACATAGATTCCCTATTGAAATAACTGGATTTCGCCCACAAAATTCGAAAAATAATGGTGAATGTGTCCACACCTTAACAATAAACACTAATGTGAGAACATTATTTGTGTGTTTACCTGCACCTCTCGAGCATGGTAAGCGATGATTAGTCCAAGAAGGATGACGGTGGAAAGGCTGATAAGACACTTCAACGCCAGAGAATACATTGAGCTCTGTAAAACACATGCAAATAATGTTATTAGTACATACCATTTTTATTTCACAGAGAAATATTCACTTACAGGTGCTAACCCTTTGTATATGGGGGATAAAAATAAAATAAAATAAATAAATAAATCACAGAGAAATGTAAAGAGCAGTTAAGGAAAAAATGAAATGTCTGGTATCATGTTATTACAAACTCATGTGACTGACTTGACGAGAGCTATAAACGTGTGTGTGTTGGTTTTTTCCAATGCAATTTCAATGAATGGGAAATGGATTTTTCAAGCTTCAGAAGGATGCAAGATTAATACAGAAGTATCTTAAAAGTGGTTCAAATGACTTGTGCACTACATTCAAATCTTCTGTGAAACAGATCTGTGTGACGAACAGATGGAAGTTTTTAATCATGTGATAAAATTCCCTGAAATGACATCAGATCAGAGTCTGTCAGATGTTACTTTTCTCATGAATAACAACTGGAATTTCAATCCATTTCTCATGCAAATCTATCATACGGCATCAGAAGATTTGGAAGATACACCACTGTTCAGTGGTTTGGGGGTCAGGAATACTTTTATTCAGCAAGGATGCATTAAATTGATCAAAGGTGACAGTAAAGACATTTATAATGTTAATGATTGAACTTTCTATTTAATCATAGAATACTGAAAGAAATATTAAGCAGCACAACTGTTTTCAACATTGATAAATATAAGAAGTGTTTCTTGAGGACCCAATCATCATATTAGAATGATTTCTGAAGGATCATGTGACACTGAAGACTGGAGTAAAGATGCTGCTTTGCCATCAGAGGAATAGGCTAAATTATATTAAAATAGAAATGTAAATTGTATTTACTTATATATGGGGTCTAATGATATTTTATTCATTCTTGCTTATTTACACTGTTAAAGAGTTGGATTCTCATGCTAAACATGGCCAAAATTTCAAATAACGAGTATGACGTATGACGAGTATTTCTGTGCCAAATACACTCCTTCAGGATTCGAACAAGTTTTGTAAATTTTTTTTTTTTTTTTTTTGAGTATGGCCCTGTATGACATCATAAAGGGCATAAGCCAGAGGGAAAGCGAGAGCTGCCCCATCAATGAGCTTCGTTTGGGTTACTGAAGCCGTCGGCAGCGCGTTCATTTTGTTTTTAGACAACAAAATCAACAATGTCACTAAAGAAGTGTGTTTCTCGTTGTGAGGGAAAGAAAACCATATTTAGCTTCCCAAATAACCCAGCGTTAAGGAAGCTGATGAGTGAAACTGCATCAATGTCTGCGTTTTGTTGGCAAATGCATATAATGTAAACAACATGAACGTATAGTGAATTGAAAGTTATCCAGAGATAATGCCATGTTGTACTGTGTGTGTGCTAGTGACTCTTTAGCCACGCCCACTGCACAGCTGTTTTCAGAAAGAATCGGTACAGTGTACAGTCTTTTATAAATATGATCAAACTAAAGACTCTTCAATGATATGAAGGATGCAATACTACTCTGGACACTCAAGATTAACATGGGAATGGCAGAAACTGCGTGTGTTATGTACCCTTTAAACATTAAAATTTCTTACCAACCCCAAACTTTTCACCTCATGAAATGCATGAACCACTTTTATGATTCCTCCACCGCCCTTTTTCAACCTCTTTGAAGCTTGACAGCCCCAGTCCTCATTCACTATCATTTTATTGAAGAAAAAAAGAAAATGATGTTGTTAAAAAAAAATTCTCCTTTTTGCGTTCCATGGAAGACAAATAATCCTACCGGTTTGGAAAGACATGAGGGTGAGTAAATGATGAAAGAATTTTCATTTTTAGGTCAACTATCTCTTTAAATAAAAAATGAACAGCACAATCACAGCATGTGCATCTGTGCCATATAGTCTGCCAAGACATTTTTAGTGTCTTTTCATAATCTATGGATTACATGCACATCACTTTAAATCACACCACACACATGTCTGGTTCACTATGTTTGTGGGGACTCTCTATAGACATTTTTTTTTTCTTCACACAAAACTTTCAATTTACAAGCTTGTTTCCTCATCGGGAGCTCAATTTAGGTCTCCACGGTGACACGAGTCCCCATGAGTCTGTGTGCATTCATGTTGAAGTCCCCAGCGGAATAGAAAGACATGAACACACACACGCACGCACACACATATATACCTACAATGTCATGGTGAGTCTCAAATGTGAGTCTGTCTGTGTGTGATTGGAGGGATCTCACCTTGACACCTATATATACTCTACACTACTGCCTGCTGCAAAGTTTTAGTTTAATTAACACACACACACACACAGCTTGCTTTGCTTAAACTCTCCCTTGACTGAAAAGGAAAAGTTCTTAATCATTTCTAGCCTGAGCTTCGATGCTGTCCAGCTGAAGCACACACATTATTAGATTGGCCACCCGTGGGTCTAATTTAAGGCTCCGTACTGGAAGCATTATTCTACACGGACAGACAGACAGTGGTGTCTGGGAGACCAACGGCACCTCGGTCTCTCACTCTCACACTGACACACACCCACGCACACATATATATAAATACACAGGGCTCCCAACTGCATCACATACACACTGTATCCATCCAGGGGCTAACATCTTATTGATACAACGACTGTTGTGTTTCATTCTCTATCAGGCTTCAAAACAACTCCTAAAGATGATTTTCTCTAATAGGCAGAAAGATTGATTGGCCCTATATATGCTCAATGTGATGTATCCAAGTAGATGCTCCTTCATCAACCCCACTATTAGTCCTGGAACAACATCAGGAATTCTGGAGATGTTGGTTATGGTTATTATGGCTAAAGTCATGACTTTCTGAAAACTCATTTAAACAACCAAAATGTACAAATATGCACAGCTGCACTTAAACTACAGTGACATGCCAGGCAAAATGCAGAACTCACATTGTGAATAAGCTGTCACCCAAAAAATGTACAACACATGCAATGCACTGTCACTGCACACAAATCACATGCATAAAGCATGAAGAATTCACAACACCACCTTCTAAAAAGTAGCTAATTCTTCCATATGCTTTATTATATGCTATTATTTCAGGAGCAATTTGTTTATGTTAAGAAATATTTTGTTTAAAAGTGTGGTGTTACAGTAAGGGATCATCTGCATTTCTTGTCTGTTTGGGTGGGTTTTGCACACGTTTAGTTCAGTTTCCTGTGTTTCTGTTAGTTGGTTTCTCATTGTTTTCTTATCAGTTGCACCTGTTGTTCATTTTGTTGCTTGGTTTTTCTGTGCATTTAAGCTCTGTGTTTCTTTCTGTTCATTGTCAGTTCTCGTCATGGGTATAGCGGTTGTTTTCTTTCATAGTCTTCTTAGTGTTTTGAGTTTTGTTAAATAAAAATCCACACTGGTGCAAATAGATCCTTTCTCACCTTTATTGCAACCTGAATGTGACAGTAATATATAAGATTAGATTAGATTTAGTAGATAGTACAGTGGATATTTAACAGGAAAGTGAAGGGAGAGAGACTCTGGTAATTATATGTAATGAGAAACGCACTATCCTTAGTGGCACTGCTCTGACATATTGACTAAATATAAACAACATTTCTAAAAACTACAACAGCAACAACAACAAATGTCTAAAAATGAACACTGTGAGCCTAGAAAACATATCATGTCAGACATCACACAAAATTGAGAGATATTTACTAGAGGATGCTGACTTTATTTAATGCATATGCGGTCATCAAGGTCAGAATTTTACTTCTCGCTTTCTCTCTCTTCTCGCTCTGCCTGTCTGCGATTGAGTTTTTTTAATTTTTTATGATTATGTGTTTCCATCCTCCTAAGTGAGTCCTCTGTGTCTGTGACATGACTATCAGAGCTCATGTTATATACGAGCGTGTGAACAGTGAGTATGACGGACAGACTCATGGCTAGATTAGCAGTTATTGATCCAGGTCATGATGGACACCATGCAGAGCTAATAGGCTTTCTGAGCTCCATTAACTCCATCAGCATTATCTCACACGCTCAAAATCTCCCTCCTGCTCTTCTTCTTTTCATTTCTCCTCCATCTATTTAGCATCCTCTCTTTACTTCTCCCTGATCCTTTTATAAACACCGAGCAAAACGGCTCTGACGTCTGAATACACAGTCATCTTCGAGCCTTCTGTCTGTCACGCAGTTACACAAACATATCCGCGCACAAACGCGCGCACACATTCGCAGTTGAATGTACCGCCACAAATGCACACATTCATCTGTGATTCTAATGTAATTACTTCCTCTTGTTTCGATTCCTTCATTTACCGCTGGTGTTGGATGAAGTGACTCGCTTGAAAAATCTCAAATACAAGCCACATATAACATGCACACACGCACCACGAGAGATTTTTTCAGATCCTGAAACATGAACAAGACTCACAGCTTAAAGTGGCATGAAATAGAAGTTGTGATAGTATTTTTCCCCTATTGAAACTTATATCCGAGGCTTCTTGAACAAGAAAAAATGTAGGGGGACGTGAGGGCGGGACAACCTGTCACTCACATGAGATCAGGAGCAAACCAAGAATCCAATTAATTCCCAACGGACAAAAAGTCCCGCCCTTGCATCAGTAAACACATCATCAGAGAAGTCATTGCAAACGGAAGGGGAGTTTATTTTGATTAAAGATTACAAGGCCATGTGAATTTTAGAAAAAAAATTATGATGTGCATGGATAAATCATTACATAACAGAATAGAACAAAAACATTTATCATGGTGATGTTAACCATCAGAGGAAGGACGGTGTGTTCACACACAAGCTCAAAGGGAAAAACACAAAAATGCTTCAAGAATATTTTGATACAAGACCAGAGAAAGAATGAAGAGGGAGGAGATGGACCACTTTGATAGAGTTTGTTTATGCGCAGTTGGACCAGCCATTTTTGCGTGACTTGCTCTAAAGAAGCTAATTTTATGTATATTTGTTGATTTGAAATGTGCTACTGAAACTAAGATTTATGGAGATTCTGGTCATTCTGTTTTTCAAATAGACAAAATGTTTTACTTCTGACATAGAAAATAGCTGCTACCAAGATGGCCGCCATGTGGACCGTCTCTTAAAGGGACATTGTCCTGGACAAACACATATTTGCAGATGATTAATGTCACTGTATGTGCAGTGTTGTGTGTGTGACCCTTTATTCGGAGCACTTTGTCTAAGTCAAGCAGTCTAATGATCTGAACCCTCTGGCCAAACCAATCGCACACACGCCACACTTTATCATTCACCCTGAGACCTACACTCACCCCATACAGAAACACACAGCACATAAACCACAATCAACCTCTGTAAACACACACATAAACCAATAAATACATCACCAACACACACACACCTCCAACACCAGCTGGCAATATGAGAACCTGATCTGTGTCGCCTTTACAAGAGGAACTTTATTGCTCAGAGGTCGTCCATTCATAGCTCAGATTACTTTTTTTTTTTTTTTTAAGTATCAACTGTGTTCTCCTAAAATTCCGTAGATACAAATCACATACAGAAGTGTTGACATACAGAAAATATCTATAAAAATGGTGTGGCTTGCATAGCTCTACCTAGCTAAATTAGGTAAAAGTAGGTAGCTATTAGTTTGGCTCATAAGCCAGGGACGTGACACACCAAGCCGACGGTCAGGCAACGTCTGGTCGGTGTGTTCCGCACCATTGGCTCTAGTCGGACACCGCGTGGGTTTTTCTTTTTGGCCGATTCAACATCTAGAATCGGCGTCGGGCCGTCAGTGAGAGAAAGAACTCTGATTGATTGTTCAGTTTAGCAAACGAGCCAGTGCACGAGAACATGAGCAAAAGTGATGTCAATAAACAAGTCATGACAGCACAGACAGAAAGCTGTTCTAATTTTACATCACAGTCGCCTGTAACTTAGTTGTTTCTGTGTGTTCAAGCACCGTTTTTTCCCCTGACGCAGGCGACACAGTCCGCTTTTATCAGTGCTAGTTCTTTGGTTTAGTGTGTCCCTACCTATAGACTAAAAAAAGATGAATGACGCACCTTCACTCTCTTTCATTGTAGAAAACAATGAGGCTGCTAATGTCCCAATATGGCGCTGACATCTTGCGCTGATTAGTGAGCTGAAGTGGAGCCGCGGACCGCGATATCAAGACCCCCTATATTATTGATTACATTGCAGGCAGCGCTGTGAAAATGTTGATTACCAAAATTTCAGCAATAAAGATGAGACCCGTGCTGGCCAAATCAATTGGAAATGTACACGGGCTAATTCTGATCTACAGGTACAACAAGGGAAAAATGTCGATTTGGTCGATTTTGAGGTTTTCACAAAAATCAGCTTAGCCCTTGTCTAGCAATCCCAATGCTCCAAATAGCAATTTAACATCTAAAAGTATCTTTATTTGTACGTTTTCTGAGAGGAGTACCTTTCCCTTGTCCATGAAAAACGATCTTACTCGCGCTGACTGACAGATTTGAAGTGCGTGCCCAAAGACGTCTCAGACAGCGTGCGATCCCTGATATGTCTGTGATCTGATGTGTAACATTATTATAGATCCGTGCGGTACAGAAGGTCTTATGTCTGTTATTAATGTTAATCAATTGTGGTATCATGGGGGGAAAAAGTTGAATGTGTATTTTTTATATAGATTTGTTTTGACTTGGTGTGTCAAATTTGGTGTTATTACCAGGGATTTTAAGGTATGGTTGCTAGTAGAGTTGATCCGATTCCGATACTAGTATCGGAAATATCGCCGATACCACAACAAATTCTGGCATCGGTATCGGGCGAGTGCTTGAACCCATGTACCGATCCGATACCATTTTCTTAAACAAGATCTTGTTATTATGACCGCAAGCTTTGCCTAACCGCTCACTGCACGGTTCTTCTTCGCTGCTCAGAATGCATTGCAAACACAGGAAGTTGTGCTGTGTTGCCAAAAAGCAACCACTGTTTAGAGCAGCGAAGAAGAAATGAAAACGTGTTAGCAGTATGCCTGCTGTTTAGCTGTATTTCAGACTGGACCAACCAACCAGTAAAATGGCGACTAGGGATGTCACAAGTACTGGTACTTTGGTACCAAGTCAGTACTGAAAATTTAAAAATGCGATGATACTAGCATTTCTGTAGTACCGACTCCTGAGTATATCCGGTACCCACAACTGCGTTCAGTCGCTTCCGTGTTTATCTAAGCGCAGGGCTTCAGACTGTAACCGAATATACACTCACCTAAAGGATTATTAGGAACACCATACTAATACTGTGTTTGACCCCCTTTCGCCTTCAGAACTGCCTTAATTCTACGTGGCATTGATTCAACAAGGTGCTGAAAGCATTCTTTAGAAATGTTGGCCCATACTGATAGGACAGCATCTTGCAGTTGATGGAGATTTGTGGGATGCACATCCAGCATCCAGCTCCCGTTCCACCACATCCCAAAGATGCTCTATTGGGTTGAGATCTGGTGACTGTGGGGGCCATTTTAGTACAGTGAACTCATTGTCATGTTCAAGAAACCAATTTGAAATGATTCAAGCTTTGTGACATGGTGCATTATCCTGCTGGAAGTAGCCATCAGAGAATGGGTACATGGTCATAAAGGGATGGACATGGTCAGAAACAATGCTCAGGTAGGCCGTGGCATTCAAACAATGCCCAATTGGCACTAAGGGGCCTAAAGTGTGCCAAGAAAACATCCCCCACACCATTACACCACCACCACCAGCCTGCACAGTGGTAACAAGGCATGATGGATCCATGTTCTCAATCTGTTTACGCCAAATTCTGACTCTACCATCTGAATGTCTCAACAGAAATCTGACTCATCAGACCAGGCAACATTTTCCAGTCTTCAACTGTCCAATTTTGGTGAGCTTGTGCAAATTGTAGCCTCTTTTTCCTATTTGTAGTGGAGATGAGTGGTACCCGGTGGGATCTTCTGCTGTTGTAGCCCATCCGCCTCAAGGTTGTGCATGTTGTGGCTTCACAAATGCTTTGCTGCATACCTCGGTTGTAACGAGTGGTTATTTCAGTCAAATTTGCTCTTCTATCAGCTTGAATCAGTCGGCCCATTCTCCTCTGACCTCTAGCATCAACAAGGCATTTTCGCCCACAGGACTGCCGCATACTGGATGTTTTTCCCTTTTCACACCATTCTTTGTAAACCCTAGAAATGGTTGTGCGTGAAAATCCCAGTAACTGAGCAGATTGTGAAATACTCAGACCGGCCCGTCTGGCACCAACAACCATGCCACGCTCAAAATTGCTTAAATCACCTTTCTTTCCCATTCTGACATTCAGTTTGGAGTTCAGGAGACTGTCTTGACCAGGACCACACCCCTAAATGCATTGAAGCAACTGCCATGTGATTGGTTGATTAGATAATTGCATTAATGAGAAATTGAACAGGTGTTCCTAATAATCCTTTAGGTGAGTGTATACTAATGTCTGTAAATATTAAAATGCAAAACACTATTTAAATATTACTCCTGCAAATTCTGCCTCTCTGTGTGGATGTGCGGGCACACGCGTCACACTCGCTGTCTTTGTAGTCTCTGCCGTGTCACTATATGAGGACACAAACGCATAAACCATCACTTCATGAGAATTTAAGAAGTTTCATTTGAGAAAACTGTCATATCATGAGCACAGACACTCAAAGGTCTTTACGGCAACCCATCAAAATAAAAGTTCGGTTTAACGTGAAGAAATTGACAGAATATATTAGGCTACTGTTGTACAGTAGATTTAGCTGTGTTTCTATATAATAATAATACGTCTCTACTAATAATAATAATTATGCCTGGATTGTTGCTTGTTTTGTTGTAAAGATATTTTCTGATTAATATATCATTTTTTATATTCCTAGATTTATTTGTTGCACTGTTTTTTATACAGTTATATTGTAAAACTAAAATACCCTTTTCAGTCAGATTTGTGGCTGCATTTGAAGTTCTTTTTCGCTTAAGAAAAATAAGTAATATTCAAGATTCAAGAGTTTTATTTGTCACATACACAGTTATATACAGAATATACAACCGGCAGTGAAATGTAAACAGGTCCGCTCCATGGACAGTGCAAATTCACAGTTAAATACACAAGGAGGAAATTATATAGAAATAGGATACAAAAAGTACTATCTATCTATCTATCTATATATATATATATATATATATATATATATATATATATATATATATATATATATATATATATATATATATATATATATATATGTCTATATCTGTAAAATTATAAATAATCAAGTCAAGAGAAAAAAAGGTAAAAATAAGGATAAAGTGGAATAAAATAATTGAAGTAGACTGTGCAATGAGTAAACTGTAGACTTATAAATATGTGGTTAACAAATGTATAAAGAGTATAATGTGCAAACAGGTTTATAACAGGTTGTTACACAGTAACAACGAGAACAGAAAGTGCAGTGCAATGTCAGTGTATCGATGTTTATCCTGAAGTGAAGTCACGTGATGTTAAGTGACTGAGTTCAGGAGTCTGATGGCCTGGGGAAGAAGCTCCTCCTGAGTCTCTCAGTTTTGGCCATCAGGCTTCGAAGCGCTTACCAGATGGCAGCAGCGTGAAATGAGGGTTTGCAGGGTGATTAGAGTCCTTGATGATCTTGGTAGCTC
Source organism: Paracanthobrama guichenoti (assembly GCA_018749465.1). Taxonomy (NCBI): domain Eukaryota; kingdom Metazoa; phylum Chordata; class Actinopteri; order Cypriniformes; family Gobionidae; genus Paracanthobrama; species Paracanthobrama guichenoti. Next base: position 21,442,091 of record CM031958.1, on the reverse strand, counting down.
TACCTTTGCAGCGTTTGGTGTAGACGTCCTGCAGAGACGGTAGAGCTGACCCTGAGATACGCTCGGATAAGCGCACGACTCTTTGCAGGGCTTTGTGGTCATGACTGGTGCTGTTCCCATACCACGCTGTGATGCATTGAGTTAAAACACTTTCTATCGCCCCTAAATAGAAAGTTTTCAGGATAGCTGGTGAAACCCTGAATTTCCTCAGCTGGCGCAGGTGGTACAGTCTTTGCCTGGCTTTTTTCACCTGTGTCTGAATGTGAGCAGTCCAGGTCAGGTCCTCGGAGATGTTTACTCCCAGGTACTTGAAGCTGCTCACTCTCTCTACTGGTGACCCGCTGATCATGAGGGGGGAGTATGTCCGTTGCTGTCTCTTCCTGAAGTCCACAATCATTTCTTTGGTCTTGCCAACATTCAGAGAGAGACAGTTGTCCTGGCACCATGATGTTAGATGCTCCACCTCGTCCAAGTATGCCGTCTCATTGTTGTTGGAAATGAGGCCCAGGACAACAGTATCATCAGCAAATTTGATGATAGAGGTGGAGCTGTGTGTGGACAAACAGTCATGCGTGTAGAGAGAGTAGAGCAGGGGACTCAGGACACAGCCCTGTGGAGCTCCTACACTCAGGGTGATGGAGGAGGAGGTGGACTGGCCTATTCTCACCACCTGAGGCCTGCCAGTGAGGAAGTCCTCAATCCAGTGGCAGAAAGAAGGATTCAGGCCGAGATCCAGGAGTTTGGAGGTTAGCTTGGTGGGAACTATGGTGTTAAAGGCTGAGCTATAGTCAATAAATAGCAGCCTTACGTAGTTCCCACTTTTGCTGTCGATGTGAGTGAGGGAGGAGTGGAGGACATGAGAGATGGCATCTTCAGTCGATCTATTGGGACGATAGGCAAACTGAAGAGGGTCCAAAGTGCCAGGAATGGCACTAATATTGCTGTCAAATGCATGTCAGGTAATAAAAATACTGTAATAAATACAGTAGTTCACTGTATGTATTTGTATTTGTTCATGTTTTATTAAGGGATAAGTCTGAAGCACACCATAAAATAATTCTAGCAATTCATACAGGGCTAGTAGTATATACAGATACACACCCAGGTATCGGATCAGTACTCGGGACTCGGCCGATACCCTGAGCCCAGGTATTGGAATCGGCATCGGGAAGGGAAAAAGGGTATCGGAACATCTCTAGTTGCTAGGTGATTTTGTTTTGGAACCTTCAGAAAACTTTGCTAAGTCTATCGACTTCTTATTCCAACAAATCATACATCATTTTGAAGGGTTTTTTTAATAGAGAATGTAAAAATAACAATAACTCACTTTTGAAAATGTGCTTATTGTGACTCATTTTGCCAGCACGGGGTCACATATGTATTCTCTGTTGGATGGTGAGAATCAGAACAAACAATACATAATTAAGGAATAGATAACTTGTTTCTTTTCAGTAAAACGGTCAAACAAATTACAGTTTACGATCCAAATTGAACTTGCGTCTTTACAATGAATTTTGAGAAGGCACAAAGCAGTAGGGCTGGGTAAAAAATATAGATTTCTCAATTTTAATAGATTCAAATTTTTACGAACCAATATTGATTCTTAAAGGGCACCTATTATGCAAAATGTACTTTTACATGGTGTTTGAACATAATTGTGTGTTGGCAGTGTGTGTACACAACCACCCTATATAATAAAAATCCACATGATCCATATAATAATGATAAAAATCCACCCACTCCTTTTTTTTTTTTTTTTTTTATTCCCATAAATCATAAGCATTGTCTCAGAACAAGCCGCTTGCAGTTCCTGGGAATGTAATGTCACATTTCACAGGCCCCACCGACGAGTGTTGATAGACACTGCCATATTAGCAAAGACCCCGCCCTCAGAGAGCAGTGCACAGTCCACCAAGCTACTAAAGTTCATTCAGTCAAGAGCCAGAGATTCAAGATTCAGAGTGATTTTCTGTTTTTATTCTGTTTGATTCGTATTAACAGCAGGGCCGTAACCACCATAGACATTAAGGGGGACAAATTCCCCCCAATAATTAGAAATGTCCAAATTGTCCCCCCCAATATTTGAAATTCTTGCACGGCTCTGCTGCACTTCATTATGCAGCGCTCTGTATGTTAGGATGACAAAAAGGTTTAAAAGTTACATTTTTAGTCTGGTTTGTCTCAGTGGTCTATCGCTTAATGCTGTTGTGGAGAGAGACTGTATTCTTTCCGGTGAAATCACAAAACAAAACGCACGCAAAGCGTGTCCCTGTTCTTAATATGCAATCATTGATGAACATCTTTGATTTTAATGAAGAAAAAAAAAAAATTATATATATATATATATATATATATATATATATATATATATATATATATATATATATATATATACAATAACATATATATAAACAAAACAATTTTCATTCATAAAAAAAAAAATATATATATATATATATATATATATATATATATATATATATATATATATATATATATATATATATATTTTTTTTTTTTTTTTTTTTTAAAAAATTCTATCACCAGACCACTAAGGAATTCGAATGGCAACAGCAGATCTATGTATTTATTCACTAATGCGAAGAATCTTGGAACACAAATTAAAAAGGATTATTATATTACATTATTATATTAAAAAGTCCTGGCTAATCCAAGCATTATAATGGCAGTGAATTGTTGCCTCATTTATGAAGTCCATAAAAGTGCATTTATCCATCATGTAACTGCTCCACACGGCTCCGGGGGGTTAATAAAGGCCTTCTGAAGTGAAGTGGCGCGTTTGTGTAAGAAAGATATCCATATTTAAAACTTTATAGACTAAAATAACTAACTTCCATACACATCGATTTACGGCGAAAGAGTAACCCTTGACCCTTGAACCCTTGACGCATGCGTATTGACGAACGCAGAAGCACAGAGCAAAACAAAACATAGCGTCGGGGGTTACTCTTTTAGGGCAAGTCGACTTGCGCACTGCTGACTGCCGGAAGCTAGTTATTTTAGTCTATAAAGTTTTAAATATGGATATGTTTCTTACACAAACACACCACTTCACTTCAGAAGGCCTTCATTAACCCCTCAGAGCCGTGTGGAGCAGTTATATGATGGATAGATGCACTTTATGGACTTAATAAACGAGGCAACAATTCACTTCCATTATAATGCTTGGATTAGCCAGGACATTTTTAATATAACTTTTTAATATTATTTTATTTGTCTGAAAGAAGAATGTCATATACACCTAGGATGACTTGAGGTTGAGTAAATCATAGGCTAATTTTCATTTTGGGGTGAATTAACCCTTTAACTATGCTGTTAAGAAGCCGTAAGTAACAAGCTACTGTTTACTATATCAAGATTTGCCATTGTTACTTGTAAAAATGTAAATTCCTGATATCAAGGATTACAATTTCATCTAGTCCATCCATCCATCCATCCATTATCTTCTGCTTATCCAGGGCCGGGTTGTGGGGGCAACAGTCTAAGCAGAGATGCCCAGACTTCCCTCTCCCTAGCCACTTCCTCCAGCTCTTCCGGGGGAGCCAGAAGCATTCCCAGGCCAGCCGGGAGACATAATCTCTAGAGCATGTCCTAGGTCTTCCCCGGGGCCTCCTCCCAGTGGGACATGCCCGGAACACCTCCCCGGGAAGGCGTCCAGGAGGCATCCGAAAATAGATGCCCGAGCCACCTCAACTGGCTCCTCTTGATGTGGAGGAGCAACGGCTCTACTCTGAGCTCCTCCCGAGTAACCAAGCTTCTCACCCTATCTCTAAGGGAGCACCTAGCCACCCTGCGGAGAAAGCTCATTTCGGCCGCCTGTATCCATGACCATAGGTGAGAGTAGGAACATAGATTGACCAGTAAATCAAGAGCTACGCCTTACAGCTCAGCTCAACATCGACAGCATTACTGCAGAAGCTGCACCGATCCATCTGTCAATCTCCCGTTCCATCCTTCCCTCACTCGTGAACAAGACCCCAAGATACCTGAACTTCTCCACCTGAGGCAGAAACTCTCCACCAACCTGATGTGGGCAAGCCACCCTTTTCCGACTGAGAACCATGGCCTCGGATTTGGAGGTGCTGATTCTCATTCCAGCCACTTCACACTCAACTGCAAACCGTCCCAGTGCACGTTGAAGGTCCTGGTCTGAGGAGGCCAACACGACAACGTCATCCGCAAAAAGCAGCGACGAAATCATGTGGTCCCCAAACCAGACACTCTCCGGCCCTTGGCTGCGCCTAGAAATTCTGTCCATAAAAATTATGAACAGAACCGGTGACAAAGGGCAGCCCTGCCAGAGTCCAACATGCACTGGGAACAAGTCTGACTTACTACCGGCAATGCGGACCAAGCTCCTGCTCCGGTCGTACAGGGACCAAACAGCCCTAAGGAAGGAGGCCCCGAACCCCGTACTCCCAGAGCACCCTCCACAGGATGCCACGAGGGACACAGTTGAATGCCTTTTCCAAATCCACAAAACACATGTGGATTGGTTGGGCAAACTCCCATGAACCCTCCAGCACCCTGGAAAGGGTATAGAGCTGGTCCAGTGTTCCACGACCAGGATGAAAACCACACTGTTCCTCCTGAATCCGAGGTTCCACTATCGGCCGAATTCTCCTCTCCAGTACCTCGGCATAGACTTTCCCGGGGAGGCTGAGAAGTGTGATCCCCCTGTAGTTGGAACACACTCTCCGGTCCCTGTTCTTGAAAAGAGGGTCCACCACCCCGGTCTGCCAGTCCAGAGGCACTGTCCCCAACCGCCATGCAATGTTGCAGAGGCGTGTCAGCCAAGAGGTACGATCTAAGATCTCATCCACCCCTGGTGCCTTGCCACCGAGGAGCTTTTTAACTACCTCGATGACTTCAGCCCAGGTGATGGACGAATCGTCAATGGAAGACGTGTTGGTGGGACTGAGGAGATCCTCAAGGTATTCTTCCACCGTCTGATGATATCCCCAGTTGAGGTCAACAGCTGCCCATATCCACTGTAGAGATTCAAGATTCAAGAGTTTTATTTGTCACATACACAGTTATATACAGAATATACAACCGGCAGTGAAATGTAAACAGGTCCGCTCCATGGACAGTGCAAATTCACAGTTAAAAACACAAGGAGGAAATTATAATAGAAACAGAATAAAAAAGTACTATATATATATATATATATATATATATATATATGTATATGTGTGTGTAGAATTATAAATAAGGCACTGCTTCCCCCTCCTGAGGCGGCGAATGGTTTGGCAGAATCTCTCCATGGCCTCACCGAACTCATCCCAGGCCCAATTTTTTGCCTCCACAACTACCCGTGCTGCAGTCCGCTTGGCCTGCCTGTACCTGTCAGCTGCCTCGGGGGTCCCACAAGCCAACCAGGCCCGATAGGACTCCTTCTTCAGCTTGACGCCATCCCTTACTTCCGGTGTCCACCACCGGGTTCGGGGATTTCTTCCTCGACAGGCACCGGAGACCTTACAGCGAGAGCTCCGAGTGGCCGCGTTGACAATGGAGGTGGAGAACATGGTCCACTCTGACTCAATATCTCCAGACTCCCTCGGAATCCTGTCGAAGCTCCATCGGAGGTGGGAGTTGAAGATCACTCTGACAGGGGGCTCGGCCAAACATTCCCAACAGACCCTCACAGTATGTTTGGGTCTCCCGAGTCTGTCTAGCTTCCTCCCCTGCCATTGGATCCAACTCACCACCAGGTTGTGATCAGTTGACAGCTCCGTCCCTCTCTTCACCCGAGTGTCCAAGACATACGGCCGGAGGTCAGATGAGACGACCACAAAGTTGATCATCAACCTCCGGTCTAGGGTGTCCTGGTGCCACATGCACTGATGGACAACCTTATGCTTGAACATGGTGTTTGTTATGGACAAGCCATGACTAGCACAGAAATCCAATAACAGAACACTGCTCGGGTTCAGATCAGGGGGGCCGTTCCTCCCAGTCATGCCCCTCCTGGTGTCACTGCCCATGTGTGCGATGAAGTCCCCCAGTAGAACGATGGAGTCTCCAGTTGGAGCACTTTCCAGCCAGCACCCCTCGCAGAGACCCCATGAGGGCCGGGTACTCCGCACTGCCATACGGCCCGTAGGCACATACGACAGTGAGAGACCTATCCCCTACCCGAAGGCGCAGGGAAGCGACCCTCTCATTCACCGGGTTGAACTCCAACACATGGCAGCTGAGCTGGGGGGCTATAAGTAAACCCACTCCAGCCCCATGGGGGTAGGCCCGGCCACCAGGCGCTCACATATGAGCTCCAACCCCGGGCCTGGCTCCAGGGTGGGGCCCCGGCTGCGCCATGCCAGGCGACGTCTTGGTCCTGGTTTGAATTCTCCTCATATTGGGTTTGTGAACTGCTCTTAGTCTGGCCCATCACCAAGGACCTGTTTGCCTTGGGAGACCCTACCAGGAGCATATAGCCCCAGACAACATAGCTCCCAGGGTCATTCAGGTACTCAAACCCCTCCACCACGATAAGGTGACAGTTCAAGGAGGGGAAAATAGATTTAAATTAAGATTTCATCTAGTGAAAACTGAATTCTAGATATCTATAAATCATAACCAGCAAATGAATAAATGTTAAACTGGCTTGCCATATTCCTTTATGGTTACCAACCAAACTGTTTTATAAAGCCACAAAACAAAAACACTACAAAAACACACAGTGCAACCAAAACCAAATGTTACAAAAACAGTAATGTATCTCACTTAATGAAAAACACACACACAGATAAGCCCAATTACACACCGAGTGGCACACACACACACACTTGATTACACACTGACATACACCATTACACCCCTGAAAACCCAATTACATACTCCGAGGCCAAGGAAAAAATGGAAACACATACAGCCTCACCTACATGCATACAGTTATACACACACACATACATTAAGCTTATAGCATTAATGGCCATTTGAAGGTCCTTTTAATTCAGTGCACTATTGCCCCCTCTCTCTTTCACTGACCCTGTCCATCTCTTCTCTTGTTTCCTTTCCTTTTCCCCCTCGCTCTCTGTTTTCTCTATGTACTGATGATTATTGCTCCTGTGAGAGTGCTGTAAAAGCGTTAGTGTGGCAGGAGTGGGATTAGGGTCCGGCAGCCCACTGGATCACCCCTTATATATGTCTTAGAGATGGATTACACATAAACACAGGTTTATTTTTTATAACATGGTGGGGACTTTCTATTGACTCATATTGTTTTAATAATGAGCAAAATACATTTTCTATGACCTCTTCACCTAAATGTGTTTGGAGTCAGAATGTAATTTATTCCTGTGATGGCAAAGAAGATTTTTTTTTATCAGCCATTACTCCAGTCTTCAGTGTCACATGATCCTTCAGAAATCATTCTAATATGCTGATTTGCTGCTCAAGAAACATTTCTTATCACATTTGAATCTCTAAGCCCTCTTATACACACTTTTCCCTGCATAAAAACACAGATATACACACACACACACACACACACACACACTGCCTTGCGACCTTGTGCACTGGCAACAGGTTGATCAACCAACCAAGGCATCTGCACGCTTCCTTGCATCTAATAAACAAGTCCAAGCTAAGATGTTCCCCAGGGACGCATGACAGAGTGAAAGGGGCGTGAAAATTAAGTATTGATTTGACAGCAGCTTTTTCCAGGTATTTAGGGCTGTTAAAGCTCGAGCAGATGTGTGAGGCTGGAGGAGGATGGATTTAATGCATGTTGCCTTGTGCAACTCTACATGCTATTGAAGAGTTTCACCAAAACCTAAAATGACCTTTTTATGTTATACAATGGGGCCCAAATACTGAGCTATCTGACCACATTGAAAACTCAAAATGACTCAAAATATGACTTAAACCTGAAAATAAAAAGAGTTACAGAATGTTTAAATGCTATCAAAATCAGAAATCAAAATATTGGTGATTTTGCACTATTTCTAATCAAATAAATTGTGTCATTGATCATTTGGCTCCTTTCCACAGACAGTCAGATGATTTGCTTCCACTGAAGCTCAAGAATCTTTTTGGATCATCTGAAATCATGCTGGAGAACATGAACATCAGGTTTTCATCAGCAGCTTGAGTGCTGCTGCCATTAAAACAAAAGAGGAAAACCAAACGCTAAGACAATCTTAAAGGGTTAGTTCACCCAAAAATGAAAATTCAGTCATTAATTCCTCACCCACATGTCGTTCCAAACCCGTAAGACCTTCATTCATCTTTGCAACACAAATGAAGATATTTTTGATTAAATACAGAGAGCTCTCTGACCCCTCCATAGACAGCAATTTAATTAACACTTTCAAGGCCCAGAAAGGTAGGAAAGACATTGTTAAAATAGTCCTTGTGACTCCAGTGGTTCAACCTTAATTTTATGAAGTGACAAGAATACTTTTTGTGCGCAAAAAAACTAACAAATTAACAACTTTATTCAACAATTTCTTCTAGCCTGTGTCAGACTCTTACGCTGTTGACGCAGTGTAAACAATGCAGTATTTCCTAGCTCTATGGCAGAACGACTCGTGCGCATGCGTCGTGGTGCTCACGTGAACAGTGTCGGCCAATGGTAAGCGGCGTTCTAGAAGCGCTACACGTCAACAGCGTAAGAGTCTGACAGAGGCCAGAAGGCCCACGTTGAATAAAGTCATTATTTAGTTTGCTTTTTGCGTACAAAAAGTATTCTCGTCGCTTCATAAAATGAAGGTTGAACCACTGTAGTCACATGGATGATTTTAATGATGTGTTTACTACCTTTCTGGGCCTTGAAAGTGTTAATTAAATAGCCGTTTAATCTATGGAGGGGTCAGATAGCTCTCGGATTTATCAAAAATATCTTCATTTGTGTTCCGAAGATGAACGAAAGATCTTACGGGTTTGGAACGACATGAGGGTGAGTAACTAATGACAGCATTTTCATTTTTTGGGTGAGCTAACCCTTTAATAATATATTTTCTTTCTTAAATTTTATAATTTACCCTAATAATTTCAGAAAAATGCTAAGCAGAAGCATTTTCATTTTTGACCCCACTGTACAGCATATATCAGCTGTGGTTTAGGACAACAATTCAATTATTTTTCATGTAATATCAGGAACTAGTTAAAGTAGACAGCAAATAAAATGTCAATATGAAAGAGCAAATATTTGATGAAATACAACAATGCTAGTAACACACAATGGGTTTGATTTCACACTGCACTCTTTCATGCTGTTCTTATCAGCTCTCGCTTTCTGCTCTTCCTTTTACCTGTCTATTTAAGGAAGGCAGGAAGGATGTGTACAATGTGTGAATGGACCAGACATCTCCTGAGGAATCACAGCTGAGCGTGTAAGGAACACACACTTCTTCACACATACAAACAACTATACACATCCACTTTTGCATGTACCATCAATACCATTGCACAGTTGTGTAAATTATATTTAACTATATACATGATTTGAGAACTAATTAAAATAATTGTCATTAATTGCATACCTATATTTTCAGAGAAAAGCCCATAAACAAAGATAAGTAAAAGACATTAGGCCACATAATTGTGGCAGACCGGACCACTGAATAAGCAAACAGTGACTTTAGAAGTTGTGTTGTATCTCATTTCACTGAATATAAGGAATGTCCGATGGTAGTTACAATCACAGTGAAATCAAAATTGACAGCTCTTATTTTTAATGGAATATTGCAGAATTTGTTATAAATTATTTATCCGTGCAGTGCACATCATTATTTTAATAAAATAAAATAACATGATGTGCCCTCATAATCTTTAAAGGGTACATAACACACACAATTTCTGCCAATCTCGTGTTAATCTTGAGTACCTATAGTGTAGTACTGCATCCTTCATATCTCCGAAGAGTCCTTATACATTTTATAAACAGCCGAGCTTGTGGAGGCGTGCAGTGGGTGGGGCTAAAGAGTCACGAGCGCACACACACACACACACACACACACACACACACACACACACACACACACACACACACACAAACAGTACAACATGGCATTATCCCTGGATAACTTTCAATGCACTATACATTCGTGTTGTTTACATTATATGCACTTACGCGTCGATTGCCAACAAAACACAGACATTTGATGCAGTTTCACTCACCGCCTGTGGTTTCGACAAACAAACACACTTGCAGAACTCTGACATCCGCTTTTTCCTTAACGCTGGGTTATTTGGGAAGCTGAACAAGGTTATCTTTCCCTCACAACTAGAAACACACTTCTTTAGTGACATTGTTGATTTTGTGGTCTAAAAACAAAATGACAGCACTGCCGACGGCTTCAGTAACCCAAACGAAGCTCATTGATGGGGCAGCTCTCGCTTTCCCTCTGGCTGATGTGAGGACGCGCTCATCCGGGAGAAGTGGCCATACAAGGAATTCTGCCCTTTATGATGTCATACAGGGCCATACTGGAAAAAAAAAACTTTCAGAAACTTATTCAAATCCTGAAGGAGTGTATTTGGCACAGAAGTACGTAATGTCATACGTCCATATGCTTTAATTTTGGCCATGTTTAGCATGGGAAACCAACTCTTTAACAGTGTAAACAAGCCAGAATGCATGAATAGCATTAGACCCTCCCTTTAATCATTCTCCCTCTTGCAACGACATCTCTTCTGTTCTCTGATGATGTGTTTTTGGCACAAGGACAGTGCAACCGGTCACTCACATGAGATCACAGCAATCAACCCACACAACCGCCCAATCAATTCCCGATGGACAAAATAAAGTCCTGACCTACATTTTTTCTTGTTCAGGAAGCCGTTTCACTCAGATATATGTGATAATAGGGAAGAAAAGATTTAGGTAATCAGTGTACGGTTTAGGAGTTTTTGTTTAGATGCATAATGCACTAAATCAATGCATTAAATCGACATCCAATAATATGCACATATATATTCCCATCCAGATCAGCATACACTTCACATGCCAAACTAGTGAAATCTTCATTTACATATGCTCAAACATAGACAGCATTCTTCAGTTTCTTTGCTTCAATATGCACAGACAACTGCCATTTAAAAAGAGACGAGAGCATTAAGAGGTTAGGAAAATGTTTTGGACACAATGATGCCTCATCAGGAATTTCCAGCTGGTTCAAAAGCAGCTGTCACACACACACAGTACAAGAGGAGCAGTAAAGCCATCAGTAGGCGCTTGATGGTGTGCAAAGGTGATTATCAATAATCGATATAGCCGGTCATTCACAGATATGAGCTTTCTGCAGCATCCAAGCAGTCACTTTCCTAATTTATTCCCTCCGCCATCACTCAATTGTCCATTCAAATAATCTTGATTCAAATGGAAGTTCCCATTCACCATACAGGGAGTTTGAGGAGAGGTAATTCCCCATTAGATGAGTCGAATCAAATTGAAGCAGTTTGGAGGATGTGGAAGAGCATCAGTATCTCACATGTCTCTGGACCTTCAACAGTAATGCACTGAGAGAAAAACCCTTTAATTGCTCTGAGGGGCGATGCAGCACTAACAGGCTTCTATTGTGCTGTTTTGTAATGGCTATAATGGTATACAATCAGCATGGCCATTATTCATGTGAAAACTTGACTCACTCATCCGTTTTCCATCTCAAATAAAGAGATTTTATTACAGCCTTTCATTTCATCTCTCCTAACACTCACTCGCTTTTCTCTCCCTCTCCAATAACACTCCCCCGTTCACCGCCCACTACAATAACACAGAGAGAAATAGAGAGAGAAAGAGCACCAAGGATAGTGAGTACAAGAAAGAAAGTGAAATATATCAAGACCCAGAATAATTACCTGGAGAGAAGAAGAAAGGAATCGCCAGAGAGGGAAAAAAAAAAAAAAAAAGTACGAGAGAGTGAAAGAACGAGAAAAGAAGAAAAAAATGTGTGTGAGAGAAAAAGATAAATAAAGCGTAAGTGGAAAAGAGGGAGAGACAAAAGAGAAAGCCACAAGGAAGACAGGCAGCAAAAGAACAAATTTCCTATATATCTGCCATATCACAAGCACCTGTGCAGAACAAGGACCACGGCCACACGTACAAGGGATTTCCAGAATACATGCTGAGACAGATCCATTCAGAACAGTGTCAGATGCAAGAGAACACCTCATAACGCTCGCACAAACCCCTCGCGCGCAGACACACACTGCTGTTCCAAAACCTACTTGAGCGTTTTAAGCAAAGGCTTTTACGAAAAATACGCCACTAAATTATTCTGCCTTCTAAGATACCTCATTTTAGACGAATTGCAAAGCAGCATTGCATGTAGCCTTAAAAGTAAATCCCAGAATGCACTGCTCAGCCAAAAATAAATCCAATATGGCGGACAATACAACTATCGATTATGATAATGAAAATGATCAATAAAAACATTTCAGTCATTAAAATGTACAATTTCACCCCATATATATGTGCAATGCATTTAAAGCTCATTAGAGTATCCAGCTGTTAGCTTAGCAATATGCTATCGTCAAAATCTATTGGAGTCAATAGAGTTGAGTAATGCTACATATAACTTCCCAAATCGTACAATTCTACCCAAATATTTAGCTATGTGTGCTATGGGTATTTTAATTTTATTAGAGTACCCAGCTTTTAGCTTAGCAACATGCTAACATCAAACTCTATTGAACTCAATTGAGAGTTGAGTGTGCCTATATGTAGCGCCCCAAATCATGTATGAAGTTACCTTACATCTATGTGTGTTTTTAAGCTTATAAGAGCATCCAGCTGTTAACATACTAACTTCAAACTGAATCAATTGAGAGTTGAGTATGCCTACAGCATGTATAACGTGCCAAATAAAGTCACATATAAGGTTCCATAATGGTTATATTAGTTAACATTAGCATATTCACTTCCTGTCATCAACAAAAATCAGGCAACTGACACCAAAGTTAAATAAATTGATAATGCTTGGCTTTGTCTGTCAATTTCTCACCCGCACACACATTCAGCCTTTAATCTGAGGCGGTGGCTTTTACAGTGGAAAATATTTCACCTTGACATGATGTGTCAGTTACATTCAATCCTTTTAACGTAACGGCACAAGAATCAGTCTCTTACCTAACTTTAGCCTCACACTGATTTTGGGACTTTGGCTTCATATAAAAATGTTACTAGTCTGTAGTTCAGCTGAAGTAAACGTCAGTTCTTGAGTAACACTATGTAGGCTGTAATGGCATTACATCTACTTTGATCAATAAGCAACACTTGATTTTTAGCTCAAGAGCACACTGGATGTCGGGGATGTGTTTTCTCGCCTCCTATGGGTTCAAAACTTATGCAGAGCAAAATGGAGGTTTGTCGTGCATAAATTAAAAGCAGAAATGTGAAGCTCAAATGTTTGTTAAACCATTTAATTATTCCTTTCTATAAAAATAAAAAAAGAAGCCTACTGCTTATATACGTTCAGAAGGTATTTCAGGTTTGTGGAATTGCACGGACCAGCCATTAGTCGTGAGCCGATCACTGAAAACCGAGACCCACAGCATTTGATCACTGAATTTACAGGAATCAATGTTTTCTCAACATTGCATATCTAATCAACTCATCAAGAACACATCAAGTATTATTTGAATTATCAATCAGTGAGTCATGTATTACTTCAAACACATTAAATGTACAATTTCATATTTATGTGCAATGCCGGGATTCCCCACGTTTTTTTGTAAGTTAAACCTCTTTGACCTAATATATTTACTTGAAGTACCCCTGAGAATAAAATTAAGTAAAAATAATACTAATAATAAATAATAAAATTAAGTTCACGGTTTTCTGATGTTGGTTAATGGTCATATAACATGCAGGTAAACAAATACAATATTTTTTTATTATTAAAATATTTTATGAATACTTATTTTTAACTTTTTAGTATTTTATTTTGATTGCTTTTATTTATATAAAATATATATATTATAATAAAAATATGATTTAATTACTTAAAAGCTTTTCATTAAACTCACAAACCCCTGCCCTAATGTAAAGTAATAATTAATATCAATGTTGTTAATAAAGAATGGAACATATTTTCTTTCTTTTCACATTTTTATACCAATATGGTACAAGATTATCCCATTTAAATCAATGTGATAAACGATTTAGGTCAAAAGTAATCTGAAGGTAATCAGATTACATTACCTTAAATGTGTAACATAATGGATTACGTTACTAACTACAATTTTTGTCATTTCAATTGTAATTTGTAAGTAATCTACCCAGCAGTGACCACGATATCCATTTTTTTCTGGATAAACATTTTCGCATGTGTTTGTGAGGGATGATTAAAAATGTTCTTCTGGGAACTTGTTTTGGATCCAGAACATTCCTTTAAAGACATTTTCTAAGCATTTCTTAATCACACAAATATTACTGATCTCTACTCCATTTAAGAAATCTCAGCTATCCAAAATTCTGTCTGAGCCTACAGACATCTGATCCTGTCAGTCCTTCTCCGACAGCAGCAACATTACGAACCTTCTACTGCACGTGTATGTTCACTAAGATAGACAACTATTTCAAACATTCATGCTCACGCCAGATACACAGGTGCATCAATACTGTCCTCTGTTCCAAAAAGGTGACAAATGCCATACCAATTCTCCATGGATGTTTGTTTTGAGAGTTGATTTTCAGCTTAGCTTGTGTAACATGATATGGCCTTGCGCCCCCTGAATAACAGAAGTTCCTGTGATGGGTTTCTGTGATCGCACACTTCGTGCCCATTCAAACTGAGACGGCTTTGAATGCAACTTCCGAAAAACATTTATTTATCTCTGATGATTAAGTTGCAGGATTATTGTTGGCGTTTGTGGCAAAAAAAATCTCGCATTCAGATTGCACGTCTAAATTTGGTCACTCCAAATAAGTCACTTTTCGCAGATCATTTGCTTTAAACTAAATTCTGTCATCATCTTTCCACCCTCACGTTGCTCGAAACCTGTGACTTTTTTCCAGTGGAACATAAACAGTTACTATGAAAAAGGTCAAAGCTGATATTTTTCATTTTATTAAAATGATCATTAGCTTTGAAAGTCAACTGAAAAATGTACTTTTTAAAAAATGGTGCGGTCACATGCATCCATTGTCAATAGTGTAGCAATGTATGTAGCAATGTTCGCCATCATGTGAAATTCCCAATAGCATGGATTCCTACTGAAATGACTAGATTTCACCCATAAAAGTTCTGTGAAAATGTGACCGCTCTTTTACACTTACAAACCGAGCGTAAACGCAGAGTCTCGGAAGCACAGAAACTTGACATGCAAGAACCAGTGATGGTTGTTCTCACGTGTCAGGCAAGCACTATTGGGCTGCCACGTTTACCATATTTGATGTGCTCAATGTATGTGCATTGATCATTATTTATATATGAATAAAAGTCTAAATTAAATATTTTTATCATATAAAATGATCATGTATCATCAGAAGACTTGGATTAAACTGCTAAATTACTTTTCTGATCTTATTTTGCACTTATTGATGCGTGCAAGTTTTGGTTGCATGGACTAAAATGAGGGAGAATAAATGATGACAGAATTTCATTTTTGTGTGAACTTTCCCCTTTAAGTGATTTTTGTTTGGTCGAAAATCTGTTCTTGTTGGTTGTGTGTCATTATGTGACTTGTATACTGCTTGACTTAATAGTCCGCACTACGATATGTACGGCTGTGTCCAAGTATTACCCCGTTATTATGGGAACATTATATGGGAAGCACGTACACTCTCATTCTTATTCACACACAAAGAGCAGGACCAGCAGGATGTGTCCTCGTGCCCGACCATTCACCCAAATCCCCGGTACACAAAGTCCTCACCTTATTGTAGACACCCCAGGACAGCTCGGTCTCAATCACCATGACAACAATGCCAAACATGCCGAAAATGAGCGCATAGTCACTAAGTCTCTTCCTCTTTTCGAACAGTGCCCTCCTGTGGCCTAGTTTGTAGCCAATGTTCTGATTCTTACGTTTAGGGGCTTTGGAAGCGGTCCTCCCTGGCCCTCCCACAGCACCGCCCCTCCTTCCATTAGTCCCGCCTCCTGCCGCACTACCCAGCATGCCCCTGCTCTCAGAGAGGGCGTGGTTCTGGTGGTAGATGGACATTTGATTGGCCGAGGCCTCTAGTTCGTAAGCGTGTCCGTAAGGCGGATCCTCTTTCGAGGAGATGACGATCTCTGGGGGGTTCTGGGATTGCGATTGGGATTGGGATTGGGATTGACTGTGCTGAGAGGAGGCCGCGGTCACCTGGCCCGCGCTTGCCCCGCCCTCTTTGGTGTCACTTCCACTGTCGGACTCGATGAGGTTCCGACGGGAGGCGCTGAGACGGCTGAGCGGCTTCATCACGCCGCCGCTGTATTTGCACGAACTCATGGCGATCTCTGTAAAGGGGTTACTGTCCCGCCTGTGCACCAGGGGACTGGCCTGCCTGTGCTTACATCCCCTCTCTCGCTCCCGTTCTCGCTCAGTGGAAGGTGAATGTGAGGAGTAGAACAGCGCATTGTAGACAGGTGACGTCTCCCCGCTCAGGCTGTGTTGGCTACCCAAGCAGGAGGACAGCGGCGTGCTAGTGGGGTGGAGTGCGTTGGGGATTGGTGTGGACAGCTGGGGCGTCGTGGACAGGGGCAACTTGGGCAGTGACGCCGGGGGAAGGTTCGGCGTGGTGGGCGAAGGGGTGCCATTGAGACGCTCCAGGCTGCTGTTGCCTCCCGTATGATTTGAGTGGTTGGTCCCAGGGTAGTTGCCAGAAAGGGAAGCATGGGAGATACCACCGAGAGGGAGGGGCAGACGTTGCTCTTCGTCTTCACTCCCGCTGAGAAGGGCCAGACTCAGAGAGGGAGGGGGATCCATGGCAACCAGGCTCCAGCAGGTTTGTTTGTGCTCTGCTCCTCAACTCTGGAGTTTAGTTGGAGGGAGAAAAAGGAAGAGAGAGAGATTGAAGAACGGATCATTATGTTATTTATAACCAAATAAAATTAGCAGGTGCAAAAGGAGACTGGAATAAATGGGGGACTCCCCTCCTATTAATAAACAAAGGATGGATTTAACGTGTTGGGTGACAGTGAGTTGTTTCAATGTGCTTGAGGAGTTTACATGGAAGATCTTTGTGAGTAAAAAAAACAAAAAACTGATGAACCCATGGACCCATGCATATCTACTAATCGCTCTGAGCTTTCTCTCTCTCCATCGCCCTTCTCTCTTCCTCCCTCTCTCTGACACCCCCTCCTCTCCTTCGCTCCTTCCAGCAATATCTGTCACATAAATGCATGCAAGAGTCTCTGTATTTTTAAGAAACTTATGCAATAGTCAAATTGTGGCCTCTGGACTGACCTGTGACAAATGCAAGACTCATCATATTACCATCACTGCTCTGCACTATTTGGGCATTTGCACTGCATCTAAAATAAATACACACTAGAGAGCATAATTTTTATCATCCAGTACATGTACAGTCGTGTATGAATAGTTACAACTAAGATATAAATGATTTTGGTTCCATCAGACATCTTTCTCTCTGTCACTTACCTCTCGCCTGTCAGTCTATCTCCACCTTCATATGGTGATTTCAAAAGCAGTGCAACAATATTCCTCCACACTTTTTCTTTTTCATGTTGTCACAATCATGCCATCATTTCTTCTTCGGCTCGTTGTCAAGCTGTGATTCCAGATTGAAGGTAATGACAGAAGTATAAAGCGTTATTTATTTAAACGAGAGTCGTACGGACGAAAGCTGTTGCGTTTAACACCTGAATAATGATCGAAATAAAAGCGGAAAATAAATAGCGGGGAAAGGATTTAGGGCGCTGTTTAATATTTCAAGAAATACATCCACCCGTTGCGTTAATTAGCCTCCTGTGAAGAAAAGCGCTTTAAAGTAGCGTCTGCATATGAGTAAAGGTGAAAGTAGCGATATTCTGATATTGTGTAGAAATGGATGCATGTCCTCCAGCTCTCACTCTGACAGCACGTCTCTCTCTCGCTCTCTCTCTCTCTCTCTCTCTCTCTCTCTCTCAACTTCTCTTTTGGGCTCCGTCTCTCCGCCCAGTCCCTCCTCTCTGCTCCTCTCATTGGACACACATCGCCGATCCAAGCAAATAAGCTCTAGAAAAACTACAGAAAAAACATTTAATTTAGAAAAACCACCTGCCTCCTCCACTCATCTTTTCAATAAAACCTAACAACAAAAATCGAAATAAATAAGCTTAAAAATAGTATTATTATTATAGTTGTTGTAAATCATATTAATAATAGCTTAACAATAATAGTAATAACAATAATAATAGTAAATATTATGTAACAAATTGTACAATTAATATGTAATATTATTCGCCTATATAATTTAATATTGATAAAGAATTATTAATGAGTAAATGAAAGTGTCCTTTTAAACAAACAAACAAACAAACAAACAAACAAACAAATAAATGCAAGTTTGACACATCTAGCTAATAGTGTCCACCCTTACGAAAATTAACCATGGTTTTACTTCATATAAAACCAAAAAACATGGTTATTGTAGTTAAACCATGGTAATCACAAATTAACCATGGTTTTGCTACTTTAACCATAGTTTAACCATGGTATTTGTGGTAAAACTGTGGTTATATAAATGGTAATCAATTAGCCAAAAAAACATGGTTACGACACTTTTACTACAATAAAACCATGGTTATTTTTCGTAAGGGCAGTAACAACCAAGTTACAGTAACAATAACTGTTGGAACTATTCATTTAATTTGTTGTTTTCTACTCTATTTTATTTTATTTATTTATTTATTTTGAGAGAGACCTACTTCCTGTGTGTGTGTGTGTGTGTGTGAGAGAGAGAGAGAGAGAGAGAGAGAGAGAGAGAGAGAGAGAGAGAGAGAGAGAGAGAGAGATTCATCTTGGTTTCTTCATCAGTGATTAAATCCAAGTTGTGCCATGAACCTTTCACTTCAAAAATTTGACAATTAAACAAGATCTGACTTTCAGAGTGTTGCCACTTTTACAGTGTAATCTGCACTCTTGCTTCAGGTCACCGAATCATGTCATATCTTGTCAATGTCTCATCAGCATTGGAGTATAAACACACAGCTGCCACAACAGGTCGAAGTCCCACCAACAGGTGGCAAAAGGGTAAAGCCGCTAGCCTATTTCCCACAAAAGTAGATCTAACAGCCCCTTTGTCTCCAGAAACAACACCTGTCATACTGAAATACACGGCTGCCGATTCCAGTCTAACAGACATCCCTTAAACTGACAACTTTGTATTTGTTAAAGGGATGGTTCACCCAAAAATCTTTTATTCATCCTCATGTCATATGATTTTCTTTATTCTTTGAAAACCAAAGTCACAGTGATTCTCTCAGTGAGTCTCTACAGTCAATGGTAACCAATTGTTTTGTTACCATCATTCTTCAAAATATCTTCCTTTGTGTACTTTCATTTTTAAGGAGAGCTATCCCTTTAAGAGATCCTTTCAGGCAAACCTTTAAGTGACCACATTGCCAATGTTGACATCCGCTTTTTATGATGATCCCAAACCACAGCTGCCCATTCAGTGCATATGTCCACCGCACAGGATGCTGACCCATGCTAATGCATGGTAGGTCTAGAAGGGAAAAAAAGCAGTTTAAATGAGTTTCCAGGTAAAAGTGGCTCATCACTTTGCTATCTCACGGCAACAGTGTCCTCTCCATCATGTCATTATGTTCTGGCTCCGGTAATTACCACGTAAAATCCAACATTTCAGGCTCCCTAAACCAGATATAGCAGGATGACGCTCCATCAACGTGGACAGAGAATATTTTACTTGACAGGTACGAATAAATTAAATACTCATGTCACCTGGAAAGGCGATTTCCCCAGATTTAGGGACTATTACAGCACAAGCCATATGTCGCCCCGGTGACATCATCGGCTGTCATCATCATCCTGTGCAGTAGCCATGGAGATGATGCAAGGTCACGCTATTCCCGTCCATGTGTCCAGTATCACTTAATCTAAAGGGCTTAATTCCCCAGCGGCCAATCCATCCAGAAGATATTAAAACAATGTCACCAGTGGGGAAAGTAGGCAGATCAAAGACTGTCTGAAAAAAACAAACCGGCCACATTTAAAAGGAAAGTTACAGCAGAGAGTTAGCGGCCCACTGGAAAAGGTCAAAGGTGACAGTGCGAAGACAGTAAAAAAGTGGGACACAGCTGTCCAGTTCTAACTGGAGAAGATGACGGACATGACAGCACAGCTCAGAGGACTCGAAAAAGGAATAGAAAGGGAGAAATTCGTCAAGCCGACTTCAGTCTCTCCGACAGGGAAGGTTACAGATACAGAGATGGGGAGAGTGACACCAAACAAGTGCTTTTGTTCCTTTTGTGAAGAGAAAAGGTCAGCTCATTCCTAAAGGACACCTATGAAGTGGTGTATTATAGCGTGAAAGTTCGAGAGAGAATGACAAATGCTGGAAAAACACTGGTCTGATAAATATATATATATATATATATATATATATATATATATATATATATATATATATATATATATATATATATATATATATGACCGAACAACCGAATGAGCACAGGCAGAGTGGTTACCATGCCAACACCAGAGTACACAGACAGTTGTCTTCTCTTTTTTTCCCCTGTTGGATGAAACCATTCTGTCTAAATGCCATACAGTCTGCATCAACACAGGAGGAGGAGCTCTCCATCTCGCCTTGATCTTGTTTTATTTCAAATTGCACTTCTCGCTAATAGACGTGTAGGCCCAGCGTGTTTGATTCACGAGTGCGCGGAGGGGATGACCGCGTCCAAGCATCTAAAATGCTGTAAAATTCCCATCATCTCCACCTGGAGCGAAACACTCACACACACCCATAGATGCTAATCAATAGCAGAACAGCATCACTCGGTGGGCAGCGGGGCGGAAACAAACCCACCTTATTTACTGCTAATGTGTACTCAGCAATACTACACTTGAGCTATGCATCATCCGCCGGTCCGTTCAAAAACACACCGTGTTCTCGAAGTCAGTGGGAGGCTTTGGTGACCCCTATGATTCAGTGGACATGCTAAACACATGAAACGATCCATCAAATTGAGTCATGGCCCATAATCTTTCCTCCTTCCAGCCATTCGACTCCTCTTGTGCCTGCCGTCACATGCTTTCACACCGTTTGATGGTAATGAACAAAAAGGGTTCGCGGGACTGACAGAGGCAGAGAAATTTGAGAGCGCAATGAGAGCGAGATAAAAGGGGTGAGAGTGGGATCAGGACGAAGCAAGGAGAGAAACAAGGAATAATAAGAGAATGGAGGAAGATAAGGAGAAGAAATGACATGCAGTAGAGGGTGTGAGTGATGGGGACCAGAGGGAGAAAGAGAAGGAGAGACAGATGGACAAACAGAGACAAGTAAACAGAAAGAGAGAGGGGTGCCACAGTAACAATCTGGTGTTACGTCAAACGCTTTGCTTTAGATCCCATACAAGTATGAACATACATATACACCGCATATCCCTTTTCCAAACAAATAAGTATAATCTTTTAACGGAAAGATATGGAGATAACATGCATGCACAGTTGGTCTAAAAATATATAGGAGGCTTCAAAAAACAGCAGGCGCAGGGTCTAAATAATCCACACAGACAAATGCAATTCAATCGCGGTGATGTCCTCGCTCTTGAACAAACTCACTCAGAGAGAAGTATTCTTCATGTTCACTAATGGACTTCCTTACTGCCCACACGTTCAGGCTCAGCGCTACATCAGCACTCTGTACCATCCTGCCCGGCCCTAATGTTCTAGCAGGGTTTGGTCAATGTTCCTCTGCTGTTCCAACTTGGCTGGGTTAAATGATGAGACATGCCTTAAGTGTTTTGGAAGACAATTTTGAATGGACAGAGTAACAAAAGAGTAGAGTTTGGGAACGTGGCTCTGTGTGACGCTGGAGAATTCAATCAATGTCTGGCAATATAAAGATGCTCTCAATTTGTGATGCACTCACTGAATGATTGATGATCATTGGCATCTTTGCCGGTATCACTTTTGTTGCCCCAATAAGAGCAAAAGCTAGACTCTTTTGTCTAAGTATTGACAGCTTGACTTTGACCATTTGTCCCAGCTTTCAAAAAAAGATCCAACTTTTTTCAATCAGAAGTTCTAAACATGCCCAAGAGTTTACAGATTTACAGAGCCAACACGGCAGATCCTTGTCTTTAACTTATAAGATACAATTCGTCTTGACACAATGTATGACTGTTGCGAGTATTGTTTTGGGTTAATTGTGTAATTGTGATGGGTTTATTTGCAAGATTTTTTTTCTTCAAGTTCTGGGTTTTGTTTTTGCAACAAATGTGGATCCTTGTCATTTACTTATAAGAGTGAAAATGAAAATTTGCTTTGTTTTTAAATGTAGTTTTTCAAGTTCTGAGTTTTATTTTTGTTGAAAGTTGTTTCGCAACAAATGATGTTGGATCCTTGCCTTATCTAATATGAGTTGATGTATGACTGCAGCAATATTAGTTTTTTGTTTGGTTTTTTTTCATTGTTTTTCCAAGTTCTGAGTTTTGTGTTGTCTGTCTGTTGCCATTTTTGTTTTACAGCAAATTATGTTGGATCCTTTGCTGTATCCGAAATGTGTAAAGCTAACTGCATTGGTTAATGAGTACTACAGTAAAGGTCACTAAAAGCTAGAAAAAGCTTTTAGTGACCTAGTGATCAAAAAAAAAAAAAATTCCTGGATGATGCCATCATAATGAAACTTGCATCACAAATTGCCTTATATCAGCTAGAAATCATACAGAAGGGGTGCAAAGCTCAATTGGGACCACAGCCCTGTAAAGTTTAATCCTGCCCCAAAACAACATACCTGTAGTTTTCAAAGAAGCCTTAAGGACTTGATGAGCTGGATCAAGTGCGTTTAATTAGGTTTAATTAAGCTAAACTCTGCTGGGCTGTGGCCCTCCAGGAAGCTTTGCACCCGTGTCATACAGTGCTGTGCTCTCTTATTTGTCAGTGTTTGGTTTTGCAAAGGGACACATTTCTGTTTAGTCAAACTGAACAGAGATGCCTTGTACTTGTGTGAACTGTGCAGTTAACTTCAAATGGAGCCCATGCTGGACAGTGACAAGAGATGCTCCATTTAAAGGCCCACTGAAGTGCCTTGAAACACGCAGCATTATTTGTTATGCGTTGACATAATTTCCACTGAAACAGGAAGACAGGGCAGGACATATCGAACAGCTATTCTCTTTTTTAAAAATAGTCAATAGCATTTCGCTTATATCACAGCTCAACCAGAGCCGTTCAGCTCAGTAAAACCGCAGTTTCCTCCTAATATCTAACCATTTATCCTCCTAAACTCCGCCATACATTTTCTGGTATGCTCTGAATTCCGCATATGATCCACTCTGCGCACTCACAGCTGACTGTGGCGGTTTGTGCGATATTAACGCGAAACCAGACTTCATTCACCCCAATAGAAAGGATATTTACACTGTTTGAATCGTTCCCTATCCCCTATGGCACATAGTGCGCTAGATGCCATTCATCATGTAGAAAATAGTAAATGTGTGAGCAAGTGACCGATTTTAGCTGCAGCTTCAGCATCTATTTAAAAGTGGGACTCTGTAGATTCTAGAGAGAATTTGATTGGACAGAAAATCTGATGAGAAGCTGAAGTGCAGCATGATGTCATCAAAATCACTGATCCATATTGGTGGAAGTGAGAAACTGAGTTTTGAATGCTTCTATCTTTTAAATGTGAATTGTGTCATTGTTTTGGAGCACAATAGCTTATAGCTAACAGTAAGTCTATATTAAAAGCCAAAAAGAAAAAAAAAAAATATCCATTTTGATTTCATGGGGACTTTAATGAAAACAAAAGACCAGCCAAAAAGCCCAGACACTCAAAAGGACTATGTATATAATAGTTATTTTGATTTTGTTGCATAATAAATTTAATTTATATAACCCTTTTGCTGATTTTTAAAGTGTTACATAAACAGGACAAGTGACTATCTACACAATATAGGCTAAGTAAAATGTAAAAACTTAAATATCTTGTAAAGAGTAGCCAATCAGTTGTTTTAATTGTCATATTTGAATTCAGCACATCAAAATACATAATGAATAGCACATTTTATCTCCAAAGCAGACGACTTGTAAAAAAAAAAAAAAATTGTAGTCGTGAGTATCTACTCTCCCCCAAATATTTAAAATCAACTCTATAACAAATCATTTTTGTGTAACTTAAACCGTGTTTGCCACCCTGCATATGATTTAGAAAATCAGATGTATGACAGCTGTAGGATTACATTTTGTTTTTTCAAATTAGCATATATTGCAAACCTTGAGCTTGAGTCTCAGCATTGAGCCGACTGTTATTCTTCACAGTAATTAAATATTACAGATGTTCTGACTGAATGTACATTTCCAAGAAGATGTAGCTACTGGAATAAATGAGTTAAGTCAACAAATCTTGTTAGGTGGAAAATATCTATCAGGGTTTTCAACCACTCGCCAAAAGTAATAACGGCAATGAAAATTACATTTGAATTCTATAATAAGGGATTCCACAATAACCCTTGCCACAATTTAAAAAAAAAAACTGCCAGCTGTTCTTTGGCGTGTGAGGACATTTACTCTGTTCTCTCTCAGTGCTGGAAACCTTCAAAGCTTTCTCATTACACACATACCACCTGCACCCCCTGGAAAATTCCCTAAACTAAAGGCGAAGTGGTCAGGGTTAGCCTACTATAAACATATGCATCATCCCTGCCCTCTACTCTCACCTTTCCATTCCCCGCTTTTGCCATTTCAGTGCTCCTCTTTTTTTGCTTTCAACCTCAGAAAGTTGTCTTCTTTCATTTTCTGCTGCATTGTGCTCATATTTCTTCATTTGGACACATATTCTCTGTTCTAATTCTAGTTCTTTCATTGAGCCTCATTGCAAACTCAGTCTCTTTTCTTAACTTTTTTTTTTTACTACCAGTGTCACCCTCAAATGAGTAACACTTTATAAGATTCAAGTCGTGAACAATTAATTCATTAAGCTTCAGCACTTAACAATACTTTACAGAATTTGATAATGTTAAAAGGATAGTTGACAAAAAAGTAGCTGTAACAACGTAATGTGTCACTTTTGATAAGCGTCTGTCAAATGCGTAAATGTAAAATAAACATTTATTCACCCTCATGTTGTTCCAAACAGAATGACGACTTCTGTATTTTGAACATAAGGAATGCAAATGAGTCCAAAACAACACCACTGAATGGAAAAAAGGAAGACATTTTGGGTGAACTATCCAAGTCGAACAAGTTTATAAGTAGATAAATTAACATTATAATAGCAGGATATAGGGGAGAGCGGGGCACAACCTAACGCTTTTTGACTGTCTCAGTTTGTGAAAATCCACTTGGGGTTCAGAGTATTTACTTTTTCCCACATTAATTTCACACGTCTAGTACAAATATGTGGTTTTGTTTCATTAATACAGTGTATACTTTTTCTTGATCTACCCCAAAAGAATGGAAGTGGAATGTGACAACATGCCCCATAGGTGAGGTACTTTGTAACATGTGAGGGGGCACAATGTAACATCACCAAATGACAGCTTAAAATGTAACCTGATATAATCAAAAAATATCCAAAGCAAACACAAATATTTTGTCAATAAAATACTATGATTAACTTTTTAAAATAAAATAATGGCATTTTTATCATTAAAAAACACTAATTTTTGAGTTTGACAACAAACACACCTCAAAATACAGCTCTACAGCATAGTTCAACACATAATAATAATGAATAATTTCTGAACAATGACTGTCTTTATTCACATTTTTTTTCTCGTGGTTTCTCAATAGAATTGATAAAAGTATAGAATATAATAGCGTAGTTCTAATAGGGGCTCATTGTAACGCAGTGTTAGAACACACCCCACCTGAGCAACTGGGATTTAAACCGCGGCTCGTGTCTTCTGCTGTTAGATCAGCATTACAGAACCATCTCAACTGTTAAATAACAGATAGAAGATTACAGTAATAGCAGATTTGTCTTATTTTAAATAAATACAAAAAACTTAAGAAATGTACTTTTGCTATGGTTAAATCAGGTTCAGTGATATCTTCCAAAGATTTTTTTAATTTTGGGCAATTTTTTTCTCTAAATAATGTTGATATGGCAACTAGTAAATACATAAAGTTTCGTCATCCTGGCATGTGTGGAAAGTTTTAAACCACGTGTGTTAAGTTGTGCCCTGCGCTCCCCTATCCCCTACAAGCATCAAAGATGAATAAATTCTTTCAAATATAGGCCTGTATTGCTCCAAATGATGTCCTTTGAGGGAAGGTTAGGTAGGCTATAGCCTACAAGTGGTCCAATATAAAATCTCTCAATTTATGAAAGAAACTCCATATATTTGGCATGCACTGCGACTGCGTACAGCAGCACATTATAACCTCATTATGTAAGCCACAGATATGCACAGAATTCTAAATACAGTAATAACACTTGTGCAGCGACAGTTGGTGTGTAGGTGGAAGTTAGAAGGGAAAGCCCTCAGAGGTTGAGCTCTCTCTCACACACACACACTGACACACACATTTCACATTACATTAGTGCATGTGTCATTCTAGCTTAGGCAGGGCTGCAGAACAACTTTGATTGTACTGACTCAGCTGGTGGAAGGACCGTGTGTGTTTTTCATGGGAGGGTAAAAGCTGTGTGACGACCTGCAATGAGCGAGCAGTCTTAAATGTTTCGTTTCAGGGCTCAAAACAGTGTCAGCTGTTGCGATACATCACTAGGAAGCCACAAGCACTTAGAGCAACACCCATAAACACAGAGTAGGCCTACTACTAGAGTTTAGTGACTTTTACTGTAGTACTCATTAACCAATGCAGTTAGCTTTAGTTCAGCGTTTCCCTGTTGTTTTTACCCGAGGCTTTCCTGTTACCCACACTACTACTTCACGTATTCCCTCATTCATTCTCCTCTGGGGCATCGATCACCTCATTTGGACGGCGTATAGACCAGGCTAATAATTCATATACACGCTGTGCGCTTGTTTGACATATCCGTCGAAATATTCGCGCGTACCCGGAATACATATAATGACTTATTTTTTGTTGGAGTCTGACAACCCCGTCTATACTGACAAAACCAGCCCGTTAGGCGTCGTGG
Source organism: Paracanthobrama guichenoti (assembly GCA_018749465.1). NCBI lineage: Eukaryota > Metazoa > Chordata > Actinopteri > Cypriniformes > Gobionidae > Paracanthobrama > Paracanthobrama guichenoti. The sequence goes on along the minus strand of CM031958.1, from coordinate 21,414,895 downwards.
AGTGTATGAACGCCTGTGGACGTGACAACTGTCAGTCTGCGTTTCCAACTAAGGTTAATAACGAGACTCCAAATGCTTTTTTTTAAATAAAGTGTAAAATGATCAAAAGTTCACTACCGCAGCTGGTGATATTTTACGGATTACCCATCCTATAATAACGCTCTCAGGCCGAATCAGCAGACTTGCCAGTGAAATTAGTGAGTGGGAAATGAATAATTTCACACCAATGTTCTCTCTTTTTCAGCAATCTCAAAACCGTCACCTGTGAACTACACGAAACGGGGAAAGGTCGCCATCCAGCGGTAGTTTAAAGGGTACACTGTGACAAGTTGAGATATTCGAATTCCACATTGAATGTCACGTACATTTACGCTGTATTTATATTTATGCTAGCAACGTCACTGGCAAAATCAGCTAAGATTTATTATATTTATTTGCTTTTATTAAATTGATGGGGCAAACAAGGCGGTCACCTTTTAAAATGTTATTTCATACAATTACAAAATTGATTGAGTTAACAGATTAAATGTTTAGTTAGGGTCCAATCATATCCATAGAGGCCTATAAAATAATAATAAACACATTATTTCTAATTAATATACCAAAGGTAAGTAAGATCTTAGGATACTTAGACCAAGAAAAAAAACAACAACAACAACAACATAATTCCAAGAAAATCAAGGATTTCTATATTTTGTTTTCACTGCAATCATGAGGTTGGAATTTGAAATAATGTCATTTTCAGTCCAATAAAACATCTTCTAATGCACTGTTCTGTTAATGTTTTTTTCTATTAAATGTTAGCTTTTTTTGTTTTTCTGATATATGAATTTTGAAAAACGTGGAGTGAGTTGACTGGTGGGGAATATTTGAATGATTAGCATTTCTATATAACAAATTTATGGCAAGTGTAGCAAGTGTTTGATTTTTCTATCCATCCATCCATCCATCCATCCATCCATCCATCCATCCATCCATCCATCTCCTGAAATATTAAATTATAATAAATAATCTGTCTATCAGAATATAGTATATTCCATACTGAAACATAATTAGGCATATTAGTTTTAACTAATTTATCCTTGATTAGAGGAAAATTTAAGTAAATGGTGGCAGTCTGAATTACATATTCTCTTCCATCCATCCTGGGAAAACATACCATCACAATTATAATCAGAGCGCGTTCAACATTTGTTATGAAATGCAAAAAAACATAAGACATTAATCAGCAGTTCACGGAAAGAAAATGATATTTTACCTTTTTAATAGAACAGAACCTATCTTAAAAGAATTTGAGTAGGCTTCAATGGTTTGATGACAAATGTTTGAGGCATACAGATTCACATTTGCTGGAAGGAAACAATGTTAATATTGCTTTAGTCTTGAAGCAGTACATCAATTAACAAGTGTCTGAACACATGAAACAAGCAATGCAGACATGAGCTTACAATATAAAGGGCAAAATAATATTCCAAGAAATAGTTCAGATCCACAAAAGGTACACACACACACACACACACACAATGTGCATATGATTGGTTTGTGCCATTCATCCACCCTCTACAGCTTTCACCACTCAGAATGTAGACTGTTTGGCTGCATGCATTATCTTCCACAAGCCTCCCCAATGTATAACAAACTATGCACATCAATAATAGTCAAAACAGAACATACACACCTCATATAAAATTACATCCTAAAAATGAAAGATAGAAAATAAATTGGATTTCAAAGATACGAATCATTACAAAATATATACATACAATATATACACATACATAAACACACACGCATATGTATAAACTCGTTCAACAGACCTTATATATACACATCTGTGTGCATATGTATCTGTATGTACATTATGTATATATTTCCAGCGGCCTAGTCAAGTGTTGGTATGTGGAACTTCACATAGTGCAAAAAAAAATTAAGTAAATACAGAAGCAGTTTTTTTTTTTCCCATGCAGATTTAGATGAAACAGAATTTACATCAATAAAAGGGTGGGTAAATGACAAATTGGTACATGATGATTTAAAGTGATAGCTCACCCAAAAATGAAAAAGAGGTCATAATTTACCCTCAAGTCATTCCAAACCCATATACATTTCTTTCTTTTGAAGAACACAAAAGATGATATTTTGTAGAATTTTGGTAACTGAATGTTTCTCAAAATATCTTTCTTTGATGATATCTTTCACAAAAAAAAAGAAAAAAAAGTCATACAGGTTTGGAACAACACCGAGAGCAAGTAAATGAGAATTTTCAATTTTGAGCGAACTAGCACTTTAAACCTCAAGTCACAAATGTCCCTTTGCAACCCAACTCAGATAAAAGAGGTGAATGTCCGTAAATATATACCTGACTAGCAACAGCTATCATTAAAAATCTCTTTACTGAATGAGAAATACCTAAATGTATCATTCAAATCGAAAAGACTACGAGAGAGACTGAAATAACTGAATTATCCCTCAGCTATGTGGCCACGCAGTCACCTAACACAGTATTGTGATGGTTGCAAATGGAAAAAAAGAAAAAAGGAAATCCCGCTAAAACAAAATGCAACCCTGTAGTTATAGCTTTCAAAAAAAAAAAAAAAAAAAAAAAAGCCAAGATTCTACTTCATGTCTCATCAAGTCCAATTTGCCTTGGGTTTATGGCTGTGTTGCCATGGCAGCATCAGTTACTGCTTTGTCATGATGGTTAAAGTTCAAATCCAAAGCCACAGGCTTACCCTGTTCCTCCCTCTCTATACCTCCTCAATTCTCTCCCTCTTGCTGCCAGGCACTCTTCCACTCCATTCATCCCTTAATTTGTTCTCTCTTCATCTCTCTCTATCCCTAAAAGCCCTGTGCTGCAGACTGTAAATTGTTGTTTGAGCTCAAGCAGCTATTGGGGTCAACTACGCAACCCGGAACCCACACGTCTCCGCCTCCTCCCCTTTGCTCAGAGCCTCTGGCTTCTCCCTCAAAACTTTTTTCTTCCAAGGGCTTCCCAATCCAGGCGCCATATCCATGTTGGTTCAGCGCCAGGAAGAACAGCCTTTTGGCATCCTGGAATGAAGTGGCAGCCATCTTAGCGTGGGCGTAGGACGGCAGTGCCAGTAGATCGGCTCGGCCTGCACGCTGGCACAAAGCTTGGAAGAGACGGAACAGATTGGACTTGGAAACCCGTGATACCTCCATCTTGGAACTGGCATGAAAAGAGAAAGATAGATCATGAACAAAAGCAGGTGTCTAGGTCTTGAGCTCAATTAGTTAGATAAGCTGGATTTCCTTTTTCCAATGGTGACGGATGGGTCCGTCTCTCACCTGTCCACTTTGCCCTTGGTGCCATCCAATATCTCAACGCTGACGTGGTCCGGGTGACTCCAGTTAACGCTGGACTCTTTGGTCTTACTTGTGTGGCGTGCCGAGTCATACACACTCACCCTGCCCACCTGCAGAGAGCAATACAGAAACAATTATTAAAAACGAAAAAAAGTTTCATAGTACTAAATGCATTGTGTGCGTGCGTTTGTGTACCTCAGGGTGGTTGAGAGTAAAGTTTGCTGGTAAACTCTTTTTGAACGCATCACCGTCTCTAGCCAATCGGCAACATACAGCTCGAGTCAGGTGACCATGGCTGTAGAGATACCCTAAACAAATGCATTTCAAAAATAGTCCATGAATAAAGCACTAACTTTGAAGCATTTGAATAATAATAATAATAATAATAATAATAATGAACAACAACAACAACAATAATAATAATAATAAAAACAAAACAAAATGTATAATAATAAAATTATAATTGTAATAACAAAACTGAATTAATATAATTTGAGTAATGTATACAATTTGTTATTACAACTACTATTAATAATACAATTTTAATAATTTCATAAAACAGTATTTTTACATAATTTTTATAATGAATTTAGTGCCGTCAACGTTAACGCATGCAATACATTTTTTCCAGTTTAACGCACTAAAAAAATATTTAACGCAATTAACGCAACATCCGTTTTGTCTGTCATCATTTAGATAGCATTACAACATATGATCACGCTCCCATTCATGCAAATGCTTTTGAACCATTCAAGCGTGACAAGACAAAGAGAGAATGCGCTGTCTGTGAATGTTCTGTCACACACACACACACACACACACACACACGACACAGCAAAAGACTCGCGCCAGTATCGAGTTCTCTTTTGCGCTTGAACAAACAATAATACACAGAATTTAGTCTTAAACCAGTTAAATGACATTATATAAATTAACTTAAAGAGTTATGAGAAAATGGGACACGTGTGAAAGCACGTCAGATCCGCGTCATGTTCGGCAGTCACAGCAACCACTAATGACTGTCACTCATTTTAAATCAAAGAACAAAGGGAACAGAGGAAATGACTTTATATACTATTTTATAACTTTTGTAGCTTTAATAAGGATTAAACTATTTATTTTCATAATTATATAACTTTATTCACCAGGTAAATATGACATTTATTATATGGTTTATGTGAGGATTGTTAAAAGTTGTTATATTTTTGAAGCCTAATAAATGTAAAAAAAAAAAAAAATATTTTTATAGCTTTCAATTACACTAATGTTTAATATTGGGGGAAAAATTTCATAGAGACATCAGTAGTATCAGTGATACTGGCCTTCATTCATAAAAAGAGGCCATTAAATAACCATTTAAAATATACTTTTCTACATTAATTTGGAGATTAACTGTGAAATCCCATCATAAAAACGATTGATCACAGAAAAATTATAATTTTTTATATATATATATATATATATATATATATATATATATTATATTATATTATATTATATATATATATATTATATTATATTATATTATATTATATATATATATATATATATATATATATATATATATATACACACATACATACATACATATATATATACACACACACACATACTTTTAGATAATTATACATTTTCAATTAAATACATTTTATAATTCATTCTAATTAATAATTATTATTATTACTATTTTTCAATCAGTTTCAAATAAACACCTTTAGTAAACTTTTGTAAATATAATTAAATAAAACAAACACAGGCTTGAAAACAGTGGATGTGCGTTTACCAAGAGTGACCGAGCGCAAATAAACGGGGTGGATGAAGTGGCTAAGGAGGGCCCCCTGTAGGCCGAGCACATTCCAGCGCAGGATCTTGTCGCTGCAGCTCATGGTCCTTAGGCGTTCACCATGCTGAATGCCATCCCAGGTGGGCACAATATCACTGGACTCCACTGGGATGGTGCCTTCACCTGAGAAAAGGGAAGGTTAATGAGAACAGAAAAAGGAAAAGGTGGGGAATCTTGGTTAATTCAATAATATGCAAGACTTACATGCATGAAGTGACATGTAAATAAAATTTACAGCAGAAGACACTGTCTACGGTAGCACTAGAAAACTAGCATTAGTTGTAAGCATAATCTGGTTTAGTCGCAGGAATGTCCAGATAAATGTCACAATATATCATGAGTTTTTTTACTTCCTTGTCAGCAGTGTCAGGGTCGGCACAAGAGCTAACCAAGCACAACTGCCAACATAGTGTGCAGACTTGTCAAGTTGAATTCACACAAATACATCAGCTTACCTGCCAACCACTTTTGCCACGTAACTGCCGTTTCTCCTATCCCACTAGACAATGGCTGTTTTGCCTGGCAAAAGGCCACGTTCCCATGGCTATAGAGAACCTCTTTGGCGGGATAACCACAACCAGATGGCATGACAAACACTGCTGAGCGCTTCTTGTTTAATCTAACAGTTAGCGCACTAAAGCTGTGTACCTGAGGTCCTAGAATTACGTCACAGCATGTGCATACTGTACAGTAGTTGGCCATTTAAAAAGTTTATCTGTAAACATTATATTTTTTAATTCATGTGCCCTCTATCTCTTCTATGATGATGCGTTTAAGGCCCTGATATACTCACTCATGTTTTGAATTTTGAAATACGTGACCAGCGATATACTGTTAGCGAACAATATGTGCTGCGCACTTTCCTCTTGACAAAATAAACACAACGAAATAGGGAAAACAGCAAGCATTTTATAATAAAGCATACGAAAAACATCTGTTCATAGCAATGTGTATATGTTTGCGCAATCTCTGCAATTCGCCACTCGAGGAGTCACGTCACGTTTATTTATATAGTACTTTATACAACAGATTGCTTAAAAATCAAGCAACTGTACCATATTAAACATGAAAAAACGTGTCTGTCCCGTTTCATCAAAACTTCATTTTCTATTATAAAGCAGCTCTCCAGTGTTCATGTTTTCACTTGTGGATGTCTGATCTCGACAGACTCAACAGGAGAAACGAACCAGAAAAGATTTCCATGTGAAAAGGCAGAGCATCCGCGCACACCTACCTATTAAGTAATCGCCAAGGACCAATGATGACACAAGTTTGATGATGATTTTAGAATTAACCAAACATTGTAGCATGCCTCCCATCCAATAAATCTCAATAAGCTTTGTTACTTATGATATGAAAGAAAAAAAGAATCCCGCCAATTTTATTACAAAATTCAAACAATAAATACTGTTTCGGCACTCTTTAATGTGGCGTGACAGATCTCTGTTGCGCATGTGAACTGAACATCTTTTCTGCTTTACTACTAGTTACAGTATGAAATAAACATGAATCCATCTGACCTTTTCATAAGCCTAGCGCAATGCGGCACCAGGCATGACGCAAGTGTTTATTGCTAGTTTCAGCCCAACTCCGCTATAATTTTTTTGTCCTGTGCCACGTTGTTTAAATAGCAAATGAATTTGCGCCCATCTGTTCACCCATGGGCATGCTGGTCTGAAAACGAGGTGTGTTGCTATTTTGAGGCAAATGAAAATATTTTGTGTTGTTTACAGGGCGCATTAGTAATATGTGCCTATAGGCGGGTGCACAACGCGAGTACCCTCTGCTTATTACACACAAACATGGCAAATATTAAAAATAATTACAATGAAGATTATTATTGTGTACATAAATATAAAAATGCCTACATGTCATAATGGATAGTCATTGCATGTATCAGAATTTCCTATTTTACCTTTTTTTATAGTCGTTTTTAAACTGACTCATCAGGTTGGGGGTGTCTATATTCCACCATGTAAATAGCGAATCCGCCATGGCACAAGCACAACTGGCTTTTAAAGGGAATGGGAGATGAGACTAATTGGTTTATTGCACGTTACGCCCAAAACACACCCATGACTCATTAAGAGACTAGGAACAACACCTAAGCCTGACGCGCTGACCATTTTTCCTGACGTTAAATTAGCAAAAAGTGGATTCGGACATGCCCTAAGTGCACCTGCGCCATGCGCTTCAGACCATGTGCCTAGATCGATAAAATAGGGACCATCATGTTTTTATGACAGCCACCATTTAAGTGTAGAAACATAATTGTCAGTGAAATTGTAATATTATTATAAAAACTTCCTTAAGTGTAATTTAAAATGGAAGTAGCCTATAAATCAGTTAATTTTAACATTTAATATAGTGATGTACCAACTGGGGGTCCAAATGGACAAAAATCAAGACACTCACATTTTTTTCTTGTTCAAGAAGCCCTTTCCCTCAGATGTGTCACCATAGAGAAAAAACTAAAACAATAAATCGCAACTTCCGTTTCATGCAGATTTTAATATCAGGAATTTCTAACAGAAACCTTTGTCAGCATGTGTCAGTTGACACCAATAGAAATGTTTTTTCTGCATTAAGGCACAAATTAAAAGCTTGATCTTTGAATTTTTAAGTATAGGTATCAAATCATTCAGAAGATCTTGATTAAATCTGTATTTTTAATTTTTTTTTACCCCATTGACGCCATTATTTCCAGTTCTTTTTCAGTTGCTTACCATTCTCCACCTTGGTTCTGAGCTTGCCCTGTTTTACGTTCTCGAAGAGAGGCATGTGTCCAGAGACGTTTTCATCAGCAGCCTCACTGCACGACTTATCGAACAGAGCGCCATCGCCACATGGAGCAGTGCTTTGAAACAAAGAAAAAGGCACATGAAAGCAGCGTTATCCATGTTTTCGGATGAATCTCTGTTCTAAAACTAGCTGAGATAAGAGGAAGCGTATGTCTCACCTAATATAGAGATGAAAGGTGATGTCAGATTTGATCTTCAGCTTACCATCGTCAGCCACCTCAAAAATACTCTCATCACCAGGGCTTTCCCAATGCTTCATCAGCTCACCGTACAAAAACCTGAGCCATACAGAATTTTACAAATAAGAGAGTTCTGTTAATATATATATATATATTTTTTTTTTTTTTTCATAGGGCTGATCAAAATCAAATGTGTAATAGTTAAAACTTGGTACTTTTTTGTGCATGTCTCACTTTTTTTTTCTAGATTAAACCATTTATGTAACTTTTTTGTTTTTACAGTTAACATTTAAAAACAATGACAATTAATAAATGTATTTGAAATATAAAAACATGCATCACATATTTCCATATGAGAATGAATGGCTATTAAAATATTAATATTTTTATATCCCAAATGTACAATAACCATTGAGAAAGACAGGAGGCATATGAGCAGACGCTCTGTCCATCTCTCAGTAACATCTTCAGAACACTGAATATAAAGTCAATATATTTATGAGCTGCTGTGAAATAAGACTCCATCTTGAAGAATGAGAGGGAAAAGCTGTAGAATGAGAGGAAAAATTAATTATGGGATTGACAGTGAGGGAGAGAGAAAGTTCTGCTGGAAGCGGATACCGGATAAAGCCTCTCCTGGAGATGATTTCTGCGTGGCAGTCATTAACGGTGTCTCCTCGAAGACTAAGCTCCTCTCCCTTAACACAGCGGTTTCCTATAGGCGCAAGACAACAATTACAGCACATCTCTAATTACAGTGCATACGACATGTTGGCCCTGTCTATGTTTAAGTCCATGTACCTGTCCCAAGGCTGACAACCGTTCCAAGAGTATCTGATCCATTTCTCATAACAATGGTGGCAAGAATCTTCCTACCCAGAAGGCTGTGCTGGATGCGTGCTGTGAGTGCATTAAAGCGCTGATGGCTTAGCATGGCAATCTGATCATGCATTGTACTGCCTGATACCGGCAACTGAAACATACAAAAACAATTTTAGTAGTTCTTTTAGATTGATGGTTCAAGTGCAGCATTCACCAGTCAAATATTTCTGAATAATGAGCATTGTGCAGGGAAATAAACGTACAACTGGTCTCTAATCTAGGAAATCAGTTTCCTATATATAATAAATATATTACATGAATAAAAATGCATTTATTTGAAAGCAAAAACAGCAATATTCTGAAATATTTTTACACTTTAAAATAACGGATTTCTATTTGAATATACATTTTAAAATGTAATTTTCATATCAGCAAATCAGCACATTAGAATGATTTCTGAAGGATCATGGTGACACTGAAGACTGGAGTAATGGTGCTGAAAATTCAGGACACCTCAGGAATAAATTGCATTTTAAAATGTACTCAAATTGTTATTTTAAATTGTTAAAGGTTTCACAATATTACAGTTTTTGCTGTATTTTTGGATCAAATAAATGCAGCCTTGATGAGCAGAAGACTTTTTAACAGTAGTGTATGTATGCATGCATAAATGCATGTATGTGTGATGTGTATGTGTGTGTATGTGTATATATATATATATATATATATATATATATAAAATATATACAAATATATAAATAATTAATCCAATAATTTTATTCAATATTAATTCACACACAATAAAAATGTGTTACAAATATGAGTTATATATAAATCATATAAATATACCGGTAGACACGATTAACTGGTAAAAATGTGTCAACCAGTAGAGATTTTGGACCAGACCACGGTTATGCTCATGCACAATGTTTGCATGCATTTTTTAGCATTGCGGCTTAAAAACAGGTGATTTCAAACCATTGAAGTGTAATTAGCGGCAAAAGACAGCTCATTTCACTATATGCGCAGGCTCTCTGAGAGACCGTCTTAGCGCTGCGAATGGTGATAAGAATGATGACATTTTAATGCTATCAAATATTTTGATATCATAAAAACCTTACTTAAAGCAAAAATAACTATCGTGATGTATATCATTACCGTGAAATAAAATTACTCATGTCGTCATTAAGATTTTGGACATGTCACCCACCCCTATGAGTTATATATTTTTACACAGCAGAATTACACAACTTTATTATTAAAAGTTCTCATTCAGAAAACTTATTGGAAACTGCAACATAAATTGTAGGAATTATAATGACCCGTGGCGATGTGAATTGTGTGCTAACAATTTTTTTTAAACAATTTAGCATCAGAAGTTTACCAAGAACATTATTCAAATGTAGGGACACCAAAAAAAAACCCCACCAAAAAGTGAATTTTGTACTGCTTTCAATATCATAAGCCCTCAATATTTAATGGTACTTTGTTAATGAAAAGTTAATGCATAGGTAAAAGTTACTGCTAATTTTATTATAAACTTTATAAAGTTTCTGCGTGTTTAATACCTCTGGCGTGAGCTCTCCAGTACGTGCCGCTTTCTCTGCTTCGCCAATGAGCACTCGAAGGGCAGCATCTGCTGCCTCCTGTTTCCCCTGCTTCTTATTACTAGCACACACTGCAGGAAACCACCGTCCTCCCAATTTTGCCTGGTATGTAAACCTGTAAAAAAGGGAGATAAAAATTGTGATATATAAAATTGCGACTTGATCTTTTTATTGTGTGGCAGAGCAGCGGGGAGTCAGACACTGAGATGAGAATCCTGCTGCTTCTGTAATAAGGACATAAAGATCAAGAAATGTAACAAAGTAAGAGCACAAGCGTACTTGGGTTCGTGCGAGAGTCCGGACTGGCCCACCAGGCGGATTTCAGCAGCAAAGCCTCGAGCACGGGCGTACTCGAGGAGGCCGGACACTGCGTTGTTGTTCAGGTGGTTGATGAGGTCACCCACACCTGCTTCATGTGCCGCCTGGAGCTCAGATGCTGTTAGGGGGGGTAGCGAGGGGCACGCAGGAATCGCTGGCTGAGACTCATTGTCGCCCAAAGCAAAGAAATTAGCTGGAGGCTGGAAGAGAAAGATTGTGTTCAGTCTTCAAGCATACAAAAATCTATTTTTCTTTCCATCTTTTCAAATAGTTCTCTTTTTCTTCTTGTGTCGTCTCCAAACCTCTTTTCACCTTGTTAAGATGTAGTAGTCCATCTCCCATTAACTCTTTCACAGCCTCCTCCGCTGCCAGCTGCCTCGCTGCTTTTTTACTGGGTGCTGAGGCTTCTTGGAAGAGACGATCCCCAACCTTTACACGGAACATAAACCTGACACAGTAAAGTTTTCAAGTAAGAAAAAAAAACAAGAAAGATGGTGGGAGAAAGGAGAGAAAATGACAAATCAGTCACAGTGGACACTGTATTTCCAAATCCATTGAGGCAGTTCTATTCCATTGAGCTCTGAATCCTCCAAATCACACAGAACAGAATGGGTCATTAAGTGTTTTTAAAGATATTAATATTTTTATTCAGCAAGGATGCATTAAATTGATCAAAGACTGTTAAAAAAATATATTATATATATGATTCAACTAAATGCTTTATATATTCATCAAAAAAACCTGAAAAAAACAAAACAAAAGTTGGCTTCCACAAAAAACAACAACATTGATAATTAGAAATCCTTCTTGAGCACCAAATCGGCACATTAGAATAATTTCAGAAGGATGGATCATGTGACACTGAAGACTGGAGTAACAGTTGTTGAAAATTAAGCTTTGCCATCACACAAGAATAAATTACATTTTAAAACATTAAAATAGAAAACAGTTGTTTTAAATAGTAATAATTTTTTTGTTTTTACTATTTTTGATCACGTAAATGGTTAGCATGAGCAAAAGACTTCTTTCAAAAACATTAAAAATCTTACAACCCAACTACCTTCTACAGCCATTCATTGTACTGTTACTGTACACTGGATAAAGCACACTGAAACTGAGAATGACAGAGAAACAGAAATATGCAATTATGCATATAAGCATGTTGTCAATTCATGTTTTTGCCTACTAGAGCCAGAAAAAGAGTCTAGTAAGGCTAGTTTGGCAGGCACTGCTACATGTACATCAAGGCCAGTAATCAGAGTCGCTCTTTTGCTAAAAGGACATAAATATCCACTGGCACATGACAGATGTATGTAAACTAAAACTAGGATTTCTCATTTAATGAGTTAAACAAGAAATAAGGAGAAACTAAAATCATCAATTTCATTAATATATTATACTTGTATGATATGTGCAATAATACAGCTACACCATCTAACTTACTGCTCAGTCCTAAAGTAAAATAAAGCTTTTTTCCTCAACAGAGATCAAGTTTCTCTGATGTTTTTGGTTGTTTCCTTCACACTTTTACACCTTCTAGTGATGCACGATTTGTTTTTAAATCAAACTGTGATTTGAAATGTGACATAACACACATTTAGCATCTCATATTTCTAATGCTTCGATACCAAGGGTAAAAACAGTATAAAATCTGTGAAATTACATTGCAACAAATTTCTTATTTGAATAAGCACCTCATTTCAAATATGACTGTACCTAAGACGGGTTTGTGTGGAACGCTCAGATCAATGAAAACACTGAAGCATGCCTGCAGACTATATATTAATTTCATACTAGGCCACAATTGCAACATTATTTTGATTGTTTCTTTTAATTTGGCAATGCAAATTCCTTTGATGCAGACGCTGTTAAATGGACAACAGCTTCTTGCCACATGTAATACTTTAATTACTCAATTTGGGGAAACAGTGTAAAAACAGAAATAAAAGTAAGATGAGCAAGAACCAGGACAAAAAAAAAAAAAAAAAAAAAAAAAAAAAAAAAAAAAAAAAAAGAAAAAGACACAGATAAAACAACATTTCAGGCCAGGATCAGACAAAGCAGGCAGGCATTGTTTTACACCCAAAGGGAATAAACGAAACAGGAAAAACATAGATTGTGAGACTTTCTCTAGGGATGCATTTTACCGTGGATCGTGGGGGGGCCCTTCCTGTCCTGTCTTGATAAACTGGATGGCATTCCCACTGCGCTGACTGTGCTCCATCAGGACAGAAACGGGATTCTTTCCTCCAGGTAGAGACCGAGAAAGAGCCTGGGGCGGAGTATCTGTACCACTCTTTAGAAAAGGGAGGGGGAAAGGGAGGAAGGGAGGGGGAAAGGGAGGAAGGGAAGGAAGGAAGGAAGGAAGGAAGGAAGGAAGGAAGGAAGGAAGGAAGGAAGGAAGGAAGGAAGGAAGGAAGGAAGGAAGGAAGGAAGGAAGGAAGGGAAGGAAGGAAGGAAGGAAGGAAGGAAGGAAGGAAGGAAGGAAGGAAGGAAGGAAGGAAGGAAGGAAGGAAGGAAGGAAGGAAGGAAGGAAGGAAGGAAGGGGAACGTTATCGAAAGGTAAAATATGACATCAAAGATTATCTATGGGAGATGAAATGATCAGTTTTCATGCAACTTTGATACAGAAAAATAAAACAAACATACTTGCATATCATCTGCCAGGTCAGTGGTTGACTCCGCTCCCTCAAAGCTTGGTTCTTCCTCTTCCTCTTCACCTGCTCCCTTCATCTCCCTCCAAAGAATCCTCAGAGTTATGGCCTCAGCATCTTTTTTGGCCACTTTTTTGTTTGAACCCTCAGCTGGTGGAAACCGGCGACCATCTAACATGACTTGCATACGAAACCTGGAAACAAAAAAAACCCCTCAAGCTATAAACTTCATTTCTACTAATTCTTAATCATGCAATTTAATTTCCCCATAATTCACTAACAAGAGAACATTACTTTTGTAACATCTCCAAAATTACATTGGCTGTTTAACAAATTCTTAACTTAATCACAGCTGTGTATCTGCTGTCCAAACAAGCCTGAGGCAAAGACTGTCTTAACACAGACAAACAAATGCTGACATGCATACATAAACTTTTCATCTACTAACCGGGGGTCATGTGAGGGTCCAGACTGGTCCAGAAGTAGGAATTCACAAGTGTATCCAAGATGCTGAGCAAACTCCATCAGCCCACTAACTGGGTTCTTACCGCGGGCCTCCTTCAGTTTCTGGAATCTGCTTGTCTCCAGGCTTTGGGCTGGGGGAGGGGGAGCAGCCAATGAAACTGCAACCTCAGAGCGGATCGTGTTCAAGAATTCTGGAATATCATCAGAAGCCCACTGTGAACGTTCTCCTCCATTACTGGCCATATCCTGATAGTAAGAGAACTGATTGGGAGGAGGTTGGTAGCGGAAGGTGGAGGAGGAAAGGTCACTGGTTTTGGGGGGTACTGGCTCCAAGCCAGGCATGTCAATCTCAGAGTTACCAAAAATATTATTGTTGTCCAACATCTCCACCAATGGATTTTCACCACCTTCCATTGGCAATGCTCCAAGATCACCTGAAAAATCAAATGCATCATCTGCTTCCAACTTGACCGAAGCTACATTTGCAATCCCTTCAGCTCCCAAGTTCAACATCTCAGCACTGTTCACATCCTGTTTTGCACCTGCAGCAACTTTTCGTTGGCGGTCCATCTTTTCCTGCCGGTGTGCACTAAGTGCCCATGTAGGTGGAGTAACTTCAGTGTTGCGCCTTACATCACCTTGTTTCTCCATGGCATAGAGTGTGGGATTAACCTGCTTAGCACTGCGCAGGCCGAGGTTCTTGGCAATAACAAGCGCATTGCCCGTACCCACTTCATAGAGGTACTGTAGGATCTTCTCTTTGCCATCTTTAGAATCGGCCATTGTTGACAAGGTTACCAACTGCACTGCAGATAAGAGAGTCTGTTGATCCTGGACAGGAAACAATGTTTCACAGGTATCGTCACCTTTAGAGTCTTCCGACTGGTCACTGATATTGCCGTCAGCTTCAACAAGGATCTGTGATGTAGAGGGAGTGCTGGTGCTAGCGAGACACTCTCTAGGCTCTTGGTTTATGGATGAACTCTGACCTTGCTCTTTCACAGAATCCTTTGAAGACTGCGATTGGTTTCTCCCTTTGATGGGCTCACTGTCCTCTTCCCTGCAGAGTCTCCACAGAGGAGGGATCTCACCTTGCTTCACTGCTTGGTTTGTCCTTAAGAGGGCATATAAAGCCTTATTAACAATCGTCTTGGGAAGACCAAGCTTTTTGCCCAAGGCCCTTGCCTGAATGGTTTCTTCTGGCCCGAGTGATGTCAAAAAAGCAAAGACCCGTTGCTGGATCTCAGGGGTCAAATACAGAGACTCTCTGACCAAGCCAGGAGAACTGGAAACCTTGCTGGAAATGCTACTGCAGGACAAAGAGTCAGAGTTGTCTACCTTTGTTATCCGGTCACCTAAACTCAGACTATGAAGGCCAGAGGACACATCATCTGCCTGTGCATTCCAGTAATGCTTAGTCTGTTGATTCGGATAATACTGTCCCTTCTGGTGAGGGTGATTCCAGCCTGACTTTTTCTTGGGTCCAAAGTTATGCTCCCTTTGCCAATTTCCTCTGCCTCTGGCGTAGCCGTCTCTTCTTCCAAAACGGTCACTGCTTGTTTTGAAGTCGCGATAGCCTGTCTGGTAGTGGAAAGGCCCAGGTGAGACCTTTTCCCCTTGGCTGGAGGTTTGGGACCCTCGCTGCTGGGGTGCTTTGAACTGCGGAGCCTGTGCACTCTGCCCCCTGAGGAACTGCACCTGATCTTGTCTGAAGCTTACACCATTTGAGTCGGAGATCTGATCACTGCTATGCTGGGGGGATACCCACAGGGGTGGATCAGAGGGACAAGGGGGAAAAGAACGACCACGTGAAGGCACGCCAGGAGCACTCGGGTAAGAGGAGTAAAGAGAAGGGTGCGGATAGCTGCCAGATACAGAGCCAGGGCTTGGGACACAAGGGCCCCGTGGGTGACCAGTGGTCGTATAGGAATGAAACTGAGGTTTTCCCTGTTGGGGAGGGAGGGAGGATCGCTGGCAATCTTTGTTAAACCCTCCTCTACCTCTGCTCATAGCGCAGGGGTCGGGGGTGAGGAGGGAGTAGCGTTGGGCTTGGTGGACGTGTTAGGATGAGACTCAGTTGCTGGCTGTAATGTCACAACGATAGTAAAGGCTTAGTCTGTGCACTGCTGCTTCTGCAGAGAGACATAGAACATCAGAAAAATCCATTAAAGAATGCAAAGTGAATGCAGGCTTTTTGTTGTTGCAGTGTAACTGTACAGACACACAAATTATGTCGGCACATTTCTTGGCAACACAGCAGTCTGTAATTTGAATACTTGGTAAAAGGCTCACAGATTAATTATTCATGCTTATTGTGACACAATCAATTTATTTCTGGCTTAGCGAGTAATTTCCGGATCCTTATGGTGAGGGAAAGTGGTCATGGGTATTAGAGGAAAGCATTTTCAAGGACATTCACTCCAAATGTGAGCAACTATAGTAGCTAAAGCACAATGATGAGTAAAGCTGTTTTATAAGAGACTGGCAAAACATTGGAAGACAAAAAAAAGGTAGAAAGAAAAGGTGAACCTAACACTAGATTACAAAATGCAGTACTCCCTACTGCACAGTGTAGGTCTGGTGTGAGTTTAAAATAAGTTGCTTATTAAGATTCTACAGTCCTCACAATACAGCAACTTAGCCAGTAAATTAATTATTTTTAATAGATTCAGGCAACAATAGCTCAGAAAAATAGCAAGGTTATCACACATTACATAAGACACAAAGCAAAAAAACAATGTGAGAGCTAGATTTATAAACACATAATTTTGCATGTTATGTTAATGAAAATGAATAATCATTTAAAAAAAATTACAGCTCACAGCCTCCTATCCAACCCTAGTATAGACAAGAGATAATTCAGCACCTTAATTCAGCTTCACATTTAACTTCAGACATAATTAATAGCTCACTCTTTAAATAAACGTGAGGGTAAGCGATTCTCCTCGATCACTTTCCATGTGCATGCTGAAAGTATGCTTGATGTTTTGATGTCCCCAATACAACAGTACTAACATGGCACTCAAAAGGTATTTTAAAGAATACTATGATGTTACCACTTGTTCACGCTAAAAAAAAAGAAAAAAAGTACAGTACCAAATAAATGGTTTAGATTGGAAAACGCCTCTTGGAAGAGCAGAAATTATAGTTAATTAGCCATTTAAATGAATTCATGTCTTCAAAACTGAGAGCTGAAGTAATTGGTCATTAATCATTTATTAAATATTAGAAAATGAAAAAATAGAAACCGTTACATTAAACCTCTTAACCAATGAATTTCCACATTAATGATCACATTAAGGAGTTAAAAAAATAAAAAAAGACTGAATTCACAAAAAGCAATTTCTAACAAACTCAATATTTCTAAGAAAACCACTGCATATGCTCGACACAAATGCCTTATCCAGGACATTCCCATGACTTTGAAAAGTGGTCTGGATTCTGTAACTCACAATTTTAAAACTCCCTTATATTTCCGTGGAAAGATGAGAACCCTGTATAGAACAAATTTAGTATATCACCCAAAAGCAGAAGTGGGCCCTCAAAGGATTAAAATACCAGCATTTACAACAACACTATGTAAAAGGCTTCTACAAATAAAGCCTTCTTTAAAATGAATCACTGACTCCTAGTTCTAGCACATATTCTACAGTAATGGTTCAGTCACTTTGACACTTTTTTTTTTTTTTTAATACAAGTAAAAACCCAGTCCGACATGCCCAGAAAGTTATACATACCACAAAAACAACTGAAAAACAGATGAACTAGATGAGGCCTCGAGGCGTGCACTGACTAAACAGTGTTTCGCCTGAAAAATGAAAATGAAAGACGGATTACACTCCAGCAATACTCCAAAGTTTTTCCCGGTGGCCTCTGCAAATGATTTACATCCACAAACTCCACAACACGAGATGGCCCTGAGACTTGTCTACACTTATATTAGTATCAGCAATAAAATAAATGTGAAAACACGCTTAAACGCAGAATGCGAAGTAGGCACAGAACACTTTAGGTTTCGTTTTCTATTTTTCTCCAAGCTCTCAAACTGGTGTCTGCAAAAATCCCTCATAAAACGCGTTTCGCCAAACTGACACCAGGGGGCGCCATTAATCAGAAGCGCTTGAAAGTTTCATCAAAAGGCCTATTTTACAATTTTACAAACGGTAATTACACCATTTAGTTATAGCAACATCCCAATGGAGTAAACGTATCTGAAAACACATAACTACCAAGAAATCAGTCCTACTAGGTAAATAAACTGTGAAACAACTCGTGGGGGTCGACCGTATCCATATTACTGCATATCAGTTAACAGCGCGACATATTAATACTGCATCGCACTACTCATTTTATCATAGCCGTTGAACTATTGGTTTCGTTTCAGATTTCACCAGCCAGCAGACGGAAAGCAAACCTCCACCTGCGACCCTCCCAGATGCATAATACATGAGGTTACAGTACTGTGACCGACATGAAACTGCACTGCAGTTTATAACCTCCTGTCGAAGCCTGAGGTGGCAAAACATCTTCAGTAGCTCGTGAGTGTAAAACGGATCTGATGATGCGCGTGCCTCGACTTCTCTAAATGAAAAAGTCCGAAATAATACGGTCATGTACGGACAAAATGTCTCCAGGAGGCGCTTACTAACAGTTTATTCGCCTACTTGTTTGTTCTCAGCCTTGCTCCTCGTGTTTTTTTTTTTTTTTGTTGTTCGTTTTGTTTTTATATTCCTTCTCAAATTCAAATTCAGTGTGTTTGTCCCATGGAAGTGTCTTACATTGTTGTTTGTCCCCTGCCTTGTTATGTACATTCTGCAATTACACGAAATTATAAAAACAAAAATAACAGTTTATCCAATACACAGTCAGGCAAAGTTACAACTTAGTAGCTCAGGGCTAAAACATATACAGAATGACAACAACTGCTTTCATCGCCACATTCAAGAGTAGATCTATAGCCTAACAGTATTCTTTAAAAATCATGCTAATCTATTATTATTATCGCTGTCATCTTTATTTATTTTATATTTTTTACGTCACTGCATTCATTGTGCGTTTTGATTTGAATTTTTTAGGCTGATAAACTACTTATAAAGTATTTTATTATTTTAAACGTCTTCATGCAGGAGTATTGTAGTGGTAACAGTGTAAAGTGATTGTATTAATAATTATATTGTACTTTTTTTGTTATTGTCCGGAATCTGTTTGAATTTGAATAGTTAGATTTTTTAAATTGTAATAAGTAACGTTACGTTAATCAACCGCAGAGACATTACACTACACACATACATCATACAAAGGACTTGGAGAGTTCCGTAAGAACGTTATGGATTGGCGTTGTGGTAATATAGTGGTATTATTTTTGTTCTTGCTTAACAAAAAATTTTTTTTAAACTAACTCCAAAATAATCGTCTTGGTCCAGTTTCAACAAGCCCCTTAAGTTATGAAAACAGATAACTAGTCACAAGGACATCGGAGGTTGATCAGTTTAAAAGAACGCATCGCTGCCTACGCAAGTAACGTTAATCAAATACAGCCCGCTATGAAACATATTTAATTAAACTGCAAGCATGAATAACAGAATAAAATTAGAGGTAACTAGGGCGAAAAGACTTAATGGATATGGCAGTTAATGCGACAGTCAACGACGAGCAGCGATCGAAGAAGCTTTGAAGCATCTCTCACTCCAGGACAATTCAGTTCCCGTTCCGTTCCGGAAGCGCGTTGATGTAGTAAATGACATGTAAGTTACAGGGAGTAAATATACTTACATGCACAGACGACGTAAACAATCCTGCAACGTCCCTGCAAGAGGCCACATGCAGATTGAAAACACAGCGCTGGTGAATGACAATGAAATGTGGCGCGGAGCTGCGACGGTGTTTTTGACGCTCTCTGATGACGTAGGGTTTCGCAAGACACCGCAATGTGATCCTGTAAACACGATCGGTTATTAATGAAACAAAATAGCTATTTGTGTGTTGCATGACTTGTAATTGTTTAGTAAGTAACGGTCGTTATGGTTTATACCTAGTAATATTCCTACTGGCGATGAGAATGAAATAATGTAATATGAAATATTTATAATAATATTAATTTATCTGATTTTCTTGCCTTTTCCTCACTTTGGAGCTCGAGTTTTCAAAATAGGGGCAGCAAGGGAGGGCTAGTGGGTCCGTGGACAAGTGTAAAAGGAAACTACTACTACTACTAGTTAAAAAAAAAAAATAAATAATAATAATATATATATATATATATATATATATATATATATATATATATATATATTATTATTATTATTATTATTATTATTATTATTAAAATAGGACCAACCAACTAGTTAAATATATATACATTTAAAATACATAATAAATGAATAAATTAGATTAAAAAAATAAACAAAACGTTTGATTAAAATAAATAAAAAATAAAATAGTACATGTAATTTAGATGTAAATAAATATATTTTGATTAAAATCTGATCTGAGTAAAAAAAAGTACCATAATAGAAATAAATTATTTCACAAATATTATTTTACACGCATTTAAAAATATAGGCCTATATTTTCCACAGTATTAATTGGGTCTTTTACATGAAAATATGTAGCTGCCTTTAAAATTGTAGGATGAGGGTCCCTATAGGGATTGCAGGAGTATGATCATATTTGGTGGTTCATGGCATCTAAAAGATAAAAAAAAAAACCCTGCCCAGACTGTTTGCTGCAGGCTTGTTTTGTCTGATTTAACCAGACAGTTCTAAAGGTGTACATGACGGACTCGGTGACTACTTAATAGACCCGTATCAGCAGCTTCAGTGGCAGGTTGAACTTCCTCAGCTGGCAAAGGCAGTAGAAACTTGTACTAGGCCTGACGCTCATGCTGCTGCTGAAGTGACACAAGCCGTCTTGTGTTTCAGGTCCCATTTGTTCTTTAATTGTTAAATGGCTGATAAAATCACTGGGGTGAAGGTCAGTGACATGACCCACAGAGAGCAACACTACTGTTACTAATCCCATTCACAATTTATACGGCTGCTAAATTATTCCTGCGTTGGCACCTCGTGCCCACATCTTTTGGTGTACTTGGATTATTACCCTGCCCCTCTGATATTGTCTGTCACTGGTTCAGAAAAGCCACATCTCACGGACCACCAAAAGGTCATACAGAAACTTTGGGTCAATAAATCATTTTATTTAAAAGAATATGTTACATTTTATTATAATGCTATGACCAAACATTTTGCTTTTACATTAATTCATGTCAACTTGAGATTTCAGTTTCAAAACCTCCTCCAGGTACATGGTTTGTTTTGATTTATTTGCAGTATGTGTCCTACATTGCTTATTTCGGTTTATACTAGTCACTTTGTGCCTTATTTTTGAAAAGGTTACTCAAAAACTCACAGCGCTGAAAATACTGTACACAGAGATATTTGTGTTTGAATTCCATATTCAAATAAATTAGTCAACCAATAGAGAAAAACAACCAGAGCAAACGAACAGAGAGAATGAAAGAGTAAAGAATGAGAGAGGAGGAGAGACAAAGCTAAAAGTCTCATCTTAAAGTCTATGACAAGAAAGAAGAGAGATTTGATCCGTATGCTTACGCAGAGGCTTTGCACGAATCTGTGAAATCCCATGATAACCAGCATAACTGTTATATAAGAGAGTTGTAATCCAACACAACATAAATCCGTTGATGGTTCTGTTCAAAGTCGTTGCTCACTCAGTTTGTCTATTAAAAGGAACACTCCTGGTTGAAAACTAGCTAAATTATTTTGATTCACCACTTTAGTAAAAAAAAAAAAAAACCAACCTAAAATCAAGGTTATGGTGGAGCCAATATTTAGCTACGCTCATAGAGCTACAAAACTGTACATTTGGATATATTACACAGAAAACATAAATAATGTGACAAAAATTGGCACATTGTCTTGTGACTGTATTAAAACGGACTTGCAGACTTCATAAGTGCCTCACTGCAACTGTAGACTTTTTGTGGCAATCAATATTGTGGCATTTGAGCTTAACTTGTATTGAACCAGGAATATTCCTTTAAATTCAGTGAATGTAATGAAACTTAATGGAACAATGCAGCACAGAAATGGCATGCTGTCAGTCTTAACGCACATCACACATACATGTCATTTAAAAAGTGCAAAACATGTCCTGACTGGTCTGACAGATTTGTATGCGCCTGCGCTACAAGAATTAAAATGTGGGGAGGGTAATCAAACACTCACACATGGTTTGATGCAGATGGCTTCCTGTGCGGTCAGAGCCACCTACTGCTGGATGAAGGTATGGCAGCCTAAAACTCATAAACCAAGCAGCCCGATATTCACACGAGTAACACTATTGGCTTTCCAATTCAGTGCTTCACATTTATAACACTGTTAATACAACTGAATTTATATATGAGCAGAGTGAACACCCACACAGCACTGTTACAGATGATTAGTGTTCAAGATTGATGGCCAGACCCACACAGACTCTCTGCAGATTTACAATACTCATAAAGCACAAGTTTTTCATATTCCACAGCCCTTGAGTGTTCACTACTAAATATTTTGTCTAATTTAATCATGCATTTAGCTACCAATAGAAGTACTTTCAGTTGTGTTTAGGTCAATAACATGCACGATTGTCAATGAAATTTTTTATTTATTTATTTATATTATTCATATTTATATTAAATTTAATATAAAAAAATCCAAATATAAAATGTATATTTTCTTCTGGAATCAAAGTTTGAGTTTGAAAACAAAACATGGGCTTTGTAATAATTACAGCAAAACATATCAGTAAAAATATTGTAGCAAATATGAGATGCCTTTGAATATTGTGTTAGGCAATTCAAAAAGGTGGAGAACCACTGATTTGCCAAGTATTGTTTTTACCATTATTATGAATTATCATTATGTTTTAGCGGGAGTCACACCACATGACATTTTAAATAAAAAAAAAAAAGTAAATTTAACAGGTGTAAAAAAGAGGTGTATTTAATATCAGTGTTCATATGAATTGCATTTAAAATATTTTGAATAAATAATAGATTTAAAAGGAAAAATTCACGTCATTGACCCATTTAACACGATTTAACACATTTTGCCAGGAGAAAATTACATTAAAATCTGCACAGAAATTCCATCTGGGCCTGGCGATGGCTAATGCAACCAAATACTGCTTCGGAGAATAAAAGACAGATGAGAGCACAAAAAACAATTAAATTAAAAACCTCAGTTCAGCTAAAGGGCTGAAAATCTGTACAAACCTACTACCAACACAGTGGCAATAGTGAGGTAAGAGACAAATTAATGTGGAAAAGCATGGAAAGTATTGATCTGTCTCTCTTGCCCTCGTTTCTACTCACTTGAAAAGCCTCTTTCTCTTTCCCTCTCTCACTCTGATTGTCCAAGTGAAAAATTAAGTAAATTTTTTGTTTTCTATTCTTTTTTAATTTTTTTTAAAGGTGCACTATGCAACTTTTTTGTTTTCAAAATGTACATAATGAGCGAGCACATCATGAATCTATCGTCCAAACTACGATTTTGTCTCATCCTGAATCACTATGGTACGCCTATAATAGGGGTTTAAATTCAGACTATTTTAGACCGAGCAGAATCCCAACAGCTGCGGAGCAGCCCAGTACCTGTGTAACTCGTTTTAGACATTAACCGCTAAAGTGCCAAAAGTTACATAGTGTACCTTTAAAGTGTTCCATTCTGAGAGAGCATCTCTGCCCTCACAGGTGCTTGTGTTAGTGTCAGGATGATGCATTAGTCAGATCGCCGACATTTCCATGTCTTTAAATTGACACACTCCCCAAAAGCACTGTTCTGAAGATCTCGTCTTGTGACCAGTCACATGACATGAATTAGTCACAATGCTGGTGCCATGTCAATGGCCGCGCCTGTCTCCTGGAGCATTACAGTCTTTTAGTGTCGTCTCTCCTGTCCTGAGCTGGCGGTCAACTCCAGTACGCCCAACATAATTCTGTCCAGTCCAATGAAATGAAATGATGGCGTAAGTCTTTAAAAGTCTCTTGTAGCTTCTTATTTTCATCATTGCACTGTGGTTGTGTCATTTCCCGCTTCACATCTTCGTATTTCAGTATGTGTGTCAGTGGTGGAGTGCATGTAAGCATATGGGACTGGTCTGAAATGTTTTCTAAGTCTCTGTATGCGGCTTTTAGTGTACGTGTGCATGTATTTGAGCATTCAAGAGGAGATGATCTCTTCGTTCATGTGCCTCCATCCCTTCTGTGTCTCAACAGTTGGAAAATATTCTGTCAAAGATAAACAAGTTTTAGAAGAACACACATTATGGATGGACATTAATGTCCACAATTCAATATGGAGGCAGGCAGAGCCTTACCTTACCGCACATACCATCTTTACTGCAGTTTTTATTGTCCTTGTCCGTGGCCTCCTCTTCAACCTGAAAGAATATATCAATCTTATAACACTCACTTGGCAAGCAAACACTCACTTAGAACTGAAGTACCCACCTCTTTTCTCCATTTGAGCTCACAGAAGACTCTCTCAAAGCACTCGTGCATGTAGTTAAACTAGAAAAGAAAAGAAAAGAAAAGAGGCATCTTTAGTGCACAAGAACACATGCAAGTTGCAAGATCACATGGACGTATGAGACTCACATAAGGAGTGAAGATTTTGACCCAGCGAGGTTTCTTCTCCCCTCGTGCGTACTCGAAACAGAAAGCCATTCCCTCTTCATCGGTGTCCCATCTCTGCATCTCAGACCATTCGAATGCTATCACCTGATTCTGTAATGACACAAAGGGCAAATCATTAAGCAATATAAATTCTAATTTTTTTTCAAACTTTTAAAAGTAAAGTTACTGAGTGGTATCAACAACATCTACTACAATCATTACATCTAGTAAGCAACTTTTCATTCCTTCAATACAAACAAATTCACCTCTAGAGTGCCATCCTCTGTACACGCATGGAGCTTAAAGTGGCGGATGCTTATCGCTGTGATGACGTGACCTTTCCTACGCGAGTCACAGGAGCAGTGTGGGAAAGTGATCTCATTGTAGCCCTCACATGTCCTCAGAATACTTAAATACTACAGAGGAAGAAGGTACAAGAAGATTAAGATGTATTTTTTTCACAATTACTTTTCAGTTAGAGACGCACTTTCTTCAGTTGAAAAGAAATTCAGTTTTTTGAGGAAAACATTTGAGCATTTTCCTCCATATAAATGTACTTCAATGGCAACCAAAAGTTGAAGGTCCAAATCAATGCAGTTTCAAAGCGTTTCGAAAGGCTTCAGAGGCTCTGCACTGTCCCAGCTGAGGAATAGGGTCTTGTCAAGAAATGATCGGTCAATTTCAAGAATTTTTTTATACTTTAAACACGAATGGATAAATAAATAAATAAAATAAATACACACACACACACACACACACACACACACACACACACACACACACACACACAGGTGCAGGTCATATAATTAGAATATCATCAAAAAGTTGATTTATTTCACTAATTCCATTCAAAAAGTGAAACTTATTATATTCATTCATTACACACAGACTGATAGATTTCAAATGTTTATTTATTTTCATTTTGATGATTATAACTGACAACTAAGGAAAATCCCAAATTCAGTATCTCAGAAAATTGGAATACATTTCTAAAGACCAACACAAAGAAAGGATTTATTTTCCTTCCCTTCCCATCTCTATTAATGTGCTTGGACACAGAGCTCTGTGAACAGCCAGCCTCTTTTGCAATGACCTTTTGTGTTTTGTGCAATGACACACACACACACACACACACACACACACACACACACACACACACACACACACACACACCTAAAGGATTATTAGGAACACCTGTTCAATTTCTCATTAATGCAATTATCTAATCAACCAATCACACGGCAGTTGCAATCATTTCTAGGGCAGTTGCAATCATTTCTAGGGTTTACAAAGAATGGTGTGAAAATGAAAAAACATCCAGTATGCGGCAGTCCTGTGGGTGAAAATGCCTTGTTGATGCTAGAGGTCAGAGGAGAATGGGCCAACTGATTCAAGCTGATAGAAGAGCAACTTTGACTGAAATAACCACTCGTTACAACCGAGGTATGCAGCAAAGCATTTGTGAAGCCACAACACGCACAACCTTGAGGCGGATGGGCTGCAACAGCAGATGACCCCACTGGGTACCACTCATCTCCACTACAAATAGGAAAAAGAGGCTACAATTTGCACAAGCTCACCAAAATTGGACATTTGAAGACTGGAAAAATGTTGCCTGGTCTGATGAGTCTCGATTTCTGTTGAGACATTCAGATGGTAGAGTCAGAATTTGGCGTAAACAGAATGAGAACATGGATCCATCATGCCTTGTTACCACTGTGCAGGCTGGTGGTGTAATGGTGTGAGGGATGTTTTCTTGGCACACTTTAGGCCCCTTAGTGCCAATTGGGCATCGTTTAAATGCCACGGCCTACCTGAGCATTGTTTCTGACCATGTCCATCCCTTTATGACCACCATGTACCCATTCTCTGATGGCTACTTCCAGCAGGATAATGCACCATGTCACAAAGCTCGAATCATTTCAAATTGGTTTCTTGAACATGACAATGAGTTCACTGTACTAAAATGGCCCCCACAGTCACCAGATCTCAACCCAATAGAGCATCTTTGGGATGTGGTGGAACGGGAGCTGGATGCTGGATGTGCATCCCACAAATCTCCATCAACTACAAGATACTATCCTATCAATATGGGCCAACATTTCTAAAGAACGCTTTCAGCACCTTGTTGAATCAATGCCACGTAGAATTAAGGAATTAAGGCAGTTCTGAAGGCGAAAGGGGGTCAAACACAGTATTAGTAATTAGTATGGTGTTCCTAATAATCCTTCAGATGAGTGTGTGTATATATATATATATATATATATATATATATATATATATATGTGTGTGTGTGTGTGTGTGTGTGTGTGTGTGTGTAAATTATTATTTAAAAAAAAAAAAAAAAAAAAATTCCCTCATTCCAATAACTGTGCATTGTTTGGAGACTGACCATGGTCATTTTTCTCTGTTCAGTGAGCTTTTGGAGCTGGTAGGATGTCTCTCCCACTTTGACGAATCCCTTTTTCACATCATCCAGAGCCTGAGAGAGAGGACACAAGTAAACACCAGTACAGACTGAAAACGCATTGCCACAAACACATTATCTTGAAAACACAGACACAGACCTGATGGAAGCAATAGTTGTTAGCCAGCTCGTTGTCACTGAGCAGAATCTCTTCCTCTGTGGAGAAGAGCCACTTGCGGAGCGTGAGGCAGGTGCCTGGGATGGCAGAAGTGTAATTCTGCACATACAGCTTATGTGGAAACTCATTAGGAGCCAGCTTGCGTGCTGAGAGATCAAGAGAGACAGAAATATAGAGGTAGATAAGCGGTAAGAAACAAAAGACAGAGAGAGGAAGTGTGAAAAATGAAGAGTCAGAGTGGATAAAAAAACCTACAAAGGACTTTTTGTACTTCATTTATTATTATATATTACTTTAAATCAGTCATATAGATTTAGATATGAAATGTATATATAAAACTAATCCATAAACATTGAGCTTGATTTGAACCCTGCTACTTAAACACATGAGTTGAGACAGGCTGGTCAAACATGTTCAAAGCTGCTCTATAAAACCATGCACACAGTGGGATCTCAGCTGTCATTAATGTCAGACCGTACGACAGTGAAGACATGTTAAAAATGGATGCTTGTCCGGAGTTGTACATCAACCCATTTACGTTCGGTGACTGAGCTGCATTACACACGGGACTGAAATGGAGATGACCAAATCGTGGCCAAAATCATACAATGTGAACCCATCTTAACTGCTTGGATATTTTGGGAGCAATTAAAAGATAGAAGTACAGCAATTTTGTGACACATCAAATCATAAAATGTGGATGGGGCTTTGAAGATAATTTAGCATGAATCACAAACGGGAAAACCACATATACTGACCGAACACATGTTCACTGTATAAATTTAATATAGATTCATCTTTGTGTTTTGTAGTTTAATGAACATCAATGACAGACAAAAGCAGATATTTATAGGCTTCTGTCACTTTAAGAGATAATGCATGGATCCAATATAAATCATACACATCAGATTTCTCTCTCAACTCTCCACATTCA
Source organism: Paracanthobrama guichenoti (assembly GCA_018749465.1). Classification (NCBI taxonomy): domain Eukaryota; kingdom Metazoa; phylum Chordata; class Actinopteri; order Cypriniformes; family Gobionidae; genus Paracanthobrama; species Paracanthobrama guichenoti. The sequence continues at coordinate 21,386,685 of CM031958.1, read as the reverse complement.
CTTGAGACATAACCGACTGTGTTTATGAGAATACAAGTCGAGACGGGTATTTTAAACAATTCTGTATGTATGTGTCAAACCTAGTGCATGGAGACGTAAAAGTGGAATTCATTCGGAGTCTGCACGCTATCTGAAACAATCCTCTCTATGTGTGTGTGTGCGCGTGCGTGCTTCAGGTTTGTGTGGCTGTGCGTGCAGATAACAGCGTGGGAGTACTGAATTAAATTCTCCTCTGCCTCTTTCACCGCTGGAATGGTTTAAAATCTACTGATTGTGTAAACTAGCAAGACAAAATGTGCAAATGATAACCTTTCACCTTTGATGCATGTAAATATATTGTTGGAGGAACCTTTGAATAGCATAAAAGGGACACTTCAACATCTAACCTATACTTTACCTAAACAGGGAAAACTAATCAGACAATAATGATTTGGGCTAGTATTAAATACATAACCCTCATTTCTGCCATGTGATTCTGAACCTTTGTGGCGTTTACTAGTTTGTCACAATGATCTTTGTGACTAAATGTTCATATCGGTTTTATTTCAATTGCAGTAATTGTTAACAGTGACAAGTACATTTTTATCTGCATGTTAACAGAGTAGCGCATTTTGTTGCCACATACGGCTTAACACCTGTAAAAGTGTGTACAATGTGCTCTTTGGAATCAGCGGATTATGGTGTTATAATATTTTTACTGACCAAAATTCCTGAACCGTTACACCCCAAGTTACTTGTAATATTATAAACAGGCATATAATATTGTCATACAGGAAAAATTATTAATAGGAGCTTTTACCGAAGGAGTGGTTAATGACTTCAAACAGAGCAAAATAACTTGCAGTAATGCTGTCCATCCCAATCTTCATTACTACAGCCTGAAAAAAACAGGGAGAATTAATGAAATGTGTGGATTTGCAAACTGATGCATTTGCTATAGTGTCAGATGAGTTAAATACAGTACCTGGTAGACCTGGTCTGTTGTGCAATTCTTCCGCACCCGGACCGTAACTGTAGTTTTGTCTGGCATGGCTATCCTTAGCTCCACATCAGAAACACCATTATAGTTCTAGGAGAAATGAAAGGGGGACCTAAAAATACAATCCAAACTGATAAAGCAGCACTGCAGGCTGCTTGTCCATCGTGTGCCTGAGAAAAACCCTGACAAGGTACAGAGTCACACTCACAGCAGAGCAATGGAACATGCAAATGAGTACACAAACAACAACATGACTGCCACATTTTCAAATTTCAACAGATATAAGAATATATCTGTCTGTTTTGCAGAGACATACAGGCATTAGTCATACTCCAATTTCTTTCTCAATGTTCTATGTTCTATTATTGCCTGCAGCTTACTTGCTAATGTTTTGGTATTATAAATGTAGATTTGCTGTCATGTCAATCATGCCATGCACAAAAGCAGAGGGCGCAAGAAAAGTGCCTCTCTGACAGGATAGCTGGATGGACAGACTGACAGAAAGACAGACAGATTTGTAGTTTCAGGGCCATTAGGGAAAGGATAAATTTAATGCAGTGGTTCTTAACCTTTTTGACTGTAAGGTCCTCCCACTGTCAAAAGCAAAATCTGAAGGCCACTCAAGTTATAATGTCAAAGCAAATTACTTATAGAAAGTAAAACTGTTCTTCATGCTTTACACTTCTAATTACAAATGAATTTACATTACTTATTACTTTTCTTATTTCTAATCAGTCCCTCCAGTATTTTGTGATTCAGCGATCGTTGAATACAGGAAATCAACAAAATGTCACATTTTGTGATCTTGCATAATTTGCCATTTCACTACAAAAATTAAACAAAAAAATTGAATGGTCAAATACACACATAGCTACGTCAATAATAAACTGCATATCTTGATCAGCACAAGTCCTGAAAAGTGAAGCCAAATTGTCTCGATCACCCCCAGGTGGTTGGTCCCAGTATAGCTCACAAACCCTGCCCTCTCCATGTAATGTAATGGGACATGGGACAAACCAAACAACCAAATTACACTTAAAATATATTTTTTTTCAAAGATGGTTTCTGTCATTTGATGTAATTTGTATCACGCTGATGTAAGTTCAAGTAGGGGTTGACTGATATGGATTTTCTAGTGCCGACACAGATTTGTTTTCATCAGCCTTAGCCGATGGCTGATATGGGCTGCCGATTGTCTTGAGCCGATACTGCTTTTGCTCCCTTAATTTACATCATAAAAATGACAATGATCATGATAACAAATGTTACAAGTCTCAAATTAAAAAAGAAACATTTATTGTTATATTATTATATATTTTCATATATAAACGTTGATCAATTGCCATTACAATTATCTCACAAATATTTGCCAACTCAATGTTTTTGTTTTTTTCTGTTGTTTTTAACAATGAGGTAATTTTGTTGCAATATCTTACACAGCACAAGGAAGCTTCATTTCAAATCATAAACTGAATTAAAAAGACAAACTATAATAAAATAAGAACAAACAAATAACTAGCAATAGCACAAATAAATATAACAGAATAAAGATACAAATCAAATAGACTTATTTTTCCAGGTATTGAAGTAAGAAACTGAATAAAATAAACAAAGTAATCACATTTAAAATAACATTGGATAATCTTCATTGTAAAAATGAAATGCAGATTAATAAGTTAATCAGTCAAGAGCAGTAAGTGATTTTATCCTTGTCTTTTGTTATTTGAGTAACATTAACATAGAGAGCAGCACATTTATTAGGCTGCCTGTCCCTTTAACAGCTGATGCAAGCACTGATCCAAAACACTGTTCCTGTTCTACACGTCCTGAACAGTTTACGTTCCCTTTCGAACGGTCGGTCGTACTGCGTCGTAAGACGCCATGGGATAAATTCCTTCATCTCAAAATACTGAAGCATTTTTGTAAAATCACGCAGTGATTTTCAAAACAGTCAAAACAGTGTCGAGACATCTCGCACACTATTGGCTGGCCAGTGGGAACTGCATGAACCAATGGCAGAGCAGCATAACTGAGTGAACCAATGGACACAAAGCCCGCGAAACAGGGTACAAAGCCCGCCAAAGGGCACCCTTAAAATATGTTGTAATGCCATAAAACGTCAGATTAATCTCCTTCAGTGACGATCTTGGTCCTTGCTGATAAACTCGAAGCTAACGTTACACCAACTTCGCAGAGAAAAGATGAGTTGAGCGCACTCATTGCTGCACTCGCTGTCTAGCGCATAGCGGCGTTGTAAAATGACGGCTAAGCCCTGAGCCTTTTTCACACTCTACCACTTCTCTCAGTCCCCTCTACTCAGGCGACTGGAGAGGTTCAACATTGCAGTAAATGAGCCCGTTATGAAGCATGCACGCCTGCACACAAAACACTGTTGAGAGTGCGACTTACATCATAACCGCTCTCTCTGTTTAACACAGTGGCGTCGTAAAATGGTGGCCAAGCCCTGAGCCTTTTTTATTCTCTACCACCTTCTCTCAGTCCCCTCTATTCAGGCGGCTGGAGAGGTTCAACATTGCAGTAAACGAGCCCGTTATGAAACGCGCACGCCTGCACACAAAACTCTGTATTAACGGCCATCCTAATAAACAATTAAGAGTTTTTCCTCTGTTATGACTGTAGGCAGTGTGTCCCCTTTATAAATGTTAATTCAGCACTACAGAATCACTCAAAACAACACAGGAAGCAGTCCTGACAGGCTCGTCAGGAAGAGAGGAGGGTTGAGTCCCGCCCAGGCTGGTCCGCCCCCCAAAAGACTCCGAATTCTCTCCACCACGGCCCGTTTTAGTTCCGGCCAGGGAGAAAAATGTTATTTTGAATGTTGTGAGCATAAACTGCAGGCCCGCTCTAATGCACGCTCCCTTGCATTCTGCTGCTATAATGGTGAATTCAATAAAAAAACATGAATGTTCAAAAAATTTGTTTTCTTCTCTTCCACACCACACGGAAGTCAGCGCCCTGCACAGCGTGCCGCCTTCCGACACTATAAAACCCCTGTACAACCGGGCAGAGGCTTGGAAGCCATCCCCGTTGTGTCACAGTGGGTTATAAAAAACAATCCAACACCTGTTGAACAATTCAAAATCACCCTGTTTCACAGGCATAACACATATTTCAGTGAAGAGCAACGTGACTCACATCCTCAAAACCGAAGTGGAGAGCCTATTGATGAAAAATGCTATAGAGGCGGTGCCTCTAGCACAGAGCGAATCAGGGTTTTACAGCCGCTATTTCCTCATCCCCAAAAAGATGGCGGCTTGGCCCCATGGTTGAATCTTGGGGACAGTTTCCAGACGGATGGTGGTCACCACAGATTCCTCCAACACAGGTTGGGGCTCTCTGTGCAAGGACGAACCAGCCTTCAGCTCATGGTCAAGCACAGAGTCATGGTTGCACATCAACTGCCTAGAAATGCTGGCAGTAGTGCTAGCCCTCGAGACTTTTCTACCACGTCTCTCAGGTCACCATGTCCTAGTCCGCAAGGACAACACGACAGTGGTCTCCTATATAAAATGCCAAGGCGGGCTCAGGTCGAGATGGCTCAACCAACAGATCATTCATCTCCTCCTATGGGCAAAATGCAAATTACATTCACTAAAAACCAGGGAGCAGACATGCTCTCCAGGGGCCTCATGTCCCCAGGGGAATGGACCCTCCATCCCCAGACAGTTCAAATGATATGGAATGTTTTCGGGAAGGCAGAGGTCAACCTCTTCGCCTCCGAAGACAACTGTCACTGCCCATTTTATTTCTCAAAGAGCAAGGATGCGCTGGCCCACTAATGGCCTAGCTGCCTGCTTTATGCTTTTCCTCCAGTCCCGCTCCTCCCTCAGGTCTTAAAAACAATCAGGGAATACGGGCACACAGTCCTGCTAGCGGCTCCACTTTGGCGAACCCACCACTGGTCCGAGTTAATTTGGCTACTATCAGCAGCCCCATGGCCAGTTCCCCTGAGAAAAGATCTCCTTTCTCAGGCAAACAGGACAGTCTGGCACCCCCGTCTGTTTCATAAGTTTCTTCCTTGTAGTTACTGGCCTTCTTGAGCCCAGTACGCATAGAATATACATATATATTATATATGTTATGTCGTGTCAATAACTCTAGTCTTGGGCCCTTTATTAAGTGATCAATGTGAGGGAGTACATGCCATTGTGCCTATAATAGCACAGTGGGATTGAACAGGTTCCCATAGCGTCTTAAAGACGCAGTACAACTGACCGTTCGAAAGGGAACGTACTCAGTTACTAACGTAACCTCGGTTCCCTGAGATAAGGGAACGAGTACTGCGTAGACGGCCATGCTATGGCACTAAACAACGGGTGATAGTCGGCATTACAGTGTATTTTAAGGGCAGCCTTTGGCGGACTTTCCGTTTTGCGGGCTTTGTCCATTGGTTCGTGCAGTTCCCACTGGCCAGCCAATAGCGTGCAAGATGTCGCGACACAGTTTTGACTGGGCAGTAGCACTGCGTGATTTTACAAAAACGCTTCAGTATTTCGAGATAAAAGGAATTTATCCCATAGCGTCTTAAAGACGCAGTACTCGTTCCCTTACCTCGGGGAACCAAGGTTACACAAGTAACCGAGTACGTTAATACTCAAGATGGCAATTGTGACATTTTTTTTGAGTGTAAGCCACGAAAAATAGCTACATTTGGTGCTTGTATTTCAGTGGTGGCTTTATTATGCGTGTGAGTCGGATGTGAGCGCGAAGTCTGCGTGAATGACTGGAATTATACGCGATCCCGCACCGAAACCCAGTCACACAAGCACCATCTAACCAGAGTTAGTCTGACATGAAAGCAAGAAAGCACAGCTGGTATCCGTGTATTGGTACTGCAGAAAGGAGTATACAACAATTCACCATGACGTCACAACAATAATAGACGTTCTTCCGGGTGGCAAAAGCCAAAGCGTTCCTATGGCAATGCTAGTAAATTGCTTGGATGGGAGACCCACCGTCGGCACTCGCCAGTAGCCTAATCTACATTTCAACAGGTAAGTTGATTCAAAAACAGATGTGGTGGAAATTCAGACAGTTAACATGATCATTGAGGGACTGATTAATTAATTCAGGAGACAGAAATACATGAAATGCCTAACCTTGGTCTAGAAGATGTAACGTTAGCGCTAGTCTACTACAAACCCGATTCCAAAAAAGTTGGGACACTGTACAAATTGTGAATAAAAACAGAATGCAATGATGTGGAAGTTTCAAATTTCAATATTTTATTCAGAATACAACATAGATGACATATCAAATGCTTAAATTGAGAGAATTTATAATTTTAAGGGAAAAATAATTTGATTTTAAATTTCATGGCATCAACACATCTCTAAAAAGTTGGGACAAAGCCATGTTGTTTCCCACTGTGTGGCATCCCCTCTTCTTTTTATAACAGTCTGCAAACGTCTGGGGACTGAGGAGACAAGTTGCTCAAGTTTAGGAATAGGGATGTTGTCCCATTCTTGTCTAATACAGGCTTCTAGTTGCTCAACTGTCTTAGGGCTTTGTCGCATCTTCCTCTTTATGATGCGCCAAATGTTTTCTATGGGTGAAAGATCTGGACTACAGGCTGGCCATTTCAGTACCCGGATCCTTCTACGCAGCCATGATGTTGTAATTGATGCAGTATGTGGTCTGGCATTGTCATGTTGGAAAATGCAAGGTCTTCCCTGAAAGACGACGTCTGGATGGGAGCATATGTTGTTCTAGAACTTGGATATACCTTTCAGCATTGATGGTGCATTTCCAGATGTGTAAGCTGCCCATGCCACACGCACTCATGCAACCCCATACCGTCAGAGATGCAGGCTTCTGAACTGACCGCTGAGAACAACTTGGGTTGTCCTCGTCCTCTTTAGTCCGGATGACATGGCATCCCAGTTTTCCAAAAAGAACTTCAAATTTTGATTGGTCTGACCACAGAACAGTTTTCCACTTTGCTACAGTCCATTTTAAATGAGCCTTGGCCCAGAGAAAACGCCTGCGCTCCTGGATCATGTTTAGATATGGCTTCTTTTTTGACCTATAGAGTTTTAGCCGGCAACGGCGAATGGCACGGTGGATTGTGTTCACCGACAATGTTTTCTGGAAGTATTCCTGAGCCCATGTTGTGATTTCCATTACAGTAGCATTCCTGTATGTGATGCAGTGCCGTCTAAGGGCCCGAAGATCACGGGCATCCAGTATGGTTTTCCAGCCTTGACCCTTACGCACAGAGATTGTTCCAGATTCTCTGAATCTTTGGATGATATTATGCACTGTAGATGATGATAACTTCAAACTCTGAGAAACTCTATTTTTGGCCGTAGCATTGGGGGAATTGGTGATCCTCTGCCCATCTTGACTTCTGAGAGACACTGCCACTCTGAGAGGCTCTCTTTATACCCAATCATGTTGCCAGTTGACCTAATAAGTTGCAAATTGGTCCTCCAGCTGTTTCTTATATGTACATTTAGCTTTTCAGGCCTCTTATTGCTACCTGTCCCAACTTTTTTGGAATGTGTAGCTCTCATGAAATCCAAAATTAGCCAATATTTGGCATTACATTTCAAAATGTCTCATTTTCAACATTTGATATGTTATCTCTATTCTATTGTGAATAAAATATAAGTTCATGAGATTTGTAAATTATTGCATTCCATTTTTATTCACAATTTGTACAGTGTCCCAACTTTTTTGGAATCTTTGGAATCTTGTACTATAATTTTTAAATGAGCCTCAGCCTACCATTGAGTAGTTATCACCCACAGGTTCCGCTGGATATATTTACTTTTTTCTGAAGGAAATCGATAAAATCCTACACATTTTGTTGTTGGCCAACCCCAAACACAACACTTTTTCATCATAGTTAAAACCATTGTTGTTGATCAAAGTTGAAACTATGTAACGCCTGTTTCACACATACTCCGTCTGCAGTCCGTATGCGATGCAGGAGAAGCACGAACTGTTGTGCTTTCACATATGCCGTGTTTGCAGTGTGCAACTGATCCGTGGTTGTATACCACAAACACATAATTTATTCATAATGGATTTGAAATAATTGATATTTTTTGTAACTGAACATGGCTTGTCAGCATTGCAATACATTCATATGTCAAGTTTAAACACTACATTTATTCAAATTATATTTAAAACGAATGTTTTATTCAATTCATTATTTTATACTTTATATTTGTATAAATAAATATAAGTTACTTTAGATTTATATATTTATTACATTGCTCACGCAAGTGGCAAAAACATTTAAACATAGAACTATGGTAAAATCAAAAACATTTTACATTAAAACTTACAAGAGACAAAAAAAAAAAAAAAAAAAAAATCTAGTCTTTTCTTTCATTTTTAAAACTTTTACAAGAAATCCTGCAGGTCATAAAGAACTTTGCTTTTCCACCTCCAAGAAAGGATGCATGCTCTCCATTATGTCTACTCTTTAACCTAAATGCTGTTTTCCTTGATTTAACGTTACCGAGGCAAAAAAGCCATGTGTTGACTTTGAAACAGCAAACTTTAAGTTATATGCATCTATGGTGAAATTACTAGATTTTTAACATCAATACATGTTTATTTTAAATGCAACCAATGCGCTGTCACTTTAATTCAGCACGTGCAGCACAGCAAAAAATAGACTCAGTGTGGCACCTGCTGTACATGGAACCAATCGCCGGGCCGCATCCGCGTGCCGTGTGAAAGCTTTAATCGTTAACATGGGTACGGAAAAAAACACTGCATACTCACTGCAAACGGAGTATGTGTGAAACGGGTGTAACTGTTTACAGTAGCCGGCTGGATCTCTTCAGTTGGTCAGTAGAAGCCGCTCGCGTTCCACCACCCGGAAGTATCTTGGTGCCTATTGTTTACAAACATTCTGAAATGCCGTACTGGAATCGTTTAAGATATTTCAGTATCGATACATATTTCTGACAATACTAGTTTTCACTTTCCGTTGTGAAAGTGAAAGTTTAAAACTTGCCGTTGTCTTGAAGAGCATATTCCAGCACTCTGCTAGTGAGGGAGGGGCAGTGCATGAACTGCAGCATCTCCGGAAACACAGAGCTGCCTGTGGACGCCTGCCTGTAAATAATGCCGGGAAAAACTATCGGCGAATGCAGCAGCCCTGTATCGATACACATAAAAAAATATCGGCCGATCACCAAGTTCAAGTGTTCGTTTTTTTTAAATAAGTTTGGTTTCAATTAGTCATTTGATGCTATAAAAAGGGGGTGTGATGTCATCATTGACAGCTTCTTTGAGCGAAGTAGTCACTGAGGCACTAACAGACTTTTTTCAGAATTTTCAGGAAGGAGATTGGAGCTTCAACTTTAAATTTCTACATTTCCATAACTGTTTATTTCACACCGACATAATGAGTTGTTCTACAGTAAACTGTACTAACCGATACTGCGGGAGTGTGGGCAGGGTCTTGATATTGTGGCTCTACTTCCTGCTCTCTACTGCACAGACTTGAGTCCTGTGTTTACTACTACGCAGACTCAGGTCCCAAATCAGCGCAGGATGTCAGCGCCATATTCGGACATTTGCAGCTTCGCTTTTCTTCAGTGGAAGAGAATGAAGGCACGTCGTCCATATTTTTTACCCCCTTGTTTTAAAAAAAAAAAAAAAAAGCTTATGCTTGTCTTGAAAAAGACTGGTACTAACAAGAGGCTAAATGAGACTACAGAGGTTGTCGGGGACATTAAACATCATAACGCTGAGCAGGAAAATGATTTTTTCCCCAAAACCGTCTCAGCACAAATTCCAACCAAATAAAGAATGAAAGAGAGTTGTCGAAAGCTTAATGGTGGTGACGTTGAAATCACGTGACCGCAGCGTAGTTTGTTTATAGCCTACAATCAAGCTTTAAAGTTAATAAAAAGTTGTGACAACTATCATGATAAACAAAATGTGTAAGAATCATAAATATGTTGTTTTTGATGGTCACAATAATCCAAAAAAACAATGGACAAATCCAATTGGATTTTTGTCAAGGGAAGCAGAGTGATGCTAACTTCAGTGTTGGCCTACAAAAATATATCACTGCAGTCTGTTGGGCATGAAATGATACAAACACGTAATAAATGGAATAAAATAAAGCAGGGCATGAAACATTTTTATCATAACATGCTCAAAATCAGGCCTGATCTCCCTGCCTGTCCATGTCCAGACAGAATGGCCAAGTGATTACTGATGAAGAATGTCACCAGACATTCCCCAAGGTACAAAGATACTTCCCATTTCTGTTAGCAAACTACCCAATGAGTGTAACCTCACAAAACTGCAGTAAGCTATCCTTCCTCCTACTTTTTTCAGATCAGATGGCCCTAAGGGCAAACTTGTAGACTTTGGATAAATTATATCAGAAGGAAACACTGTTTGCCTTTTATACATGAGATACAAACCAGTCTGCAGAAAATGACGATCAACAGTAAGTTGTTTTTGTACGCTTTTATACAGTTAAAGTTACAAACTCTATTGAAATAATATAATTACTGTGATCTGATACTGTGACATCCCTAAAATACACAATGCCTTACCTCATCAGACTCTGACAAAAACTCCTGCATGATGTCGCTCTCCCCGATTACCCGAACAGAACATACTGGTGAGACGAATAGGGAAAAGCAGAGTAACACAGAGAATGTTGGAAACATCTGTAAGCAATCATTTTCTAGATTTTCATCTCACATCTCCTTCCTTTGCCGCTTCCTCGTACCTTTCTCCAAGTATTCCTCCAGCCCTCGTCTGCGTGCATCTAGCTGCTGCTCAGACAGGGAGAAAGGCCATTTCCCTGGCAGCTTGGGAAATGCAAAGTTAGCAAATTCCCTCTTCAGATTCTGATGCAAGATGGCAAACTCTCGATAACGCTTTGAGCACAACTGCCTGCCTGCCATGTACACGTTGTAGACCTGACACACACACACACACACACACACACACAATCCTTTTAAAAAATAAAATATCAGACTGAACAAGAGGTGCAAGCAAACACAGCGGATAAACTCACAACAAACTTCTCCCCATTCTGCTCCACATGTTTGTAGGTGGGCACGGAGATAGGCACAGCCTGCTTGTCACTGTAGTCATAGCAGGATTGCGAAGAGCCATCGTCCCCAGGATCAAGGCTGTCAGTCTCTGGCTGAGGAACCGACAGAATGGCCAAGACCAACTCTTTCTCTCCTGCTCGGATGAGATCTACCACCTGCTTATGAGTGGCCCCTTCAACATTCACCCCATTTCTGTAGATCGAAAAAGAGAGAAAGATCTGGTTACAGAATTAAGCTTTTACTCTCGGCCAATACCTTATTCCAATGTGACGTTAAATGGTTAATGCTATAAATCTTGCCTTACCAGGACCTTTTAGAAGGTTAAGGTCAGATCAGATATCTCTTAATGCTGAATTACTACTTGGGTTGAGTTCCTGGAGCTCCTATTTTATGGTCTAATCTTTACAGGACTCAACAATAAGGATGTGAGAGAGTTTTGGTTCAGTTGACAGAACTGTTACTTGCCCTTTCAAGCCAGTGCTGTGATGCCACTGAAAGTTTTACATTTGTTGATCCTGAACAATAATTTTATGCCTTGCCAGCAAGAAAACGAATTTGCAATCTCAATCTCAATTTGCATCAGTCTAACTGGTTAAAGGGATAGTTCACCCAAAAATGAAAATTCTGTCATAATTTAGAAAACATACTATGGGAGTCAATGGCTGCCGAGATCTGCTTGGTTACATTCTTCATTTGCATTCTTTCAAATATCTTCCTTTGTGTTCAGCAGAACAAAGAAATGTATACAGCTTTGGAACAAGTTGAGCATGACTAAATAACAGAATTTTCATTTTTGGGTGAACTATCCCTTCAATGTTAGCTGTTTTCCTCAAAAAAAAAAGTTTTAAAATGACTCTTAAAAAAAAAAGCATCAGTGGAAAGTGGAAGTGTGGAAAAATACACATCAGATTTCTCTCTCAACTCTCCACGTTCACACAAGACATATCTATGTCTTAAGTGTACAAGTGCATCCTATGCCATTTTCATGCTGTTTTTCAGCAAAAGTATATTTATGAACATAGAATGTATAAAATACAGCTTGTTATACATTTTATTTTTGTAAAAATGTATTACTCTTGAAAAGTTTGGGGTGAGAAAGATTAATTAATACTTTTATTTTAGCAGGGATGCATTGAAGTCAGTTCAATTACATTGTTACACAAAATGTTACTGTTATTTCAAGTAAATACTGTTCTTCTATTCAAAGAATCCTGAAAAATGTATCAACAAAAATATTTCAGCAACAACTGTTTTCAACATGGATAATAGGGATCATGTGACACTGAAGACTGGAGTAATCTGTAACCTGCTATCATAGGAATAAACTACATTTTAAAATATATTCAAATATAATAATTATTTTAAATTGTATTAATAATTCACAATATTCGGAACAAAATAATTTTCTGAGAAAATGAAAATAAACCTAATCCTTCCTTTGTGGTGGAGCCAGTGAAAATGTTGGCAGCAGGTCAAGTAGAACTTGATTACTGGCCCAACTGATTAGTAGAAAAATTCTTATATTCAAGCTCTACTAAAAGCCAAGTTTTATTTAAACACATAGTTCTCAAGAGATGACTGAGCAGGTCTTACTCAAAGTCTCACATCTTCTGCCCTATTAACTTGAATTTGACCTCAAAATCTGTGTTGCATGTGGTTGATGTGTGCAAGATTTCATTCTGACTGTAATGCAGATTTCAGACATCATTCAGGGAAGAAAACAAACCCTGATACCCCAAACGATCACGTTGTTCAAAGGGAGCTGAAGTGTTTTAGCAAAAACAATGCAGTAAAATCACTGCAACAAAGTATTTAAGAGTTACTTAACAGCAATCAGCAGTGCATTGACATACTCTCTCACTCGTCTGCTTCTCGTAGACACTCAAATACGCTCCGTCAGCTACTCAAAGATCTCCACTGACTCTTCCTCCTTACTGTACATAAAAGAGCAGTAAATATCAGCACTTGCCCATGGAAGCATTTCAACCGTGGCTCCAACCTACAGTGTGTCCTCACAGCATCTCCCTCTTTATGACACTCTATCACAAGGGTTCTCAACTCTGGCTCTGGAGATCCACTTTCTTGTAGAGATTAGCTCCAACACTAAAAAAGATAAATTAAGGTCTTCAGGATTACTAGAAAGTTACAGGCAGGTGAGTCTGATCAATGTCTGATCTAAACTCTGTAGAAAAATGAACTTAGTTAAACTTAGAAGGCCAGAGTTGAGAACCCCTTCTCTATCAAATACAAGAGAGCAGGCTGAGCTGCTTCCAGACCGGCTGGTTCCAGATGGACTCCCACTTTCTGAAAGCAGAGTCAAAAATATACACTCAGCTAAAGGATTATTAGGAACACCATACTAATACTGTGTTTGACCCCCTTTCGCCTTCAGAACTGCCTTAATTCTATGTGGTATTAATTCAGCAAGGTGCTGAAAGCATTCTTTAGAAATGTTGGCCCATATTGATAGGATAGCATCTTGCAGTTGATGGAGATTTGTGGGATGCACATCCAGGGCACGAAGCTCCCGTTCCACCACATCCCAAAGATGCTCTATTGGCTTGAGATCTGGTGACTGTGGGGGCCATTTTAGTACAGTGAACTGATTGTCGTTTCAAAAACAATTTGAAATGATTCAAGCTTTGTGACATTATTCAAGCTTTGATTCAGCATTATCCTGCTGGAACTAGCCATCAGAGAATGGGTACATGGTCAGAAACAATGCTCAGGTAGGCCAAGGCATTTAAACGATGCCCAATTGGCACTACAGGGCCTAAAGTGTGCCAAGAAAACATCCCCCACACCATTACACCACCACCACCAGCCTGCACAGTGGTAACAAGGCATGATGGATCCATGTTCTCATTCTGTTTACGCCAAATTCTGACTCTACCATCTGAATGTCTCAACAGAAATCGAGACTCATCAGACCAGGCAACATTTTTCCAGTCTTCAACTGTCCAATTTTGTTGAGCGTGTGCAAATTGTAGCCTCTTTTTCCTATTTGTAGTGGAGATGAGTGGTACCCGGTGGGGTCTTCTGCTGTTGTAGCCCATCCGCCTCAAGGTTGTGCGTGTTGTGGCTTCACAAATGCTTTGCTGCATACCTCGGTTGTAACGAGTGGTTATTTCAGTCAAAGTTGCACTTCTATCAGCTTGAATCAGTCGGCCCATTCTCCTCTGACCTCTAGCATCAACAAGGCATTTTTGCCCACAGGACTGCCGCATACTGGATGTTTTTCCCTTTTCACACCATTCTTTGTAAACCCTAGAAATGGTTGTGCGTGAAAATCCCAGTAACTGAGCAGATTGTGAAATACTCAGACCGGCCTATCTGGCACCAACAACCATGCCACGCTCAAAATTGCTTAAATCACCTTTCTTTCCCATTCTGACATTCAGTTTGGAGTTCAGGAGATTGTCTTGACCAGGACCACACCTCTAAATGCATTGAAGCAACTACCATGTGATTGGTTGATTAGATAATTGCATTAATGAGAAATTGAACAGGTGTTCCTAATAATCCTTTAGGTAAGTGTATATTTGATATGACAATTTACACATTTATAACATCTGCCAACCAGTGAGCACAGAAGATCGAGCAATTTAAAGGTCTGGGTATTGATACAAATTGAAGATTAAATTCTGATTCTGATTCAGTTGGGTATATTTGAGGATTTTTTTTTCTTGCTCTTTTAAAGGTACAGTCACATTTACTGAATCTTTACAGGCGAAATCCAGCTGTTTTAATAGGAATTCATGTGATCTGGAATTTTGGAAGGAAGGGTACAAAAGAAAAAAAATTCTCCACCCAGATTTCACACTGGGTTCAAGCTGGTTATGTAAATTTGCAATGATGACCAAAGCTGAAAGCAGAAAGCTGCTTGGTTTGTAAGTGACTTCTGCGCAAGCAGTGTTTCATACACCGCTATGCTATTGACAACAGACATTTTTTTGCTGTAAATAATACAGGAAAAAGTTTCAAAATGGTTAAAACTGGTAACTTGGCTTTTTGAACTGTTCATTGATAGCACTGGCTCAGAGTCATTTGTTCCAAGAATCGAGCCATATACAGTGGTTCAGGTATGACAGGTATAGCATTTTAACACTTCGGGTTCCATTGTCTCGAAGTCAATGTTTGTTTTTTTGTTTTTTTTGGCTGTTTAAATGGCTGAAATAAGGTTTGTGGTGAACACAAGCTCAAGACACTTTCACATTTTATTCTACAACATAAAATACATCAGTATTACCCCACTCATAATTTTTTTTTTAAGCTGTTACGTCTCTTGAAAAATGCAGTTGCTAACAAGTGGCTAAATGGGACTACAAAGGCTGTGAAGGTTAAACGTTATTTCGAGGTACAGTCTTTTTTGTTGCATCACATTATATAGAGAATGCAAACTCACATTCACAGCTATATATTATTATTATTATTATTATTATTATTATTATTATCAAAACAGCCCTGACCCGTCGAGGCATGGACTCCACTAGACCCCTGAAGGTGTGCTGTGGTATCTGGCAACAAAATGTTAGCAGCAGATCCTTGAAGTCCTGTAAGAAGCAAGGTGAGGCCTCCATGGAACAGACTTTGTTAGTTCAGCACATCCCACAGATGTTCAGATTGAGATATGGGGAATTTGGGGGCCAAGTCAACACCTCAAATTTGTTGTGCTCCTCAAACCATTGCTGAACCATTTTTGCTTTGTGGCAGGGCACATTATCCTGCTGAAAGAGGCCTCAGCCACCAGGGAATACAGTTTCCATGAAAGGGTGTACATGGTCTGCAACAATGTTTAGGTAGGTGGTACTTGTCAAAGTAACATCCACATGGACGGCAAGACCCAAGGTTTCCCAGCAGAACATTGTCCAAAGCATCACACTGCCTCTGCCGGCTTGCCTTCTTCCCATAGTGCATCCTGATGTCATGTGTTCCCCAGGTAAGTGACGCTCACGCACCTGGCCATCCACATGATGTTAAAGAAAACGTGATTCATCAGACCAGGCCACCTTCTTCCATTGCTCCGTGGTCCAGTTCTGATGCTCACGAGTTCACAGACGTGGCGCTTTGCTTCATCAACACGCTTACAGAGCAAGCCACGCAAACAATAACAATAACGTCCTTCTCAAATCAGAAACCGTGGGTGGACAATTCAATCCGCGCGGCAGTGAACGCACGCACTGCTGCTGCTTACAACGCCGGTCTCCATTCAGGGAATATGAATGAATACAGATCGTCCTGCTATGCTCTCAGACGAGCAGTTAAAGCCGCAAAACTCCGTTATAAAGACCGAGTGGAGTCTCATTTCCAACTCAACGACTCGCGGCGCATGTGGCAAGGTCTGAGGTCCATTCTGCGGTCCTGTGCTGATCAGCTCACCGGGTTGTTTACATCTATCTTTAATGAGTCCCTCGCTACATCTGTGGTCCCCACCTCCTTCAAAAAATCCACCATCATCCCTGTCCCTAAGAACAGTAAACCCTCTTGCCTAAATGACTATCGTCCAGTGGCTCTCACGTCTATAGTCATGAAGGTCTTTGAGAGACTCATTAAAAACACCATTTGCGCCTTCATTCCTGACACTTTGGACCCTCTTCAGTTTGCCTATCGTCCCAATAGATCGACTGAAGATGCCATCTCTCATGTCCTCCACTCCTCCCTCACTCACATCGACAGCAAAAGTGGGAACTACGTAAGACTGCTATTTATTGACTATAGCTCAGCCTTTAACACCATAGTTCCCACCAAGCTAACCTCCAAACTCCTGGATCTCGGCCTGAATCCTTCTCTCTGCCACTGGATTGAGGACTTCCTCACTGGCAGGCCTCAGGTGGTGAGAATAGGCCAGTCCACCTCCACCTCCATCACCCTGAGTGTGGGAGCTCCACAGGGCTGTGTCCTGAGCCCCCTGCTCTACTCTCTCTACACGCATGACTGTTTGTCCACACACAGCTCCACCTCTATCATCAAATTTGCTGATGATACTGTTGTCCTGGGCCTCATTTCCAACAACAATGAGGCGGCATACTTGGACGAGGTGGAGCATCTAACATCATGGTGCCAGGACAACTGTCTCTCTCTGAATGTTGGCAAGACCAAAGAAATGATTGTGGACTTCAGGAAGAGACAGCAACGGACATACTCCCCCTCATGATCAGCGGGTCACCAGTAGAGAGAGTGAGCAGCTTCAAGTACCTGGGAGTAAACATCTCCGAGGACCTGACCTGGACTGCTCACATTCAGACACAGGTGAAAAAAGCCAGGCAAAGACTGTACCACCTGCGCCAGCTGAGGAAATTCAGGGTTTCACCAGCTATCCTGAAAACTTTCTATTTAGGGGCGATAGAAAGTGTTTTAACTCAGTGCATCACAGCGTGGTATGGGAACAGCACCAGTCATGACCGCAAAGCCCTGCAAAGAGTCGTGCGCTTATCCGAGCGTATCTCAGGGTCAGCTCTCCGTCTCTGCAGGACGTCTACACCAAACGCTGCAAAGGTAGAGCTACCAAGATCATCAAGGACTCTAATCACCCTGCAAACCCTCATTTCACGCTGCTACCATCTGGTAAGCGCTTCCGAAACCTGATGGCCAAAACTGAGAGACTCAGGAGGAGCTTCTTCCCCAGGCCATCAGACTCCTGAACTCAGTCACTTAACATCACGTGACTTCACTTCAGGATAAACATCGATACACTGACATTGCACTGCACTTTCTGTTCTCGTTGTTACTGTGTAACAACCTGTCATAAACCTGTTTGCACATTATACTCTTTATACATTTGTTAACCACATATTTATAAGTCTACAGTTTACTCACTGCAAAGTCTACTTCAATTATTTTATTCCACTTTATCCTTATTTGTTACCTTTTTTTCTCTTGACTTGATTATTTATAATTCTACAGATATAGACATATATATATATATATATATATATATATATAGAGTACTACTTTTTTTTTTTTTTTTTATATCCTATTTCTATTATAATTTCTTCCTTGTGTTTTTAACTGTGAATTTGCACTGTCCATGGAGCGGACCTGTTTACATTTCACTGCCGGTTGTATATTCTGTATATAACTGTGTATGTGACAAATAAAACTCTTGAATCTTGAATCTTGAACGTGCCCACTGTTGTTGTTTTTGGTGGTGGACAGGAGTCAGTATGGGCACCCTGACTGGTCTGTGGCTATGCCGCCCCAAACGCAACAAACTGTGATGCACTGCATATTCTGACATCTTTCTATCAGAACCAGCATTAACTTCTTGAGCAATTTGAGCTACAGTAGCTCATCTGTTTTATCAGACTACACGGGCCAGCCTTTGCTCCCCACGTGCATCAAATGAGCCTTGGCCACCCATGACCCTGATGCCGGTTCATCACTGTTCCTTCCTTGGTCCACTTTTGATAGATACTGACCACTGCAGACTGGGAACATCCCACAAGAGCTGCAGTTCTGGAGATGCTCTGACCCAGTCGTCTAGTCATCACAATTTGTCCCTTGTCAAACTCTCTTAAATCCAAAGTTCCTGCTAACACATCAACTTTGAGGACAAAATGTTCACTTGCTGGCTAATATAAATCGCACCCCTTAACAGGTGCCATGATGAAGAAATAATCAGCATTATTCACTTCACCTGTCATAACGTTATGCCTGATCAGTGGATTACAAAACTATTGATAAAATAAGGCCCAAACTATGCAGTTAAGTGAATTATTTCAGTGGAACACAGGGATGTTTTAATACAGCCACTAAAAATAGGCAAAGCGTAAGAATGTTCTCTTTAAAGTTTATGAATAGATATCGGGATTATTCAAATGAAGAAACTCTCTGAGGATACTTTGCAAAACTTTTGTTTCCACTGTGCACGTAGAACATATTTAAGTGTGATTAAAACATTCACGGACAGTACATCCACAATACAAAAGGAGATGGATTTTATAAGATGGATGAGCATTGTTTTTGCCTCCTCTGTCCTGAGTTTACACTGGATGATGCTGATGCTGAGCTCTGTCACCTTCAACCACGGAAACCACTTGTCACCATGGCAACCTATGGCAGCATCAATGAGGTGCCCTGTGAATATTAACATGCAACCGGAAACGTTCCAGCGCAGATTCGAGACACAATACAATCAACAAATAATAAATAGCAACAACATAGAACCCAGACATTCCTCCTAACAGACATACTCTAATATAGTCCACAAACAAGTCTGCGGTTACATAATCATGCTGCAAATGTTTGAGATCTCCACGGTTATAAAAAGGAAGTGCCGATCACTGAAGGGTGTGCGAATAAAAGCTACTGTTTGCCCAATTGTCCACTGAGATTCATTTCGATTTTGACCCAGTATTGCTCAGAACAGTGCGCAGTCAAGATGAGAAGGAATGAGAGAGCTTGTCTGTTCACGGTGCTGTATGTGACCTGAATCTGCAATGAAGACAAACGCGTCCAAACACAAACCTCCTTTATCTGGTGGAAATGAAGCAGCCATTCACGCAGACACATACACCAATGTCTATGACAGGCAGAGACACTGTGTGCAAAGAGACATTAAAGGTGGTTCAGCCAGAAATTAAAAACATGTCATCATTTACTCACCCTCACGTTGTTCCAAACCTGTATGACTTACTTTCTTATGAACGTAAAACAAAAGAGGTTAGCCTGAATGTGACAGCCTCCGTTCACTTCTAATTAATTTTTTTCTCCATACAATAAATAAAGTGCAGCTGTCATTCTAGTCTATGAAGAAAGTCATACAGGTTTGGAAAAAACTGATGGTCAGTGCATGATGACATAATGAATAATGTGGGACTGCATTTGTGAAAACAAAAGCCAATTCTGTAACTGTATGCAATTAGGTGTCATTGAAATTAGTCTGCATATCATCTTAATAATAATATTTACTAAAACTGAAACGATATTGGATGATTGCGATGCTATACGTTTGAATGACAAGCTCTGGTGTGTTTAGAAAATTAATTCATGTGGACATGTTTTTTTAAGGGGAGAGCCGTTACATCTGTATGCCATATAAATGCTATGCACTTTAAATATACTCAGTATCATCTGTTAAGTGGGGAAATACCTAGTACTGCAGTGACATGGCTGGCTAACTTTCAGCTACTCACTCCAACATACATCAATCCACTTAATGGCCAGGTTAGCAGTTGTACTATCGGAAGCCTTTAAGCGTCTCAAAAACACTGTTGCCTTTCGCCTCTGGTGTTTAATACCAAATTAGGTCCCTGTCTGTCTAATAAGGTGGAGGTGGACAGCACGGTTAAGCAGCGGCTGCTCGCGCTCCTCACGCGCGTCTCGATGAAGTCCACAGATTATTTACATATAAACTTACACTTCAAGAATACGGTCGCCCTTTGAGATTCCAGCTCGATCTGCCGCGCCGCCCGGTAACACGGCGCTGACGTGCTGCAGCGGGGCGTAAAGTTCGCCGTTGATGCTCCTCAGTTGCCCTCCTTCGCTCACTTGACCGCGGACATTGAAGCCGTAGCCCGAATCCGACTTGACGATGCGGACCAGCCGAGGCCCGGAGGTGACCGTGGTCGCGACGAGGCCGCCGGCACACGTCCCCGAGTTCATGCCGGAGCCGTTGCGAGCCGCCGAGAGAAGCGTGGAAGGGGCAGCGGAGCGAGTGCCGTCTCCTTCGATAACATCTGCCATCTTTATTTGAAGAAATCCTGCCTCCACAGCGGGTTCGGGCGCCGAAGTGCTACATGAGCTTATTGGCTGGCGGAGTGCGTCAGACTCCAGACGGGAAAGACTGACGCCAAACCGCCCCATCACGAGACACTGCTGCATTTGCGTGCCTTGAAAGTTACTTCTGTCACGTAACAACAAAGCATAGCACCATGGGATATGTAGTGCGGAAAATGCATGGTGGTTACTGGACATAGATGTTTTTGACTTTTCATTTCACTGCATGTTTTGCACAAATTCCAGTTCTATAAATAATAGAACATATATTTAATGTAATTAAATTGGTCAAATTTACAACTAGTCAATTAAAATAAATGTCTTAAGTGCTGTTTTAAACAAAATAATAAAAAAGTATTGCACAATAGATATGCCAACAGTTCCTTCCGCCTTTTTAAACGACAATTTAAACGAAATTTATATTTCAATAAACTGTGCGTTTACTGCATTTAAAAAAATTATGTTCAGACAAAAAAATTACAGCTGCAGTCTGTACATTTTACCTCTCCGTCGCCATCTCTGTTTAAACCCTAAAATTGCAGTTATTTGCGGAGTTATCTTCATGTAAGTTGTGCATCGGCATCAATGTTTTGATTGTCGTTTTGAACTTTATGGATTACAAACCGCCATTGAAATTGTCATCAAAATGACAAGTTTAATTACATTCCAGCTGCTGTAAGAGGCCACAAACAATTTGCCACCTGCAGTATCCACACACACACACACACGCACGCACGCACACACGATAGCCTACTAGCCCAGACTCCTTAACACTGGAAAGATGCATGCGTATTTAAATTTATAAAAAACGAAATTAATGTAGTAGAAATGTAAAATTATTTTAGAAGTTGGTGCCTTTTAGACCGAGAAAAGCCAGAAAATGTATTTTTCATAAGGATGAAAGACAACAACTCCCAGAATGCACCGCGGCACCACCCCACCGTCGTTTTGATTTTTATAGTAATAAAATCATTTAGTTCAGTTAGAGAACAGACACTACAGTTAAAAACAGAACGTGTCTGCTCAATATAGCATGAGCCGAACGAAAGTTGCCGCACAAACCAGTAGCAGGAGTCAGATTTTATTCATCACAAGAACAGGAAGCTGACAGACAAGATGATTGCAGAAGATTTGGTTTCAAAGCGAAATGTAAAAGCACCTATTTAAGTGAGTTTGTCATTGTACCATTTTGTTCAAGATTCAAGAGTTTTATTTGTCACATACACAGTTATATACAGAATATACAACCGGCAGTGAAATGTAAACAGGTCCGCTCCATGGACAGTGCAAATTCACAGTTAAAAACACAAGGAGGAAATTATAATAGAAATAGAATAAAAAATATATACTATATATATATATATATATATATATATATATATATATATATATATATATATATATATACACACACACTCACCTAAAGGATTATTAGGAACACCTGTTCAATTTCACATTAATGCAATTATCTAATCAACCAATCACATAGCAGTTGCTTCAATGCATTTAGGGGTGTGGTCCTGGTCAAAACAATCTCCTGAACTCCAAACTGAATGTCAGAATGGTAGGACAGTAGGACAGAATTTTGAGCGTGGCATGGTTGTTGGTGATCAGCACAGGACCGCAGAACACCTGAAATACCATCCGGCCCGGCAGCTTTCCTGATGTCCACACGCTTGAGTGACCTCCGAACTTCATCCTCCGAGACAGAGATCACGTGGTTGTTGCTGCTCTGAGTGATTCCCTCTGACACGTCACTTGGCGGAGTCACGCTGCCGCGATTACAATCAAAGCGAGCGTAGAAAGAGTTTAACTCGTTCACAAGCAACAGATCAGCTCTCACCTCTGCAGAGGCTTTAGATCCAAAAGAATAGATGGTCCTCAGTCCCTGCCACATGCGCCGGGAGTCGTTGAGTTGGAAATGAGACTCCACTCGATCCTTATAACGGCGCTTTGTAGCTTTAACTGCCCGTCGGAGAGCATAGCAGGATGATTTGTAGTCATTCATATTCCCCGATAGGAGACCGGCGTTGTATGCGGCAGTGCGTGTGTTCACTGCAGCGCGGATTGAATTGTCCACCCACGGTTTCTGATTTGAGAAGGACGTTATTGTTACTGTTTGTGTGGCTTGCTCTGTAAGCGTGTTGATGAAGCAAAGCGCCACATCTGTGAACTCGCTAATGTCAGCTGAACTCGCTCGGAACATGTCCCAGTCAACATCATCCAGAGCTGCTTGTAGCGCCGTCTCTGAGTGGGCTGACCTGAGCTTAACTTCCCGCCTCACCGGGGGTTCCTGAACGAGCCTTTGTTTGTATTCAGGTGTGAGAAAAATGGCGGCATGATCTGATTTGCCAAAAGCTGGTAGTGACCAAGCTTTATAGGCGTTCTTAAACGGAGAGTAGCAATGATCCAGTGTGTTTGCTCCTCGTGTAGGACAGGAGACGTGCTGGTGAAAGTTTGGCAGGACCTTCTTTAGGTTTGCTTTGTTAAAATCACCCGCGACCATGAAAGCAGCATCGGGGTGTTTATTTATGATGCCGATGGCAACATCATGAAGGCCAGATAAAGCCAGCCCTGTGTCTGCCTGTGGTGGAATGTAAACGGCAGTGGCGATGTCCGAGGAAAACTCCCTCGGCAGATAGAATGGGCGGCAAATGATTGTTAAATGTTCCAGATGAGGCAAGCAGGATTGCGAAAGAATGGTGATGTTCCTGGGGTCGCACCATTTCTTGTTGATCATGAAACGCACTCCACCGCCTTTGGATTTACCGGCCTCGGCTGTTCTGTCCATCCGAAAAACAGATAAGTTCTCAGATGGCGTCACAGCTGTGTCCGGGACCGCGGGCGTGAGCCATGTTTCAGACAAACAATAGATCTTACAGTCTCTCATGTCCCGTTGAAAACTTATCCTGGCTCTAAGATCGTCCATCTTATTCTCCAAGGATTGGACATTTGTGAGCAGAATGCTCAGGAGAGGTGGGCTGAATGCCCTTTTTCTCAGTCTGTTGCGGATCCCAGCACGTTTCCCGCGGTGTTTCTTGATTCTTCGCCGTCGAGTCGTCTGGCCATTGTTCAACTCGGTGTTCAGATGAATCTCATATGGCCACAGAGGATTGGTGAAAGTGTCCTGAAACAGTCCAGTGTAGCGGTAACCAATGTCCAAAAGTGTTTTGCTGTCATAGCAGATCAATGCAGATGATAAATGTGTAAAAATTGAGAGCAAAAGAGAGTAAAATAATAAATAAAAGCACTGTCTTCGCGGAGCGACCTGAACGGCAACCGAACACGGCGGCGCCATCTTGGATTTGGAATTTTGTTGTGTTTTTCATTAAGAATAATAGGCTAATAGACTAATGAATCCACAATTCAAGCAACCCGCCCCCGAATTGGTGCTAATTCCAAACTGAAACTTAAATGAGCACGGCCGCCTGGCATTCATTCACGCTCTGCGTTCATTGTCATCATTCACGGTGTGCGTTTTCAGTTCATGCCTATGGAAGCTTAACTTTCATAGGAATTCATTGAAAACACTTGTGTTGCTCCGACCGCTCTGTTATGAATGCCCGAGCCGCAGCCGTGTGCATTTACATTCTGAGAGTGAGATCCTACCCCCTATGGGCGGGTTGAAAACATGTGGAACTAGCTCCTACTACTGGCTGTAGTCTCTAGCCTGCATCCGATGATGCAAAATGACGATATTTGCGTCATCAGAGGCTTTTTTCCAGACATAAAATGCATAAATCTTTCACCTCAGGGGGATCTGAGGGAGGAAGCACAATCATTCAAATATACTACTGGGTTTCTACTGATAGAAGTAACCCTTTAATGTATACAGATGTGACGTAATGACGCAAAGACAGCGGAAGTTCGTATTTCCCATGGAAATTAAGATATCAGTACCATTCAAATTATAACACATTATTACACTTACCGTTGTGAGTCTAGCTAAGGTAAGGAGATTGTTTTGAACACTGGCTGGTTATGTACTTGCTCAAAATTATATTGGATATTTTTACCCAAAGATATACGGACCACAGCTTTTAAAATGTGTGTAAATCTATTAAACCTGTTACTGGCCCTTGGAAATTAAAGGGTACATAATATACAGTTTCTGACAATCTCATGTTAACCTTAAGTACCTCTTAGAGTAGTATTGCATCCTTCATATCTCAAAAGAGTCTTTAGTTTGATCACATTTATAAAAGACAGATAAGCTGTACTGATTATTTTTGAAAACAGCCGAACGTGCAGTGGGCGGAGCTAAAGATTCACACACACACACACACACACACACACACACACACACACACACACACACACACACACACACACACACACACACACACACACACACACACACACACACACACACACACAAGAATTATGGCATTATCCCTAGATAACTTTCGATTCACTATACATGTTGTTTACATTATATGCACTTATGTGCTGATTGACAACAAAACACAGACATTTGATGCAGTTTCAGTTTCGAGTCATGACCGGGAACAAACAAACACACTTGCAGAACTCTGTTGCTGCTCTGGAAAAACTGCATCCACTGTTTCCTTAATGATTTAAGCCTAAAATGCAAAATGACAAAACCAATTAAAGCTGCAAGCAGCGATGAAAGGGCCCTCGCACCGAAAAACAGCAAATGGTGAGCAAGATGCATTTAAGCGAGTAAATATAGGAGAAATACAGTCATTTTTGATGTGCCACACTTCTGCCAGCAGATGGCGCTTTGACTATTATTAGTGTGTAGATGTCTTCAGGTCAGGAGTATTATAAAACATGTGAAGTTTGGGGCAGATTGGACATTGTATGCCTGCATTTACAACAACTTCCTGTTTCATGGCATTAATCGTATACATTAGCACTTAGCCAAGTGTTGCATGATCTAAATCCTCTGCAGAGGTGAGAGCTGATCTGTTGCTTGTGAACGAGTTAAACTCTTTCTACGCTCGCTTTGATTGTAATCGCGGCAGCGCGACTCCGCCAAGTGACTCGTCAGAGGGAATCACTCAGAGCAGCAACAACCACGTGATCTCTGTCTCGGAGGATGAAGTTCGGAGGGCACTCAAGCGTGTGGACGTCAGGAAAGCTGCCGGGCCAGATGGTATTTCAGGTCGTGTTCTGCGCTCCTGTGCTGATCAGCTCGCCTGGTTGTTTACATCCATCTTTAATGAGTCCCTCGTTACATCTGTGGTCCCCACCTCCTTCAAAAAATCCACCATCATCCCTGTCCCTAAGAACAGTAAACACTCTTGCCTAAAAGTCCCCTGCTCTACTCTCTCTACACACTGTTTGTCCACACACAGCTCCACCTCTATCATCAAATTTGCTGATGATACCATTGTTCTGGGCCTCATTTCCAACAACATTTCCTTGGACGAGGTGGAGCAACTAACATCATGGTGCCAGGACAACTGTCTCTCTCTGAATGTTGGCAAGACCAAAGAACTGATTGTGGACTTCAGGAGGAGACAGCAACGGACATACTTCCCTCTCATGATCAGCGGGTCACCAGTAGAGAGAGTGAGCAGCTTCAAGTACCTGGGTGTAAACATCTCAGAGGACCTGACCTGGACTGCTCACATTCAGACACAGGTGAAAAAAGCCAGGCAAAGACTGTACCACCTGCGCCAGCTGAGGAAATTCAGGGTTTCACCAGCTATCCTGAAAACTTTCTATTTAGGGTCGATAGAAAGTGTACTAACTCAGTGCATCACAGCGTGGTATGGGAACAGCACCAGTCATGACTGCAAAGCCCTGCAAAGAGTTGTGCGCTTATCCGAGCGTATCTCAGGGTCAGCTCTCCCGTCTCTGCAGGACGTCTACACCAAACGCTGCAAAGGTAGAGCTACCAAGATCATCAAGGACTCTAATCACCCTGCAAACCCTCATTTCACGCTGCTGCCATCTGGTAAGCGCTTCCGAAGCCTGATGGCCAAAACTGAGAGACTCAGAAGGAGTTTCTTCCCCCAGGCCATCAGACTCCTGAACTCAGTCACTTAACACCACGTGACTTCACTTCAGGGTAAACATCGACATACTGACATTGGCTACACTCATTGTTACTGTGTAACAACCTGTTTGCACATTATACTTTGTACATTTCTGTTAACCACATATTTATAAGTCTACAGTTTACTCACTGTACAGTTTATTTCACTTATATATATATATATATATATATATTTCACATTGCATATATATAGTACTTTTTTTATTCTATTTCTATTATAATTTCCTCCTTGTGTTTTTAACTGTGAATTTGCACTGTCCATGGAGCGGACCTGTTTACATTTCACTGCCGGTTGTATATTCTGTATATAACTGTGTATGTGACAAATAAAACTCTTGATTCTTGAATGTGTTTATAGCATGTTTGGTACTTTATGGCATATTTAAATCAGTTTCTGGGTGTGAATTACAGTGTAAAGCATGCCATTTCCTGTTGCCAGCAGGTGGCGCTATGACTGTAACTGTATTCAGTTATTAAACATGTGAAATGTTTAATAACTGAATAAACGTGAAATTTGGGGCATTAAACATGTGAAATGTGGGGCAGATCAGACATTGTATGCCTGATTTACAACAGCTTCCTGTGTCATAGCAAAACATCAGACTTTGTGAGGCCACCACGGACACACCCTCCAGGGAAAACTCAGGATCTTCACAATTTAACACACATACACATACTGCAAAGGCCTTTATATTAGACTGTTTTTGAGAAAATTTTGCAGAGAAAATTCAAAATATCTCACTTCCTGTTGGGTTTTTAGATTTTGCACCTATGGTCTTTTTTTGTAGGTATTAGGGCTTTTACATGTGTGTACAGAATTTCATACGAAATCTTGTAGGTGGCGCTATCAAGCCATTTTGCCACACCTAATTCTGAAACCCAAATCAGACGTAAATTTTCACCACTTTTGATGCGTGTGCAAGTTTCATGAGTTTTCGAGCATGTTTAGGCCCTCAAAAATGTGATTAATTTTGGAGAAGAATAAGGCTGAGTAATTCCATAGGGTCCTCACACCATCGGTGCTCGGGCCCTAATTAAGGATAGTAAGAGTTATTTTCAAGCACAAACGTAACAAAACATTTGAAGAAAAAAAAAAAAAGAGTAATTTATACAGTATAAACTTGTGAAAATTTTAATATTAAATGCAATTATAAAGTGTTAAATAAAATATTTGTTAAATAGCTTATCATATCATATTTATGTTTTATTTTTGTAATGTGTTTTTTTTAAATCATGTTATAATATTGTTTTGTAATAATAACTGCTTGTTATTTACAGTGGTTACTATTAACTGTTTTCATTGTCTGTTTTGGTTTGTTTTTGTTTTTGAATTGTACTAAAACCAGACCAAAAATCCTAATAATCAAACTAAATCCTAATAATTGATTCATTAATTGATTAATTGTTAGGCTGCATTAACTAGGTCAGCCGGAACTGGGAACACTTCCCATAACACCTGATGTACTTGTTACATCATAAGAAGAATGGCATCTACGCTAATGTTAGACTCTCTGTTTAACCCGAGGTTTACTATAGTCAGCCGGATCCAGGCCGTATCCAGATCAGATGGTGGACCTGCGTCTGGACATGACCAACACATCCCTGAAATGTCAATTAAAGTCCCCCTGTAAATGCTGCATCGACACAACATCCTCATTAAACCCTCCAGCATGACGACTCCAATCTTTCGAACAATTTTCCGAACATATATTTACCTAATATGACTTAAGACCTGAAATGTTGCCAGATTTATAATCATACACTGTTTGTTTGTCGGCCAGAGGAGAACTGGCACCCTGACTGAGCCTGGTTTCTCCCAAGGTTTTTTCCTCCATTCTGGCCCTGAAGGAGTTTTGGTTCCTTGCCACCATTGCCTTTGGCTTTTGGTTTGGTCAGTTGGGGACACCTAAATTTCAACTATATTACCGATCTGCCCGCATTGACACTATACGATAATTGAAATTAGCCAGATATCATCACCGTTTTCACCAGAGCGACTGTACAGCCGAATCAAATCCTGTTGCATTATTTTCCTGTTAACACTGTGAAGCTGCTTTGAAACAATTGGCATTGTAAAAGCGCTACATAAATAAAGGTGATTTGATTTGATTTGATTAGATTTAATTATTAATGTTAATAATAATATAGGGAGCCCACAACAACAACAACAAAAACATTAAAAAATGTATTGTCCCCGTTTTTTAATTAATAGATAATAACAAATGAGTTTTTTTTTTTGATATTTTGACCACTCAAATAGGAAATGTCCCGCTTTCCATTTCAGAAATCTTGTCACCTTATAGGCTACTTTCATCAAAGTTACACAGGCATCACGGACACTGGTAGGCCACATGATAATGACAACGTGGCGAATGTAGTCTGGATTACATTCATAAACACATTGATAACATATAAAACATACTTTTAAAAGGTCATGATGTAATCACTTTTTCAAAATAAGTACCTACTCAAGAGAGTTGGCGATTTAGGACGCAGCCCGTGTGTAACCATTGGTTTGTTTATTGAGGTGTTTGTAAGGCACACTTCTTTTAAAATAAACTGCAAAACACAATTACATTGAGTGAAAAAATGTGCCTAAAATATACCAAGGTACTGTGCACTATTATTTGTAAATCAGCTTTAAAACAATGTGGTGTTTCTACTCGGTTAATAATAAGCCTACACAAATCTAGTGAGTAACCTGAAATTTAAATTATTACAACATTTTAATGTTTTAACAAATTAATTCTTTGAGATTAAAGTTCTGAACTTCTGAACTGAGTAACAAAGTATCAAATTCAAAGATCTCTTATGAGGGCCACCACAAGATGGAGACATTTTGAAGATTAAGCTAATGTGAGAAGTTATTTGCAACTTGTCTGATCACTGAATTGGTAAACTTGTGCTTTTACACCAAATGAAGTATATAAAATACCCAGAAAAATGTAATGGGTATGGAGCATTTTCGACACGTTTAATATAATCTTCCCTTTAATTGTATTACTGCAGCATGTTAATCTCAATTTCCTGTTTTTCCTGTCCTCCTCTTCCCGTTCTGTGTTGTGTTTGCATGGGATAGGTAGGTTTCTGATGAATCTAATTTCATCTTAAAAATCACTTTTATACTTACATTCTTGTATATTGTTTTCATGTTTCCGCTTTAAGTTTGATTAATTTTAATCTGAATTTGAAATGTGCTAATTGCATTATATTGAAACAGAAATGTTGAGGGTGAAAGCATACATTGTATAAGGCTGTTATCTTTTTATGAGGTATGTTTTTTTATTTTATTTATTGAGTTATTCCTCTGATCCTCTCCTCTTCCCTTTCTGCATTGTGTTAACGTGGGAGAGAAATGGTGAGGGTAAAGGAAAACATTATACGACTGTTTTATCTCTTTATCAGAATGAAACCAAACTTTGGTGTTAGCTTAGCATTATATGGAGGGAGGGACAATAATAGTTATGTTTTGCTTTTCGCCTCTGGAGTTTAAGACCAGATTAGGTCCCTTTCTGTTTAATAAAAAACAGCTGCTTGTCTTAAAGGCAATGGGCTGGGATTCAGGAATGATGCACAAAAACTGTTGGGCGGTTTTACAGACAATTCTTAACCCTAGTCCCAGACTAAAATGCATTTGAACTGTCTGAACCGAAAGCAACTTGCATATCATAAAACATGTCAGTGCCATTGTTTTGTCTCAAGATGCACAGGGATGGGCAGTATTTCAGATGCATGGTTGTTGGTTTTGTCAACTAGATAGTCAAATGTGTTTAAGCACTACTGCTTGCTAGGACTGGGTGGTATGATGATATCAAATGTGAATCGATTTAACCTTTTCTAATCAGTGAAGCTTTTAGTTGGTAGGAGTTATTTAAATGATAGAGTGATAAAGGAACATGGACGAATGAGTAATAAAGAGCAGGATGTGCTTGATGTTAAAAGGAGTTATTAAAAGTGCAATATGCTGTGAAAGGGAACTCCGTGTGAATTCAGCATTCACACACTGACAGGCAGCTTTCTGTACATGGCTAAATGGTCAAATACACACAAAAATATGTCAAAATCTGAGTATTCACTTAAATGTAGTTGGTTTATGTCATGAGTGAAAGTATAGAGTTGTGAGAATCGGATCTGTTTCAATTGGGTCTATGCATTTGCTTCATGTGCTATCAGAATTATCGTAAATGGGCTACGAGTTTCCTAGGTAAAAATTGCACATGAATGCCTTCTGATGTCATGTTTACCACTGGGAAGTTCAGAAATAATTTACCCAAATTCCTGAGATAGGCGTGTCATAAACTTTAAACATGGTGGCGAGGAGAACTACTGTTGTGGCTGGTAGGCTGCATTAATATTTATTTTATTTCTTTTTTTACCCAAAACAGCTAGATTGTCTTGTCATTAATGTAGTGCATATTTACATATATGAGTATCATTTGAAGCATATTGTATGTTTTATACACTGCATTTGACCAAAATCACAGAATCTGCAGAAATCTGGATAGCTTGTGACACTACATGCCCTGAATGAGCACTGTGCCACTGTACGTCCGACTGATTCGCTCTTATCTAATCTTTGCATCATCTTTTTATTTTTTTTTATAACTGTTTTAGTTTACCTTTTGCTCTTATCTTTGGTTATTGTTATTTTATCAATACATCATAATTTTATACTTTTTAATTCTCTTCACAACTGTCCATCCATCCATCCATTATCTTCTGCTTATCCGGGGCCGGGTCGCGGGGGCAACAGTCTAAGCAGAGATGCCCAGACTTCCCTCTCCCTAGCCACTTCCTCCAGCTCTTCCAGGGAAACCCCGAGGTATTCCCAGGCCAACCGGGAGACATAATCCCTCCAGCGTGTCCTAGGTCTACCCTCTACCGTTCCTCCCAATCATGCCCCTTCAGGTATCACTGTCACTGCCCACGTGTGCGTTGAAGTCCCCCAGTAGAACGATGGAGTCTCCAGTTGGAGCACTTTCCAGCACTCCTCCCAGAGACCCCATTAGGGCCGGGTACTCCACACTGCCGTTTGGCCTGTAGGCACATATGACAGTGAGAGACCCATCCCCTACCCAAAGGCGCAGGGAAGCAACCCTCTCATTCACCGGGTTGAACTCCAACACATAGCAGCTGAGCTGGGGGGCTATAAGCAAACCCACTCCAGCCCGCCGCCTCTCACCATGGGCAACTCCAGAGTGGTAGAGAGTCCAGCCTCTCTCAAGAAGTGTGGTTCCAGAGCCCAAGCTGTGCGTGGAAGTGATCCCGACTATCTCTAGCCGGTACCTCTCAACCTCCCGCACAAGTTCAGGCTCCTTCCCCGCCAGCGAGATGATTCCACATCTCCACATCCCTAAAGTCAGTTTCCGTGTCCAGAGATCGGGTCGTCAGAGGCCTAGCCTTCGACTGTCGCCCGATCCACTACGCACCGGCCCCATATGATCCCTCCTGCAGGTGGTGAGCCCACGGGAGGGTGGCCCCACGTCGCTCATTTGGGCTGAGCCCGGCCACCAGGCACTCGCATACGAGCCCCAACCCTGGGCCTGGCTCCAGGGTGGGGCCCCGGCTGCGTCATGCCGGGCGACGTCTCGGTCCTGGTTTTAATTTGACTCATATTGGGTTTGTGAACTGCTCTTAGTCTGGCCCGTCACCAAGGACCTGTTTGCCTTGGGAGACCCTACCAGGGGCATATAGCCCCAGACAACATAGCTCCCAGGGTCATTCAGGTACTCAAACCCCTCCACCACGATAAGGTGACAGTTCAAGGAGGGGTTTCTTTGCCCGTTTCTTCACAACTGTATATTTCTATTTCTTATGCATCTGTTGATTTATTATTTTTAGTTAAGGCTGTCTGACTGGAAGAGATTGGAAAAGGAGAGCAGCGTGCTTCACTTCATTCTGTTTGTGGTAGCAGATAGTGCAAAGAAGCGACTCAAGAAAGGGGAGGCCCTACGGGGCATAGGTAACGTCCCCTACAGAAGTCCGTCTTGGACCGACTTGTAAGGTCCAGGAGATATTGCGAACCTGCTCCATCTCTTCCATCCCAGATAGGGGTAACTATTTAGAGAATCAGGCAGATAGCGATCTATTCATCATCATTTCATTCTTATTTTTTTTTATTCTCTTTACAACTGTTTTAATTATCCTTGTTTTTTATTTTTAATTCTTACACATGGTATTCTTATTTCTATCACTATTTTAATTTCATTTTCTATGTAAAGCACTTTGAATTGCCATTGTGTATGAAATGTGCTATATAAATAAACTTGCCTTGCATATAATGTTGGTTTTAATAATATTTTTCCAATAAATGGGCAAGAATAAACCTGGGGCCTGTACCATGAAGGTAGTTGAACAAACTCAGGGTTACAGGATTGGTTTTGAGTTGACAACCAAACCGATGCAATCAGGCTTTATTGGTACCATGACACAGCTCATCAACTTTCTCTGTCAACTCAGGCTTTGATCCTTAAGCTATGATCACTTCATGCGCGAGTGCACAAGAGTGACGTCAAACAACCAATCGCGTTCGATATGGATAGAGGGAGAGCTATATATTTTTCTGCAGAGGAGCAAGAGCTTATTCTTCAGAAATATGAAGAATATAAAATTGTATTTCAAGTACGCAGTAACACTGTCTCTGCTGCCAAAGCAAGAGAAGAATGTTGGAGGAAGATTGCTGATTGCATTAATACGTAAGTATAAAAAAAAAAAAAAAAAAACATTCTATGAACATACATTCTTCTTTTGAACACTGCAAAAATGCTCTTCTTACTTAGTAATTTTGTCTTGTTTCTAGTCTAAATATCAAAAAATTATTTTATCAAGATGCATTTACTAGATAATTAAATTACATGAGCTATTTTCTCTTAAAAATAAATTCAAAATTAATAGAGTTCTTGCTTAAAACAAACATTTCTGTTTTGTCCCCAACAAAAATAATATTGTTTTCCTCACCCCATTGGCAGATAATTTTGCTTGTTTTAAGCAAAAACTCACTTTATTTTTATTTTCAAGAAAACAAGAAAAAAAAATATCTTATGTCATTTAATTATCTAGTAAATGCATCTTGATTTAAGAATGTTGGAAACAAGAAAAAATACTAAATAAGAAGAGCATTTGTGGGTGTGTGTGTATATAAAGGTGTCACCTAAAGGATTATTAGGAACACCATACTAATACTGTGTTTGACCCCCTTTCGCCTTCAGAACTGCCTTAATTCTACGTGGCATGGATTCAACAAGGTGCTGAATGCATTCTTTAGAAATGTTGGCCCATATTGATAGGATAGCATCTTGCAGTTGATGGAGATTTGTGGGATGCACATGCAGGGCACGAAGCTCCCATTCCACCACATCCCAAAGATGCTCTATTGGGTTGAGATCTGGTGACTGTAGGGGCCATTTTAGTACAGTGAACTCATTGTCATGTTCAAGAAACCAATTTGAAATGATTCAAGCTTTGTGACATGGTGCATTATTCTGCTGGAAGTAGCCATCAGAGAATGGGTACATGGTGGTCATAAAGGGATGGACATGGTCAGAAACAATGCTCAGGTAGGCCATGGCATTTAAACAATGTCCAATTGGCACTAAGGGGCCTAAAGTGTGCCAAGAAAACATCCCCCACACCACTACACCACCACCACCAGCCTGAACAGTGGTAACAAGGCATGATGGATCCATGTTCTCATTCTGTTTACGCCAAACTCCGACTCTACCATCTGAATGTCTCAACAGAAATCGAGACTCATCAGACCAGGCAACATTTTTCCAGTCTTCAACTGTCCAATTTTGGTGAGCTCATGCAAATTGTAGCCTCTTTTTCCTATTTGTAGTGGAGATGAGTGGTACCCGGTGGGGTCTTTTGCTGTTGTAGCCCATCCGCCTCAAGGTTGTGCGTGTTGTGGCTTCACAAATGCTTTGCTGCATACCTCGGTTGTAAATCGGTTGAAATGGTTATTTCAGTCAAAGTTGCACTTCTATCAGCTTGAATCAGTCGGCCCATTCTCCTCTGACCTCTAGCATCAACTAGGCATTTTCGCCCACAGGACTGCCACATACTGGATGTTTTTCCCTTTTCACACCATGGTTTGTAAACCCTAGAAATGGTTGTGCGTGAAAATCCCAGTAACTGAGCAGATTGTGAAATACTCAGACCAGCCCATCTGGCACCAACAACCATACCACGCTTTCTTTCCCATTCTGACATTCAGTTTGGAGTTCAGGAGATTGTCTTGACCAGGACCACATCCCTAAATGCATTGAAGCAACTGCCATGTGATTGGTTGATTAGATAATTGCATTCATGAGAAATTGAACAAGTGTTCCTAATAATCCTTTAGGCGAGTGTGTGTGTGTATATATATATATATATATATATATATATATATATATATATATATATATATATATATATATATATATATATATATATATATATATATACACACACACACACAAACCCGATTCCAAAAAGTTGGGACACTGTACAAATTGTGAATAAAAAAGGAATGCAATAATTTACAAAGCTCATAAACTTATATTTTATTCTCTATATTCTATATAACATATCAAATGTTGAAAGTGAGACATTTTGAAATGTTATGTCAAATATTGGCTCATTTTGGATTTCATGAGAGCTACACATTCCAAAAAAGTTGGGACAGGTAGCAATAAGAGGCCGGAAAAGTTAAATGTACATATAAGGAACAGCTGGAGGACCAATTTGCAACTTATTAGGTTAATTGGCAACATGATTGGGTATAAAAAGAGCCTCTCAGAGTGGCAATGTCTCTCAGAAGTCAAGATGGGCAGAGGATCACCAATTCCCCCAATGCTGCGGCCAAAAATAGTGGAGCAATATCAGAAAGGAGTTTCTCAGAGAAAAAGAGTTTGAAGTTATTATCATCTACAGTGTATAATATCATCCAAAGATTCAGAGAATCTGAAACAATCTCTGTGTGTAAGGGTCAAGGCTGGAAAACCATACTGGATGCCCATGATCTTCGGGCCCTTAGACGGCACTGCATCACATACAGGAATGCTACTGTAATGGAAATCACAACATGGGCTCAGGAATACTTCCAGAAAACATTGTTGGTGATCACAATCCACTGTGCCATTCACCATTTCTGGCTAAAACTCTATAGGTCAAAAAAGAAGCCATATCTAAACATGATCCAGAAGCGCAGGCGTTTTCTCTGGGCCAAGGCTCATTTAAAATGGACTGTAGCAAAGTGGAAAACTGTTCTGTGGTCAGATGAATCAACATTTGAAGTTCTTTTTGGAAAACTGGGACACCATGTCATCTGGACTAAAGAGGACAAGGACAACCCAAGTTGTTGTCAGCACTCAGTTCAGAAGCCTGCATCTCTGATGGTATGGGGTTGCATGAGTGCGTGTGGCATGGACAGCTTACACATCTGGAAAGGCACGAATGGGACAACATTCCTATTCTTAAACTTGAGCAACTTGTCTCCTTAGTCCCCAGACATTTGCAGACTGTTATAAAAAGAAGAAGGGATGCCACACAGTGGTAAACATGGCCTTGTCCCAACGTTTTTTGAGATGTGTTGATGCCATGAAATTTAAAATCAACTTATTTTTTCCCTTAAAATGGTACATTTTCTCAGTTTAAACATTTGACGTCATCTATGTTGTATTTTTAATAAAATATTGAAATTTGAAACTTCCACATCATTGCATTCTGTTTTTATTCACAATTTGTACAGTGTCCCAACTTTTTTGGAATCGGGTTTGTATCATTAGGAAGCATGGCATTAGTTTTCATTGTTATGCTGATGACACTCAGCTCTATATTAATTCACACCCTGACAAAATTTACCAGTTCACAAGATTAACGGAATGCATAGCTGAGATAAAAAAAATTGGATGACTAGTAAATTCCTGCAACTTAATTCAGAAAAAAAGGAATTTTTAATTATCAGACAAAAAAATCCACAAACATTAACCTAGAATACTGTCTAACACTCGATGGCTGCTCTGTCAAGGCCTTATCGTCAGTTAGGAACCTGGGTGTGCTCTTTGATACCAATCTTTCATTTGAAAGCCACGTTTCTAGCATCTGTAAAATTGCATTCTACTACTCTATTGGAGTTAGGCAACATGTGCCAGGACCCACTCATTGCCGTATTCATACATTAGACCTAATATTGTCACATGGAATAAATGTTGATACCATTGAAATTCTGCAGCAGAGTGATGACATCTCAGATCATTACCTAGTATCATGTATACCTAATCTAGCAAAGGCTGCAAAGCTGTCTCCTCGCTTCAAGTATGGCAGGACTATCACTGCTGCCACTAAATATTGCTTTGTAAATAATCTTCCTCATCAGTTCATCTCCTCAGATAAACTGGAGGTTTTTCGTATTTTGTGGAAAGAGAGCATGATTGCATACAGAAAGGCCGTAAAAACTGCTAGTTCTGCTTATTTCTCGACTCTCCTAGAAGAAAACAAACACAGCCCTAGGTATTTATTCGATACAGTGGCTAAATTAACCAAAAATAAAGCTTCAACTTCTGATGTTTGTAAACAGCACAGCAGTAATGAATTTATGAACTTCTTTATGTGCAAGATTGATAATATTAGGGAAAAAATTATAACCATGGAGCCATCTACTAAAGTATCACATCATACAGTGCATTGTAGTGTCACTGAGGAACAATTCCACTCATTCACTGCTATAGGAGAAGAAGAATTGGCTAAACTCATTAAATCATCAAAATAAACATGTATGCTTGACCCTATACTGACTAAATTACTAAAAGAGATGCTTCCAGAGGTCATAGATCCTCTTCTTAATATCAATTCATCCTTGTCACTAGGATATGTACTGAAAACTTTTAAGTTGGCTATTATTAAACTTCTTATTTAAAAAAAAAAAAAGCGCAACTTGATCCTACAGAATTAATCAAATCTACCCTTTCTGTCGAAAATACTAGAAAAGGCAGTGTCCTCGCAATTATGCTCCTTTTTAGAAAGAATATAGTATTGCTGAGGATTTCCAGTCAGGATTTAGACCGTATCATAGTACTGCGACTGCTCTTATCAGAGTTACAAATGATTTACTCTTATCATCCAATCATGGTTGTATCTCTCTATTAGTGTTACTCGATCTTAGCGCTGCATTCCATACTATCAACCACAACATTATTTTGAATAGACTCAAGAATTATATTGGCATTAGCGGAATTGCACTGGCATGGTTTAAATCATACTTATCTGACCGTTGTCAGTTTGTAGCAGTAAATGAAGCGATGTCACACTGATCACAAGTTCAGTATGGAGTACCCCAGGGCTCAGTGCTAGGACCTTTGCTTTTCACCCTGTACATGCTATCACTGGGATATATCAGAAGGAAGCATAGCATTAGTTTTCATTGTTATACTGACGAAATTTACCAGTTAACTAGATTAACAGAATGCATAGCTGATATATATATATATATATATATATATATATATATATATATATATATATATATATATATATATATATATATATATATATATATGTATATATATATAAATTGGATGACTAGTAATTTCCTGCAACTTAATTCAGAAAAAAAAAAAATCCTGAATTTTTAATTATTGGACAAAAAAACTCCACAATTAGTAACCTAAAATACTGTCTAACACTCGATGGCTGTTCTGTCAAGCCCTCATCGTCAGTTAGGAACCTGGGTGTTATCTTTGATACCAATCTCTCATTTGAAAGCCATGTTTCTAGCATCTGTAATACTGCATTCTACCATCTTAAACATATATCTTACAGCACATGCTTTCGATGCAAAATGTTCATGCGTTCATGACCTCATGGCTAGATTATTGTAATTCTCTACTGGGTAGTTGCCCTGCATGCATAATAAACTGCAGCTGAACCAAAACACAGCAGCTTGATTTCTTAATAGAACCAGGAAGTGAACATATAGGCCCTTTTCACAGTGACATCAGAAAAAATCTGCCTTTCCTCAAAGCCGTGTATACGTACTTCTGTTTAGCCGTACACATGTTGGATACTTCAGGAGAATGCCGGAACTGGCTAAGTAACAACACAAAAGGTAAAGCTTATAATAATAATGTTTATGTTTTTACAGGTTTTTATATTTTAATTTGTTTGATAATGTTAATTATCATTTCCAGTTTACCATTCTTTAACATGTACGTTAACTGGATGGTAAAGTAGGCTAGCTTGTAGCAACAGGACAAATATGCATCGCTCTCAGCCTGAGTTTATTAATAAGTTTTAACTTTTTATATGTATATTCCAGCACAGTTGTTTAGAATAACTCCCTCTTAATCAAATCTAAATGTCAAACCATTTTCATATTCTGATGTGATTCATCATTCCTTTCTTCCTGTGTCCGTCTTTCAACAGTTTCTTACCCAACAAGCATGGCACAGTCATCTTGTAGATGCTATTGTAGCTGTAAAATCCTTCGTGGGAGTACCTATGTGTGTAGCCAGCACTTTGCCCCAGAGGATATATGTACATCAGCCAGCCAGTGGACGAAACAGGATTAAAAAAGGAGCAGTGCCGTCAAGATTCCCCTGGAATGACTGGGGTAAAGGTAGGATAGTACTAAGCCTGGTAATATATTCAATTGATCAATACATCACAGTTTATTACATGTATAGAATTACTGTGCTTTACAGTTTATTATGCTTGTATGAAATACATGAAGAAAATATGAATGTATGGGGTTGAGCCTGTTTAACACTTTTTATACAGCTTGTATTAGTCCATATATATAAAAATAATAATAATCAATTTGTGGTGATATTATAAATTGTGGGTGGTTTTTGGTGCCTGGGAATTGATTATCAAATATCTATAATGACGATCATATGTATTATTTTATTTCACATCTCCAGGAAGAGGCTCACATGCTCAGCATTCAGTTTATCAGAGAGCAAAGAAGCATTTTAGGGCTGTTGTCCCTGATGAATCTCAGGAGATGCCTGTCCCAGGAGACATCACAGAGGAGATTCAAGATTCAAGATTCAAGAGTTTTGTTTGTCACATACACAGTTATATACAGAGTATACAATCGGCAGTGAAATGTAAACAGGTCCGCTCCCTTGTTTTTAAATTCACAGTTAAAAACACAAGGAGGAAATTATAATAGAAATAGGATAAAAACATACTATCTATGTATGTATATATATATATATATATATATATATATATATATATATATATATATATATATATATATATATATATATATATATATATATATATATATATATATATATATAATTTTTTTTTTTTTTTTTTTTTTTTTTTTTGAAGGAGGTGGGGACCACAGATGTAGCGATCATTAAAGATAGATGTAAACAACCCGGTGAGCTGATCAGCACAGGACCGCAGAACACGACCTGAAATACCATCTGGCCCTGCAGCTTTCCTGACGTCCACACGCTTGAGTGCTCTCCGAACTTCATCCTCCGAGACAGAGATCACGTGGTTGTTGCTGCTCTGAGTAATTTCCTCTAACGCGCCACTTGATGGAGTCGCGTTGCCGCGGTTACAGTCAAAGCGCGCGTAGAAAGAGTTTAACTCATTCACAAGTAACGGATCAGCGCTTACCTCTGCAGAGGATTTAGATCCAAACGAGCAGATGGACCTCAGACCTTGCCACATGCGCCGCGAGTCGTTGAGTTGGAAATGAGACTCCACTCGGTCTTTGTAACGGAGTTACAGCTTTAACTGCGCATCTGAGAGCATAACAGGATGATTTGTATTCAGTCATGTTCCCCCGATAGGAGACCAGCGTTGTGAGCGGCAGTGCGTGTGTTCACTGCAGCGCGGATTGAATTGTCCACCCACGGTTTCTGATTTGCGAAGGACGTTATTGTTATTGTTTGTGTGGCTTGCTCTGTTAGCGTGTTGATGAAGCAAAGCACCACATCTGTGAACTCGTTTACGTCAACTGAACTCGCTCGGAACATGTCCCAATCCACATCATCCAGAGCTGCCTGTAGCGCGGTTTCTGAATGGGCTGACCTACGCTTAACTTCCCGCCTCACCGGGGGTTCCTGAACGAGCTTTTGTTTGTATTCGGGTGTGAGGAAAATGGCGACATGATCCGATTTGCCAAACGCTGGAAGTGACCGCGCTTTATAGGCGTTCTTAAACGGAGAGTAGCAATGATCCAGCGTGTTTCAAGATTCAAGAGATTCAAGATTCAAGAGTTTTATCTCTCGAATCTTGAAACACGCTACACGTTTGCTCCTCGTGTAGGACAGGAGACGTGCTGGTGAAAGTTTGGCAGGACTTTCTTTAGGTTTGCTTTGTTGAAATCGCCCGCGACAATGAATGCCGCGTCGGGGTGTTTGTTTATGATGCCGATGGCAACATCATGAAGGCCAGATAAAGCCAGTGCTGTGTCTGCCTGCGGTGGAATGTAAACAGCGGTTGCGACGACCGCAGAAAACTCCCTCGGCAGATAGAATGGGCGGCAAATGATTGTTAAATGTTCCAGATGAGGCGAGCAGGATCGCGAGAGAATGGTGATGTTCCTGGGATCGCACCATTTCTTGTTGACCATGAAGCATACTCCACCGCCTTTGGATTTACCGGCCTCGGCTGTTCTGTCCATCCGAAAAACAAAGAAGTTCTCCGATGGCGTCACAGCTGTGTCCGGGACCGCGGGCGTGAGCCATGTTTCAGACAAACAAAAGATGTTACAGTCTCTCATGTCCCGTTGAAAACTTATCCTGGCTCTAAGATCGTCCATCTTATTCTCCAAGGATTGAACATTTGCTAGAAGAATGCTCGGGAGGGGAGGGCTGAATGCCCTTTTCCTCAGTCTGTTACGGATACCAGCGCGTTTCCCACGGTGTTTCTTGGTTCTTCGCCGCTGGCTCTGTCCATTGTTCAACTCTGCGTTCCGAAGAATCTCAGATGGCCACAGCGTATCGGTGAAAGTGTCCTGAAACAGTCCAGTGTAGCGGTAACCAATGTCCAAAAGAGTTTTGCTGTCATAGTAGATCAATGCAGTTGATAAGTTTGTAAAAATTGAGAGTAAAAGAAAGTAAAATAGTAAATAAAAGCACAGTCTTCGCGGAGCGACCTGAACGGCGACCGAACACGGCGGCCATTTTGTCTCAGGAGGCACTGCCTGCAGGTGCAGTGGCAAAAGATCATGACTATTCCTATCATCCTTTTCCTGGTTAGTATTACAGAAAAAAGAGCAGTAGGTTTTTCTTTGGAAGTAAAATAATGCTAAATGTTTTTGGAAGAAAAAAAAACAAAACTACTTTTATATCTAAAATAAATAGCAACTGAATTTAGGCTAATAGTTTAGGCTAATGTGCAAGTAAGAGCTCCCTTTATAGTTTGCAGCATTATCTTTAAGAAACTTTTAGTTATAATTTAATTTGTTCAGTTTGTTCAGTAAACCACTGTTTAATAAAAATAAATAAGCAATTTAAAAAAACAATGTGACGTCAAAACCGAGGTACGTAACAAACCATCAGTTTTGTGTACCGTTACACCCCTAATATTCTCTCAGATTTCACTTCCAAAATATTTATTTTGTTTAAAAATACAACCTAAAATATTCTGAGGTAGACATATTTTTCTCGGTTGTTTAGTTTCCTTAACTTTATATTGCAGCACTGTGCTGCAGTACTGGGGGTTCAAGTAGTGCAATTCAACAAGCTTTTTTGTTTCAAAAACTTTTGCCATTATTTTACTTCCATTTTTTTCTATGTGGCAGTAAATTACTTTCGTAACTATAGGCCTTCATGGCCTTATGGTAATGTCCCATATTGGAACGTTTTATAATGTATTTAATCTGCACAATGTTGTGATATGTTTTCAGTGCTTACATCGAACCCAAATATGTTCAGTCAATGACTGTATATTGTGTTTAATAAACATAAAACAATTGTGATAATCTTTTGCTAAATATCAATTTGCTTAAATCCTAAATATTTTATTTAATGTAATGTTGAATTGCATTTCCTTTTAAGATAATGTAAACGCATGAGGCAAGAAAAACTTAACAGCATGAATAAATGCAAAAAAAATAAATAATAATAAATAAATAGTTGGCATAGTTGTGTTTGACACATGAAAACTAATAATGTATCTTACAAGGTAACACAATGTAACTTTGCTCTCACTTGAAATGTGTCCCCACATTAAGTCCTTGAGTTTGAGGGTATTGGACCTGTAAAGTCATTGAAAGGTCCTTGAATTTGAAGATAACTAAGGTGTGGGAACCCTGGTGTATGCTTTTTTTAACTTTTAAGGTAAGCTGCAAGGAGAATTTAAGAGTTGGAGCTTCAG
Source organism: Paracanthobrama guichenoti (assembly GCA_018749465.1). Classification (NCBI taxonomy): domain Eukaryota; kingdom Metazoa; phylum Chordata; class Actinopteri; order Cypriniformes; family Gobionidae; genus Paracanthobrama; species Paracanthobrama guichenoti. The sequence continues at coordinate 21,343,565 of CM031958.1, read as the reverse complement.
GTTTTGTCACTAGAACTTGAAATCCAGCAGCTGACAGTTAAGCAGCCGAAGCCGCTGATTTTCAAGTTCTGTGTCACAGATGAGGACTTCCGTTACTACACAAGGTTCAGCTCAAAAGAGGTCTTCACTGTGTTTTGGGAGTCAGTTTACCCCTCTGCTTCAAGGCTTTTGTACTGGTCCAAGGCACAGCGAACAGCACAAGAGACACCAAGCCCTCAACGAAAACTTCAGCTCATTGATGAACTATTCATGTTTCTCTGTCGTGTTGCAGCTGGGCTTCAGGAGAAAACATCGTCCATCTTTGAGATTAGCTTGTCTACAGTTAGTCACATAATTTTAACATGGACATGCTACCTTTACCAGGTTCTTGGCTCACTACCATTGTGGATGACAAGAGAGCAAGTGCAGGCCACAATGCCTGACAAGTTCAAGCTCTACTGCCCTCAGGTTAGAGTAGACTGCACTGAGATCCATTGTGAAACAGCATCTTCTCTCTTACTACAGTCGGAAAGTTTTTCCAACTATAAAAATCACACCACCTTTAAAGGTCTAATTGGCATTGCCCCATGTGGGGTTGTCACATTTATATCCAAATTGTACACAGGCTCCATCTCAGATTTAGAAATAACTCTGCAATCGCAGCTCTTGCAATTACATCAACCAGGAGATGGAGTAATGGCTGACAAGGGGTTCCAGATTGAGAATATGCTGTCAGAGGTGGGGGCAACACTCATCATCCCTCCGCTGAAGAGATCCGCTCAGCTCAGCTTGGAGGACATCCAGAAGACACAGGCTATTGCCCGTCTGAGATTTTTAGTTGAGATGGCCATATGCAGGGTGAAGTAGTATCATATTTGGGATGGGCTTGTTCCTCTTTCTATGGTAGCGTAACCCCTCCTGTTCAAACCGCCCCGCTCTAAGCGGGATTTGAACTTGGGTCCGCCGGCATGAGAGTCGGACGCACTAACAAGGAGGCTAAAGGCTGCAACCTCTAGCGTCAGTCGCCAGAGCATCTCTTGAGATCAGAGGAGTGAGGTTTACTCACACAGCAACTACTAGCTGGCCTCCGTTACAGTAGGTTCAGTCAATCAGCTGTGGACCATTTGTTGCCTAATGTCAAATTATCAGGGACCTCTTATCAACGGGGACAAACCAGTCTGAAGTGTTTCCTCTCAATCCCACTATTTGCTGTTTGACATCGTCTAGATAGACTGTAAATACAAGTGCCATATATATTTTAAATTTTTTTTACATTTTCTATTTTCTTGTTTTTTGTTTTTTTTTTGTATGTAGGGGTAAGTATATTTCCCTTTCAAGGGAACTCGCACTGTGTCACCGCTTTGGGAACTCCTCTGTGTGATTTCTTCATGAAGCACGTGTGTAATCAGTCCAATGGAGAGATGGAATGTCATAGGCGGGTGATGTCATGGACCCGGAAGGTACAAAGCATACCGGCAAACAAACGCCGCTAGCTTCTGTTGTCTTCAGCAAGCGCTCTGTGTTTGTGTCTGAGTTCAGACTTTTTTGTTTTCATATAACAAGTTTGCAACACTTACTGACACACTAAAAGAGAGACACTATGGCAAGCAAACAGCGTTACTGAAAGTGTGTGTCTCCCTGCTCTCGTTACTTCTCGAGTGGGGATACGCATTTGATGTGTGGTGTTTGTTTAGGCACACTCAGTCGGCTCTCGAGGGGGTTGGCCATGAGCATTGTGAGGCTTTGCCTCTGGGAGTGCTGCGGGCATTCTTCAAGGAGGGTGCTGCGGCTCGCATTCCGCTGTTGCTGAGGCACGCCGGCAGCTTATGTCGCGGGGTTCGCAAATGGTCTTGTCAGAGGGTTAGAGACGGGCCAGCTCTTTCTCTGCTTTCACCTGGCAGGTCCAGTGCTGCTTTTCTCTGTTTGGGGGCCCGTGCTGCGGTTTCTCCAGCCCGGGGGGCGCGGCTTCAGTGCTGCAGTTGTCCAGCTCTGAGGAGGTGGATGTCTATAGCATCGTTGCAGGGATTGAAGACTCGCCACTTCAAACACCTACTAGTGAGGAGCTCTTGGAGGTTCTGAGCAGAGTGGTTGCCAAAATATATATATATATAAAAAATATATGTTTTTTTTAAAAACTTGTTGGCAAGAGAAAACTAGCCAACAGACCAGGAGCGCGCCTCAGTTAAAGCAGGCTTATGAGTGCTTCCTGTCAGTGCTCTGCTCAGCCTCCATGGGGCTTGCCATTTTCACAGATCCCCACACTGAGATGTCGAGATTGTGGAAGCAGCCCATGTATTCACTGTGTTTAATCCCCACAATTCAATATATATGAGAAAACACTTAAAAAAATATGAAAAATATGTATATATACATATATAAATAATGCTAGAGAATGTACTTGGCAGCGGGCTAGGCCGTTGCATGCCTGTACACTATGACTTTCGTGCAGGCATATTAGGCTGCCCGATGTAAGATCTGGGAGAAAGCTAGGGCATCAAAGTGAGCTCTGATCTTCCGCAGATTTAGCTCCGGGCAGTAAAAGCAAAGTTCAAGCCTGTAGCCTCAGATCTCCTTTCCTCTGCTGCTGTGCAAGAGCAACGGATGCAGAGTACAAGCTCCTCACACCAGGCGCAGCAAAATCAGAGCGTTGCCACTCGCACTCCCCCTTAGTAAGGGTGGGGCGGTGGGCAGCACCCTCGGGCACAATCTTCCTATGATAAGACGGATCTGATGAGCATCATTATCTCAAGGAAGGCTGTGTCTAAGAAGCCCTGACGCCTTAGTGCCCTGGGCAATGAGGGTTGCAGTTACACACTTAGCACGTGCGAGAGCACACAGCACACGTGGCAATCGCCAACACTCAATACGGCTAACAATTCATACACAGAACATGACAAAAACACATACCTGAGGAAAACACAAGGCCAAAAGGTTGGTTAGGGCATTGCATCAACGTTGCATGTAAAATCTTAAAATAAACAGAGTTCGGAGTTCACAAGCATGTTAATACACGCACTCCTCATTTTATCGTCACAAATAAACATATTTGACTCGATTGACAGAACTAGTAGCTGCCAGACAGAAGCAGTAAACTTGAGTGTAGTGTAAAAGTTAAGCTTTGCACCTGAAAACAGTCCAAACTTAGTTATTAAGACAGAGAAATTATCAAAGCAGTTTTCCCAATTTATGTGTGAATTTAACTAACATTATTTAAACTCTGTTACATATATATATATATATATATATATATATATATATATATATATATATATATATATATATATATATATATATATATATATATATATATATATATATATATATATATATATATAAAGTACGCCGGGGCGGAGGCGGGGGCTGCGTCTGCTGCTAGTAGCCTTGTTCTGGCCAGCCCGAGCTGGTTCTCGGACATTGTGTTGCTCCTCCACGGCTCTCCTCAGGAGATTCCGTTCAGGATGGACCTTCTCTCTCAGGTGGGCGTTGTCATCCTGCACCCTTGCCCAGAGCTGTGGAAACTGTGCGCTTGGCTTCTGAGGGGGCCCAGCTCATAAGTTCTGGACTCTCAACCGAGGTTGTTGAGACCATTCTACACTCTAGAGATCCCTCCACGAGGAAACTGTATACTCGCCTATGGGATCCAGTTAACTGCCCCGCGAGTGCAGTGCTGGAGTTCCTGCAGGAGAGGTTCTCCGCTGGGTTAGCCCTCCACAATAAAGGTGTCTGTGGCAGCCTTAGCAACTTACCACACTCTTTTGGGTGGTATTTCATGTGGGCTACATCATCTAGTTACTCGTTTCTTCTGTGGCACTTTGAGGCTAAGACCTGTAGTACGCTCCAGGGTCTTACACTTTGTCCTCTGAGGCTCCTTCAAGCACGCTTGAAGAAGTTTCTGAGAAGTTTCTCCCTCTTAATAGGTTCATCCTTCTTGCTTATGATATCTGGAAGTTTAGGGGTTTTTCTTGCCTCTGTTGCACCCTCGGGCTTGGAACTACTCCCGGTCTGTGAGTGGGCCGGGTTACATTCCGTAGGTTCCCACTATCCTGTGAGACCCTTAGTATGTCAGGCCGGAAACTTCTGGGGGTCCGACTTCAAGTATGAGCAAGTGAGTGGTTGAGGCTATCTCACTTGCTTATGTGGCGGCCGGGTAGCCTTCTCCCTGGCTGTCTGGGCTCACTCAACTAGGAGTATGGCTGCCTCGCAGGTACTTTTGGCAGTGGCCTCCCTGCATGATATTTGTGATGTGGCAGGATGTTACCTCACCACACACCTTTGTCAGTTCCTGCGAGCTAGATATTAATGCTACTCCGGGGGCTCAGGGGCTCGCCCAGATAATATCACAGATGGGCATTCCGGCTCCTATGGGGACGTGGGTATTCTCATTCCCAAAGCTGTGATGCAGCGCGAGTTCCCTTGAAAGGGAACGTCTCGGTTACGACTGTAACCTTAGTTCCCTGAATAGGGAACGAGATGCTGCGTCACCCTACCATACTCCCCACATACCCGCAAGCGTCTTGCTTCAGCCTTTCTCAGAAGCTAGCGGTGTTTGTTTGCCAGTATGTTTTGTACCTTCTGGGTCTATGACATCACCCTCCTATGATCTCTCCATTGGAATGATTACACACGTGCTTCACGACGTAGTCACACAGAGGTGTTCCCAAAGTGGTGATGCAACGTCTCGTTCCCTATTCAGGGAACTAAGGTTACAGTCGTAACCAAGACGTTTCATGGTTGTTAATGAATAATGTTGTGAAGCGTTCTGTAAAAAGTTTTTCCTGAGTAAAATGCATTTACACCTTTTACATTAAAAGAACCAGAATCTTTTTTAAACTCAACTTTTTGAATGTATACATTTGGTAATAACGTGTAACTGCAGTGAAACTAATTAAAACTAATTACTTCCATAGCAGCCCAAAGCATAATCTACAAACAAGGTTGAAAGCAGTTTCTTGCAACCATGGAACCAATAGCAGTAGGGACCAATAGCAGACAAAAAGCTCATATACATTTACATACAATGCAACACTGACTGATAATTAATGATAATTGTACGGAAAAAAAAGTATTTACAACAGGAATTACAAATGTAAATAAAACTATTTGCATTTTAATGTAATAATATATCTATGTAGATGTTATGATAAAAATAATCCAGCTTCTGTCGCATTGTGTTGATGATCTCCTCATCCCTAAAGATTCTTTTATCTGTGAAGTCAGTGTGGGTATCTGTAATAAAATCACACCACTGAAGGCCACTTAAGGCCAGCTGGCCTTGAACCTGATAATATTTGTGGCTTTTCTTAAGGCAGGCCTGGCCTCAAACTGTGATCAGGTGTTTAACTTGAGAGACATCATCAACAGCGCAACTCTTTACCTCTGCCAACCCAAATGGAGGTGTTTCTCTTGGGTTGAAGACTTTAGCATCAGGGCTGGCTGCAAGGGTGGACGATTATCCCTCACTGTATCACAGAGACGTCACAGAAATCTGAATATTGCCTAAGTATGTCAGGTTCCAGGTCCAGCCTTTTCATAGCAGCTGTCTGGGGAGTTCCCTTCAGAATGTGAGCAGCTAAGGCTTTGGCACTAGACTCGCCGCGGACATGGCATATTTCTCCAAATCTGCTGGCTGTAAGTCAAGGTTTGCGTACATGGTTCCACAGCTGGCATTCTGACTGTAGTCGTGTTTCTGCCTCAATAGCAGCAGAGGTCTCCGTTGACACTTTGAGGCTCTCTAAGTGGCTCTGTTGCTTGTAGTTGGGCTCAAAATTTATTTGAAATTTAAAATTGTAACAATCAACCGGGAACTGAAGAAAGTCAGGGGCACCATGGTGTTTAATAATGTCTCTACTTATCTCAGGAGGGCACTGGTAAGAGAGCACAGGCCCAAATGGCACAGGGCCAAATTTAGATTCCACAAAATTAAGGCCCTCAAACCCGTGCAGCAATTTGCAAATGCCTGGTTGTTGGCATATGTCTTGCAGTTTCTCACCACTGGCCATGATGTGAGGAACTGGAAGAGGCCCTGACATAAAAGTGAGATTTCTTGTTTAATTTTCTTATTATTACTATTTTACCCAACCTTTCATATTTTAGCAGATACCGACACTTAATACCTCTGTAAATACAGTGCAGAAAGTATTCACAGCGCTTCATTTTTTTTCCACATTTTGTTATGTTACAGCCTTATTCCAAAATGGATAAAGTGAGCGCTTTGAAACAGTAATGCCACTATGTGATTGCACAGTGCTTTCCCAGCAGAGCAGGTACATGACATTGTGTGAATCACATGAAATGTAACCTGATAATAAAAGCATGAAGTTAAGTTTTTGCTGCACAACAATTTTACATTTCATTTGAGTAATGGAACAAACTTAAGACTTAAGTGTATTAGCTTTAAACATAAACTTTTTTTACTTATCACAAGGAATATTTATTAATATTTAATAATATTATAATAATATTTATCTTTATTGTTCATAAACAGCCCTCTTCTGTCTTTAAATATATGTAAAGTTGTCATTTTAAGTTTTTTGCCACAAAATAATTGGCATAAGACTGAGAAACATCCTGAACCGCAGTGGAACTTTGTGGGATACTGCAACATCTTTGCAACCGCAGCAGAACACAACAAATCAGAATAACCTGAAGGTGATGAGCCTCCTCATTTTTCCTCATGGACCTGTGACAATGCCCTCTCATTGTCACCTCATCAACAACTACATTCAAAACTATTCCAAAGCAATGTTTTGGTGAAATGGCACAACATTAACAACGAATATCTTACCGACTTTTATCTAACGACACAGTCTATAGATAACATCAGTAATATGGAAACACAATTGCAACAAGAATTTTGTGTTTTGTATTACACTAAATTAATCAAGAATATAATGACTTTCTATTTGGAGAAGAGAAAGCTAACAACTACTTTACCGGTCCGTTATTCTAACTCCTCCGCTAACATAAGCTGGGCTGGACAATACAAATATTCTTACAAATCCTATTCCAGAAAAGTTGGGACACTGTACAAATTGTGAATAAAAAAAGGAATGCAATAATTTACAAATCTCATAAACTTATATTTTATTCACAATATAATATAGATAACATATCAAATGTTGAAAGTGAGACATTTTAAAATGTCATGCCAAATATTGGCTCATTTTGGATTTCATGAGAGCTACACATTCCAAAAAAGTTGGGACAGGTAGCAATAAGAGGCCGGAAAAGTTAAATGTACATATAAGAAACAGCTGGAGGACCAATTTGCAACTTAGGTCAACTGGCAACATGATTGGGTATAAAAAGAGCCTCTCAGAGTGGCAGTGTCTCTCAGAAGTCAAGATGGGCAGAGGATCACCAATTCCCCCAATGCTGCGGCCAAAAATAGTGGAGCAATATCAGAAAGGAGTTTCTCAAAGAAAAATTGCAAAGAGTTTGAAGTTATCATCATCTACAGTGCATAATATCATCCAAAGATTCAGAGAATCTGGAACAATCTCTGTGCGTAAGGGTCAAGGCCGGAAAACCATACTGGATGTCCGTGATCTTTGGGCCCTTAGACGGCACTGCATCACATACAGGAATGCTACTGTAATGGAAATCACAACATGGGCTCAGGAATACTTGTCAGTAAACACAATCCACCGTGCCATTCACTGTTGCCGGATAAAACTCTATAGGTCAAAAAAGAAGCCATATCTAAACATGATCCAGAAGCGCAGGCGTTTTCTCTGGGCCAAGGCTCATTTAAAATGGACTGTAGCAAAGTGGAAAACTGTTCTGTGATCAGACGAATCAAAATTTGAAGTTCTTTTTGGAAAACTGGGACGCCATATCATCAGGACAACCCAAGTTGTTATCAGCGCTCAGTTCAGAAGCCTGCATCTCTGATGGTATGGGGTTGCATGAGTGCGTGTGGCATGGGCAGCTTACACATCTGGAAAGGCACCATCAATGCTGAAAGGTATATCCAAGTTCTAGAACAGCATATGCTCCCATCCAGATGTCGTCTCTTTCAGGGAAGACCTTGCATTTTCCAACATGACAATGCCAGACCACATACTGCATCAATTACAACATCATGGCTGCGTAGAAGGATCCGGGCACTGAAATGGCCAGCCTGCAGTCCAGATCTTTCTCCCATAGAAAACATTTGGCGCATCATAAAGAGGAAGATGCGACAAAGAAGACTTAAGACAGTTGAGCAACTAGAAGCCTGTATTAGACAAGAATGGGACAACATTTCTATTCCTAAACTTGAGCAACTTGTCTCCTCAGTCCCCAGACGTTTGCAGACTGTTATAAAAAGAAGAGGGGATGCCACACAGTGGGAAACATGGCTTTGTCCCAACTTTTTTGAGATGTGTTGATGCCATGACATTTAAAATCAACGTATTTTTCCCTTAAAATGATAAATTTTCTCAGTTTAAACATTTGATATGTCTTCTATGTTGTATTCTGAATAAAATATTTAAATTTTAAACTTCCACATCATTGCATTCTGTTTTTATTCACAATTTGCATAGTGTCCCAACTTTTTTGGAATCGGGTTTGTACCTTTATAATCAAATAAGTACTGTTCAATGTAGAATTTGTATCCTTTATCAAGTTTAGAACGTGCTGTAAGCGAAAATTTGTCTGAAAGTCGCTGTACATCATCTAGATGCATTTCTGGCAGATGTAGAAGGGACTGTGTAAACTCCATCGTATTCAAATATGCCGCCGGAAGTAACTATACACGGCGTTGAGTTAGAACGGAAGTTGCGTGACGTCATGTGAAAAGGGCCTATTTGCCCCGGGTTCTGTCAACACTGCATTGGCTCCCTATTAAACATTGCATACATTTTTAAATCTTGCTTATTACTTACAAAGCACTTAATGGTTTAGCTCCCAGTACTTGAGCGAGCTCTCTAACACATTATAACCCTTCACGTCTATTGCGGTCATAAAATTCTGGCCAGTTGATAATACAGAGAATATCAAAATCAACTGCAGGCGGTCGATCCTTTTCCTATTTAGCACCTAAACTCTGGAACAGTCTTCCTAGCATTGTTCGGAAGCAAACACACTCTGTCAGTTTAAATCTAGACTAAAAACACATCTCTTTACTATGGCATACACATAGAACATTTTTAATTTATATTATTCAAATCAGTTAAATGATTGTTAGGCTGCATTAACTAGGTCAGCGGAACCGGAACACTTCAATAACACCTGATGTACTTGTTACATCATAAGAAGAATGGCATCTACGCTAATGTTAGACTCTCTGTTTAACCCGAGGTTTACTATAGTCAGCCGAATCCGGGCTGTATCCAGATCAGATGGTGGACCAGCGCCTGGACATGACCAACACATCCCTGAAGTGTCTGCAGAGAGCGTGTCAGTTAAACTCCCTGCTGTAAAGGCCGCATCCACACGACATCCTCATTAAACCCGTCTCTGGCGTGACGATGCCAATCTTTCGAATAATCTTACGAATATCTAATATGACTTCTGACCTGTAATGTTGCCAGAATTATAATCATACACTGTTTGTTCGTCGGCCAGAGGAGAACTGGCACCCCGACTGAGCCTGGTTTCTCCCAAGGTTTTTTCCTCCATTCTGACCCTGAAGGAGTTTTGGTTCCTTGCCACCATTGCCTTTGGCTTGCTCAGTTGGGGACACCTAAATTTCAACTATATTACCGATCTGCCCGCATTGACACTATACGATAATTGAAATTAGCCGGATATCATCACCGTTTTCACCAGAGCGACTGTACAGCCGAATCAAAATTTTCCTGTTAACACTGTGAAGCTACTTTGAAACAATTGGCATTGTAAAAAGCGTTATATAAATAAAGGTGAATTGACTTGAAATGAAATGAAAACAAAATGCTGTAAGCAGATGTACACACAAAAATGTTCTTTGCATTCAGAATATAGGCCCAGACAGATTTCAGCCTAATAGTGATACTGAATGGCGAATTTCACATGTATTTGAATTTGTATTTATAAATTTTTTCCCACAAAGTATTTTTAATTTTTTTTATTTTAAATACATTTTAATGTATTTTTGCCCATCTCTGCACATCAGTAATGTTTTTTTTTACTTCACATTTATAAAATATAATTCAACTAAATGCTTCTGAAGTCTGATTTATGAACTGATCATATCATGACATCTACCAGAATATACATCTCTCTCACTATAATCAATGCATGTGAGGCCCCTTTTGGTGTGGTGTGAGTTTTCACATTTCCTAGGAAATGATCAGTCCATATATGTCTCTGTAATTTTAGAGTGTAATTTGACAATTAATTTTAAGTATGTTATGTTAGCAGTTTGAACGTTTCCATGTGAAAATGAAGCAGTTTTAATATATCTGTGGGATATAACCATTTAATTAAACTGCAGCCACACATTTACAGATAAGAACACTCACATGTTGTAAGAATACAGTTAATTCAAAGCATTAAAGAACTTTTTTTTTTTTTTATGTTCCATAACTTTACAGACAAAAACTTCCTGTAAGGTCAAAGTGTATATTCTGTTGTATATTCTGTATATAACTGTGTATGTGACAAATAAAACTCTTGAATAAAAACTCAAGTGTAGCACTTTATTTTACAGTCCTGGTCCCCATGTACTATGTACTTAATTATACAAATTGCAAATAACTAGGTTCTAACCCTGAACCTAATCCTAAACCTTACCTTAACCCACGTAGTTACCTTATATCACCCAGTACTTTCTTAGGTAAGTGCACATACTGTAAAATAAAGGGCAACCGGACAAAGTTATTTATTTTTTTGAAAAAAATTCATGGCACAGCATAGTGATGCAGGCGATCAGGGTGACATACTCCTGGAAGTCCACAACGCCATTGGCATTTGCATCCAGATCCTTAAATATATTGTCCAAAGCTGCCTTGTCTTGGGATTTCTTTAACATACACAACACACACAAAAGTGTAATCAGAGACACGATCTGTACAGTGATGAATCAAACTGCCCATATTTATTAGCTCAAAATATATTCATTATGAGAATACAAAAGAATTAATCTTATTTATTTTTGAAAAATAATGTTATTTAATTAAAAAAATGAATCATAGAAAGGAGCAATTTTAATAAATACAATTTTTACAAAAATGTCATAATGAAAAGAGAACGTCTCGGTTACGTATGGTAACCCTCGTTCCCTGAAGGGAACATCCACTATCCAGTGGGCCATCCTCTGCTTGGAGACAGCCTTTCCCTTTTGCTGTCCTCCATAACAGACGAAGAGCTGTTCTGAGGTCCTGAAGCTTTGCGTTCTGTCCACGTAAGTCCGCAAAGCGCGGACGGGACAGAGAAAAGCTAGGGCTGGGTTTGCCTCCTCTGAAGGCAGCGCTTGCAGGCTCACCACCTGGTCCTGGAAGGGAGTGGTGGGAACCTTGGGCACATATCCAGGCCGGGGTCTAGATTACGTGAGAGTTACCAGGCCCGAATTCCAGGCACGATTCGGTCGACCGAAAATGCCTGCAGGTCCCCTACCCTCTTGATGGAGGCCAATGCAGTCAGGAGTACTGTCTTCAGAGACAGAATTTTTAACTCAGCTGACTGCAAAGGCTCAAAGGGAGGCCTCTGCAGTGCGGTCAGCACCAGAGACAGGTCCCAAGAGGCCTACGTAGGGCCTTTCCACCTACGTAGTCATGATTGGCGGCGATGGCGGCCACATAAACTTTGAGGGTGGAGGGAGACAGCCTTCGCTCCAACCCGTCTTGTAGGAAGGAAAGCAAAGAACTGAACGAACACCTTCGGGGGTCTTCTCGGCGAGAAGAGCACCATTCGACGAACAGGTTCCACTTCAACGCGTAGAGGTGCCTTGTAGAGGGCGCTCTAGCGGAAGTAATGGTGTCTACCACAGCTTGTGGCAGACCGCCTAGAACCTCCGCGTCCCGTCCAGGGACCAGACATGGAGTTTCCAGAGGTCCGGACACAGGTGCCAGAGGGTGCCCCGTCTCTGAGTCAAGAGGTCCTCCCTCAGAGGAATGGGCCAAGGAGGTGCTGTTGCGAGGAGCACTAGTTCTGAAAACCAAGTCCTGTTGGGCCAGTACGGAGCGACCAACAGGACCTGCTCCTCGTCCTCCCTGACCTTGCACAGTGTTTGTGCAAGGCGGCTCACTGGGGGAAACGCATATTTGCGTAGGCCCCGGGGCCAGCTGTGTGCCAGCGCATCCGAACCGAGGGTCCCCTCGGTCAGGGAATAGAACAGCTGGCAGTGGGTGGAGTCCGGGCGGCAAACAGATCTACCTGCGCGCGCCCCGGCGGCGACTCCAGATCAGCTGGACCACCTGGGGATGGAGTCTCCACTCTCCCGGGAGCACTGGCTGTCGTGAGAGCTCGTCGGCCGCACAATTGAGCAGGCCCGGAATATGAATGGCACGCAGGCGACCTCAGATGCTTCTGACTCCATAGGAGGAGATGGCGGGCGAGTTGTGACATGCGACGGGAGCGTAGACCACCCTGTTTGTTGATGTACACAACGGCCGCAGTGCTGTCCGTACGGATCAGAACGTACTTGCCTCTGAGCGGCGTTTGGAAGCGGCTGAGTGCAAGACAAACTGCTAACAACTCCAGGCAATTGATATGCCATTGCAGTTGGGGCCCCGTCCACAGACCCGACACTGCAAGCCCGTTGTACGTGGCACCCCAGCCGGTGGATGAGGCATCCGTGGAGACAACAGCATGCCTGGACACTTGTTCTAGAGGCACTCCTGCCCGTAGAAATGAAGGGTCCGACCACGGGCTGAAGGTTTGGCGGCATCTCGGCGTCACTTGGACACGGAGAGTTCCGCTGCGCCACGCCCATCTCGGGACCCGGTCGTGGAGCCAGCGTTGGAGTGGTCTCATATGAAGCAATCCCAGCGGCGTTACTGCGGCTGCGGATGCCATATGCCCCAGGAGCCTCTGAAAATGTTTCAGTGGTACCGCTATCCTGCGTTCGAACGAGTTCACGCAGTTCAACACTGACTGGACGCGCTCCTCTGTGAGGCGCGCCGTCCGGGCGACCGGGTCTATCTCCATCCCGAGAAAAGAGATCCTCTGCGAGGGGCAGAGTTTGCTCTTCTCCTAGTTGACCTGAAGCCCCAACCGGCAAAGGTGACGGAGCACCATGTCCCTGTGTTCGCAAAACTGCTCTCGCGACTGGGCAAGGATCAGCCAGTCGTCGAGGTAGTTGAGAATGCGAACACCACGCTCTCTCATGGGAGCAATGGCCGCCTCCGAGACTTTCGTGAAGACACGGAGCGAAAGGGCCAGCCCGAAGGGTAGGACCTTGTACTGATATGCTCGTCTGCGGCCGTCTCCCGAAGAGCAGTCTCCTCCATCTCTGGGTGGCCTGTCTCAGGGTCTCTTACGAAGGCGCTTGCCACCTGGCTTGGCAGCGGCCTGAGCGGGCTGGACGTCCTTCCCACGGCCGGCTCCACGTCGACGCCCGGGTGGAGGCTGCTACTGGGCTGGGGCGGGAGCGGGGGCAGCGGCGGCGGGCGGACGTCCTCAGCAACGAGCAGGCGGAGGTGCTGTGGCTGGCGGCGGGGTGGAGGCAGCAGCTGACCGCCGGGGCAGGATGTATTTTATGGCCTCCGTCTGCTTCTGGGCGGCCGAGAACTGCTGGGCAAAGCTCTCGACCGCGTCGCCGAACAACCCGGCCGGGGAGATGGGGGAGTCCAGGAACCGAGTCTTATCGGTCTCCCTCATGTTGGCCAGGTTGAGCCAGAGATGCCGCTCCTGGACCACTAGAGTGGACATCGCCTGATCAATGGAACGGGCGGTGACTTTCATCACTTGGAGGAGCTCTGGGCCAGGGCTACCCTCGTGCATATCCATGAGTGCCTGGGCCTGATGCACCTGAAGCAGCGCCATGGCATGCAAGGCAGACGCAGCCTGGCCACAAGACCTGTAAGCCTTCGCAGTCAGACTGGAGGAGAACTTACAGGCCTTGGACGGGAGACGTGCCTTTGTCATTTTGCCTTTGAATCCATTGTCAATACTTGTACCTGACTGTTAATGTTATGGGTGTATCCGAGAACCACTTTAGTCAAACTGGAATCACTGAAATAATTTTATACTACAGAAAGTACACTCACCTAAAGGATTATTAGGAACACCTGTTCAATTTCTCATTAATGCAATTATCTAATCAACCAATCACATGACAGTTGCTTCAATGCATTTAGGGGTGTGGTCCTGGTCAAGACAATCTCCTGAACTCCAAACTGAACGTCAGAATGGGAAAGAAAGGTGATTTAAGCAATTTTGAGCGTGGCATGGTTGTTGGTGCCAGACGGGCCGGTCTGAGTATTTCACAATCTGCTTAGTTACTGGGATTTTCACACACAACCATTTCTAGGGTTTACAAAGAATGGTGTGAAAAGGGAAAAACATCCAGTATGCGGCAGTCCTGTGGGCGAAAATGCCTTGTTGATGCTAGAGGTCAGAGGAGAATGGGTTGACTGATTCAAGCTGATAGAAGAGCAACTTTGACTGAAATAACCACTCGTTACAACCGATGTATGCAGCAAAGCATTTGTGAAGCCACAACACGCACAACCTTGAGGCGGATGGGCTGCAACAGCAGAAGACCCTACCGGGTACCACTCATCTCCACTACAAATAGGAAAAAGAGGCTACAATTTGCACAAGCTCACCAAAATTGGACAGTTAAAGACTGGAAAAATGTTGCCTGGTCTGATGAGTCTCGATTTCTGTTGAGACATTCAGATGGTATTGACAGAATTTGGCGTAAACAGAATGAGAACATGGATCCATCATGCCTTGTTACCACTGTGCAGGCTGGTGGTGGTGGTGTAATGGTGTGGGGGATGTTTTCTTGGCACACTTTAGGCCCCTTAGTGCCAATTGGGCATCGTTTAAATGCCACGGCCTACCTGAGCATTGTTTTTGACCATGTACATCCCTTTATGACCACCATGTACCCATTCTCTGATGGCTACTTCCAGCAGGATAATGCACCATGTCACAAAGCTCGAATCATTTCAAATTGGTTTCTTGAACATGACAATGAGTTCACTGTACTAAAATGGCCCCCACAGTCACCAGATCTCAACCCAATAGAGCATCATTGGGATGTGGTGTGTAGCGAATATCGAGCCCCAGGGGAAATGGTGCAGGATTTATGCATGCGTTTAATCGTGTTACGATCAAATATGCACAGATCCGCACAGAGGGGAATTTTGATATTAACAATTGATTAAAACGGATTAAAACAATTATTAATATCTAGGGCTTAATTCAACTTTTAGAAATTTCTTTACTTCTAGAATTGAGTTCAAAGGACGGATAATTGTCCACCAAATATCTCCCTTTTAATAACTCTTAAACACGTTTCTCTGGCCAGGAGAAATATCTTTCTTTTAATTTGTAACAGGGTCGGTTCACCATAAAAGTGACCTATGTATGAGCAAACCAAGCGCAATCACGTGTGAATATATATATTTTAATAAAATCAACAAACAATAAACAAACATACACAAATTAACTGAAAGGAGGAAGGAGAGAGAGAGGGGGAGAGAGAGAGAGAGAGAGAGAGAGAGAGAGAGAGAGAGAGAGAGAGAGAGAGAGAGAGAGAGAGAGAGAGAGAGACAGACAACGGTGCTACTATCGACACAACCTATGAGCACAAACGAGGAATCAGTCCAGCTTATTGGTATAAGCTCAAAACTTTATAACGACAGCTTAAGGGATACTTGCATATGTTTCCTTGGTTGTGAGCTCGTGCGTTTAGGGGAATTCCACGATCTGGTCCGTGTTTCGATCTTGCCGGGTGGTTCCTTGGAGTCCGCGGGAAATTCAACTTTGGTTCCTTTGTGTGATGAGATCCGTTGGAGGATGGCGAAGAGGAAAAGGAGAGTAGAGAAGAGAGAAGAGCAGGAGAGAGAGACAAGAGACCAGAGAGGCGTCTGTGGCCCATTTTTAAAGGGCCGCGACGGGGCACGTCTCTTTTGTCGGAACAGCCAATCAGAGCGAAAGAACTCAGAAGCGGGAAATCTCCCTTTGTCTTGGGTCTCGCCTCATTAATATGTTTTATGACTCTCACAGATGGGCAGACTTGGGGGTTTTGGTATGCAGACTTTGGGGTTTTGGTATGCAGACTTTGGGGTTTTGGCATGAAAGAAAGAGTCTGGTGCATCATAGCACCACACAACACACCCAGCCAGCCTACAAATTGCGAGACAAAGATTTCGAGACCAAGCGCGGGGAGTCTTAACCCAAGAGTTAAAGGAATGGCGAGGATTGACGCCATTCTTCCTTAAGCATTCACTGGCTATAAGTTTCTAACCTATCAAACACATCTAAAATGGTTATAACAAAAAAAAAACATGCATACATACAGGGATCAGTACACCTAAAATGAAGAATAACTGAGTTAACAGTCATATAATCTATTGGGATGTCCTTTGGTATGTGTGAGGTGGGGGCTGGTTTGATAATGAGGTGCCTGTGGGCTGCAGAGGCCTGGCTTGTGTCCTTTTAGCACCGTTAACCTGTCGGTCTGTAGACTTCACGGCGCCGGTCTTGTTTGAGTCATTATAAATAATCAAAGTATTGGTCCGTTGATCATTTATGAGCGCCGTCCATACGCTACAGGTGGAACGGCAGCTTCGTGCCCTGGATGTGCATCCCACAAATCTCCATCAACTGCAAGATGCTATCCTATCAATATGGGCCAACATTTCTAAAGAATGCTTTCAGCACCTTGTTGAATCAATGCCACGTAGAATTAAGGCAGTTCTGAAGGAGAAAGGGGGTCAAACACAGTATTAGTATGCTGTTCCTAATAATCCTTTAGGTGAGTGTATATCTAATAGTGTTTATGATGAAACTTCTGTTGTGAAATCATTCTAATGCATATACTCGCTTATACTCACTTATACTCGCTTATTCATGTTTGCTGGTATACAAAACTGCTCAAGTTGAATGAAAATGTAAAGTAGTCTTTTGCTAAATGCATACAGATGTCAACTTGTATTCATCTAAATGACCAAGCCCATATATTTTTTCTTTTCTTTTAGACTGGTAATAACTTTTACATAAAACATATAGACACAAATATAGCGAGTGACCTTCAGAATTTTATAACAACAAATTCATTCTTTGAGATTAAAGTTCTGAACTTGAGATAAAGTTAATAAAGAGATAAAGTGCCAAAGTATCAGTTCAAAGATCTCGTATGGAGGCCACCACAAGATGGAGACATTTTCTTGAAATATTATATTCCATGAGCTGCAGTGAAGATTAATGTTTAGTAGTTATTTGCAACTTGTCTGATCATTGAATTGGGAAAAAACAATATGTGTTAAAACACTCCATAATAGAGAATACATAAATATATCAGTGGTTAAAACTAATCTGTATAATACAACTTTGGTGTTAGCTTAATATTATATGGAGGAGGGACAGGAATATAATTTCAACATCAACAATAACAGTAACAGTACAAGAGAATGATGGGAATATTTAAAAGAAAAAATTATAGTTTCATGAAGTATGATTTTTTTATAGGAGACTCTAACATGCTAATTGATTATTTTACTGTCTCTTCTCACTTTTGGACTAAAAACCCAGAGGGATGCAAAGAATAAGATTTTTTCTTCTTCTTCTCATGCATAAGAGGGTTTTGAACTCATATGAATACATCCTGACAAAAATTAAGAAACGCTTTTCATTATATATATATATATATATATATATATATATATATATATATATATATATATATATATATATATATATATATATATTTTTTTTTTTTTTTTTTTTTTTTAATAATAAAACAGAAGTCAAACCTTAGCTTAGACCCTTCTAATGATAGATGTCAATGTTATATAAAAACATTTGTACTTTATACAATACAATAACGATTAATACTGATTATTATTTTTTTAATTCTAATACTGAAATAGAACTGGAACAAATAAATGAGCCACAGCCATATCACCCTGTAGCCCAAGACTGCATTGCATGGTTGATCACTGAAGCTGAGGTTGAGCCCTATCAGTACCTGGATGGGAGACCTCCTGGGAAAACCAGGTTGCTGTTGGACGAGGAGTTAGTGAGGCCAGCAGGGGGTGCTCACCCTGTGTCTGTGCATCCCATGGCAACTCTCAATCCCATGGCAGTTTTCATAAAGAGTAGGGGTGTAACCCCGGTGTCCTGGCCAAAGTCCCACTATTGGCCTTTATCAGTCTTGGCCTCCTAATAATCCCCATCATTTGAATTGGCACTAACACACATCTCTCTCTCTCTCTCTCTCTCTCTCTCTCTCTCTCTCTCTCTCTCTCTCTCTCTCTCTCTCTCTCTCTCTCTGTGGTGAACGCACTGGCGCCTTTGTTCACATCATTCAGGTGGATGTTGGAGGAGATACGATTGTAAAGCGCTTTGGGTCTACAGTAGTACGTAAGTAAAGCGCTAAATAAATAAATAAATTCATTCATTCATTCATTAATTTGTTCGTTCGTTCGATCAAATGAGTCACTGAACACTTGCATAATATTTGTGCATTCTAAAGCAATTAACATGTCATATTGAAAAGGAGATAAACGGAAGGAAATAGCGTACCTCACCCATAAAATAGAATAAGCTCACTAATCTTCCATTATTGCTTTAGCATTGTTTAGAACAATGAAAGGTAGTGACCACAAGGAATACAGGTACAGATACAGAGGGCCACAATCACATTTTTCTACTGAGGCCACTATAGGGGAGTGGGAGAAAGACTTGAGTTTGTCTTCAGCATTCCCTGGCACTGCTCTCAACATAGCAGTCAGTGTTCAGAGGCAATGGGCTGGGATTCAGGAATGATGCACAAATACTGTTGGCCGGTTTCACAGATGAGGCTTAAGCCTAGATGCAGACTAAAATGCATGTTTGAGCTGTCTGAACTGAAAGCAACATGCAATGGCATATCTTAAAACATGTCAATGCTTTTGTTGGTCAAGATGGCATTTTCACATTTCCTAGGAATTTATCAGTCTATTTATGTGTCAGAGTGTAATTTGACAATTCATTATAATTATGTAATTATGTTAGCAGAGTCAGTGGAAGGTGAATGTTTGAAAATAAAGCATAGCTTTAATATATCCGTAGGATATAACCGTTTAATTAAACTGCAGCTACAAACACCATAAACACACATTTACAGATAAGAACACTCACACCTTGTAAGAATACAGTTTTAATTCAAAACATTAAAAACCTTTATTATTTTTTTTTTTTTTTTTTTTTTTTTTTTTTTTCAGATGTATCATAACTTTACAGACAAAACCTTTCTGTAAGGACAAAGTTATTGATTAGTAAAAAAATCATTGTACAGCATAGTGATGCAGGCGATCAGGGTGACATACTCCTGGAAGTCCACAATGCCATCGGCATTTACATCCAGACCCTTAAATATGTTCTCCAGAGCTGCCTTGTCTTTGACTTTCTTTAACATACACAACACACAATCATGCACAATTATGTGTTGCAATCATAATGGAGCTGCTCCAGCAGTCTTAACCAGTCCCTGGTTTAACCATGGTTTAAAAGCACAGGATTCTTGTCTATTAAGAAATGCTAAAAAGCAATAACACACAGAGACTATATGTCTGCTTATTGCAGTCATTCATGGTTTGTTATAAAAACTATGAAAAGCTGCACTAAATGTTGTGGAATACCAAAAATAAATAAATAAATAATAATAATAATACAATCTTTGTGAGCCTGGCATACATATCTGACATTACAATGCTTCACAGGAAGCATGTTAAGCCACAAAGCAGTGATCTTTTTTAAAATTATAAATCGTTGATAAGCAGTTATAACTGTGTGAATAAAAGGGTGACTTTAATGCAATAACTGCCAAATAGTGAGCCCTTTTAACTCACATGTTATAAATGCTTAATTAACTTATTAACTTATTTTCCCCTTAAAATTATACATTTTCTCAGTTTAAACATTTGATATGTCACCTATGTTGTATTCTGAATAAAATATTTAAATTTTAAACTTCCACATCATTGCATTCTGTTTTTATTCACAATTTGCATAGTGTCCCAACTTTTTTGGAATCGGGTTTGTACCTTTATAATCAAATAAGTACTGTTCAATGTAGAATTTGTATCCTTTATCAAGTTTAGAACGTGCTGTAAGCGAAAATTTGTCTGAAAGTCGCTGTACATCATCTAGATGTATTTCTGGCAGATGTAGAAGGGACTGTGTAAACTCCATCGTGTTCAAATATGCCGGTGGAAGTAACTATACACGGCGTTGAGTTAGAACGGAAGTTGCGTGACGTCATGTGAAAAGGGCCTATTTGCCTCGGGTTCTGTCAACACTGCATTGGCTCCCTATTAAACATTGCATACATTTTTAAATCTTGCTTATTACTTACAAAGCACTTAATGGTTTAGCTCCCCAGTACTTGAGCGAGCTCTTAACACATTATAACCCTTCACGTCTATTGCGGTCATAAAAATCTGGCCAGTTGATGATACAGAGAATATCAAAATCAACTGCAGGCGGTCAATCCTTTTCCTATTTAGCACCTAAACTCTGGAACAGTCTTCCTAGCATTGTTTGGGAAGCAAACACACTCTGTCAGTTTAAATCTAGACTAAAAACACATCTCTTTACTATGGCATACACATAGAACATTTTTAATTTATATTATTCAAATCAGTTAAATGATTGTTAGGCTGCATTAACTAGGTCAGCCGGAACCGGGAACACTTCCAATAACACCTGATGTACTTGTTACATCATAAGAAGAATGGCATCTACGCTAATGTTAGACTCTCTGTTTAACCCGAGGTTTACTATAGTCAGCCGAATCCGGGCTGTATCCAGATCAGATGGTGGACCAGCGCCTGGACATGACCAACACATCCCTGAAGTGTCTGCAGAGAGCGTGTCAGTTAAACTCCCTGCTGTAAAGGCCGCATCCACACGACATCCTCATTAAACCCGTCTCTGGCGTGACGATGCCAATCTTTCGAATAATCTTACGAATATCTAATATGACTTCTGACCTGTAATGTTGCCAGAATTATAATCATACACTGTTTGTTAAATCGGCCAGAGAGAGAACTGGCACCCGACTGAGCCTGGTTTCTCCCAAGGTTTTTTCCTCCATTCTGGCCCTGAAGGAGTTTTGGTTCCTTGCCACCATTGCCTTTGGCTTTTGGCTTGCTCAGTTGGGGACACCTAAATTTCAACTATATTACCGATCTGCCCGCATTGACACTATACGATAATTGAAATTAGCCGGATATCATCACCGTTTTCACCAGAGCGACTGTACAGCCGAATCAAATCCTGTTGCATCATTTTCCTGTTAACACTGTGAAGCTGCTTTGAAACAATTGGCATTGTAAAAAGCGTTATATAAATAAAGGTGAATTGACTTGAAATGAAATGAAAACAAAATGCTGTAAGCAGATGTACACACAAAAATGTTCTTTGCATTCAGAATATAGGCCCAGACAGATTTCAGCCTAATAGTGATACTGAATGGCGAATTTCACATGTATTTGAATTTGTATTTATACATTTTTTCCCACAGAGTATTTTTTAATTTTTAATTTTAAATACATTTTAATGTATTTTTGCCCATCTCTGCACACCAGTAATGTTTTTTTTTTACTTCACATTTATAAAATATAATTCAACTAAATGCTTCTGAAGTCTGATTTATGAACTGATCATATCATGACATCTACCAGAATATACATCTCTCTCACTATAATCAATGCATGTGAGGCCCCTTTTGGTGTGCTGTGATAGTTTTCACATTTCCTAGGAAATGATCAGTCCATATATGTCACTGTAATTTTAGAGTGTAATTTGACAATTAATTTTAAGTATGTTATGTTAGCAGTTT
The DNA here is from genome assembly GCA_018749465.1 of Paracanthobrama guichenoti. Classification (NCBI taxonomy): domain Eukaryota; kingdom Metazoa; phylum Chordata; class Actinopteri; order Cypriniformes; family Gobionidae; genus Paracanthobrama; species Paracanthobrama guichenoti. The sequence continues at coordinate 21,321,676 of CM031958.1, read as the reverse complement.
GAACGTTTCCATATGAAAATGAAGCAGTTTTAATATATCCGTGGATTTAACCATTTAATTAAACTGCAGCCACACATTTACAGATAAGAACACTCACATGTTGTAAGAATACAGTTAATTCAAAACATTAAAGAACTTTTTCTTTTTTTTTTTTTGATGTTCCATAACTTTACAGACAAAAACTTCCTGTAAGGTCAAAGTGTATATTCTGTTGTATATTCTGTATATAACTGTGTATGTGACAAATAAAACTCTTGAATAAAGACTCTTGAAGTGTAGCACTTTATTTTACAGTCCTGGTCCCCATGTACTATGTACTTAATTATACAAATTGCAAATAACTAGGTTCTAACCCTGAACCTAATCCTAAACCTTACCTTAACCCACGTAGTTACCTTATATCACCCAGTACTTTCTTAGGTAAGTGCACATACTGTAAAATAAAGTGCAACTGGACAAAGTTATTTCTTAGTAAAATATTCATTGTACAGCATAGTGATGGAGGCGATCATGGTGAAATACTCCTGAAGTCCACAATGCCATCGGCATTTGCATCCAGCTCCTTAAATATCCTGTTCAATTCTGCCTTGTCTTGGAAGTTCTTTAACATACACAACACACACAAAAGTGTAATCAGAGACACGATCTGTACAGTGATGAATCAAACGGCCCATATTTATTAGCTCAAAATATATTCATTATGAGAATACAAAAGAATTAATCTTATTTTTTTTTAATTAATGTTATTTATTTATTTATTTAAAAAAATGAATCATAGAAAGGAGCAATTTTAATAAATAAAATTTTTACAAAAATGTCATAATGAAAAGAGAAATTATTTTTCAAATGTTCAATGTATGAAAGAGACTCACTCCAAGTATGCCTCTCATCTCAGTGGAGAGCAGGTCCTTCAACTCTCCTTTGCTCAGGGTATACTTGTCTCCTTCCTTTCCTGAGTATTTGTGAAAGATTTTAACCAGGACATTCATTGCTGTCAGAATGTCTGTGAAATTGGTGTGATACAAAATAGATGTGTCATTAATAATAATCAAACAAAGTATATGTCTCCACAACATCCAAAATTATTAGTAGTGGAGTCAAAAATACACATATATGAAATGTCACGCCCAGCAACAGCATAACACACGGAACAAGTTACACCCCTCTAGAGTCAAACATAAGGCATGGAAGAAGGAGGAGAGAAGGGATGGACCTGTAATTGTTTTCAGAAAAGGAGGGATTAAAAACGGCAGTTTTATTCACGGCCAACACCCTGAACATACCCTTTAATTAAGACAGAAGTGAAAGATAGAAAGAGAAAAGAGATCTACTCAATGTTGTCATTTAATCCACCACCAACATGCTGCTCTTCCCAACACACAAACTCTGAAACTACTGTGTTAAAATGAACAAAAGACATATCTACAAAATAATTAATGGTTGAAAAACATATAACATATACATAAACGGAACTAGCCTTCAAATCAGTATCAGAAAGCAAAGACTGCAAGAATGCATAACCCATCACTACATTACAGTTAGTTCACTTAAAGCCAATAGTAACAAAAATATAGTCTCTTACCTGACATGGTGTTCCAGAAGTTGACGGTGAGCAAGAAGTGAAAGAAAATGAGACGAAGCAAGTGAGAACTGAAGGGAAAGACTGAGTTTTATATGCAGTGAAATGCCACCCCCGAATTCACTCCTCCCACCATCCCAACCCTTCACACAAACGCATCTACATTCACATCCCTCTCTCGTTTTACGCTGCCCTATGCCCCTCCTCTCTCTTATTGTTCATCCCCTTCAAACCATTGAAACTACTGTTTGCTTAATTATTGAGTTTGCAAAAAAATATATATATATATATTATATATATATATAAAAAAAAAAAAATATATATATATATATATATATATATATATATATATATATATATATATATATATATATATATATATATATATATATATTCATATATATATATTCTAATAATAAAGCAGGTGGGCTTGGCATCTCTTCTCTTTGAGAAGTCTCTAACTCAACTGGTAAAACCAGCTCCTAACCGCACACAAACAGACAAAACATTATACCCGATCCATAGTCAATACCTGCCCTGTCTCTCAATGTTAGCTGGGTGTATGTGAGAACTACTTTAGTCAAACTGGAAGGTATACAGAACTACTGTACTTTCTGTAGATATACTTTATGTTGAAATCATTTTAAGGCTATACTCGCTTATGCATGCTTATTCATGTTTGCTGGTATAAAAAACTGCTCAAGTTGAATGAAAATGTTCAAGATTCAAGAGTTTTATTTGTCACATGCACAGTTAAAATCCGTGTCGAGGAAGAGTCCAGAGAGGGGGGTCAAAAGCAGGGAAAGAGAGGAGCGAAGAGAAAGCCGGAGAAACCAAAAAGGGGGCAAAGAGGCGAAAGGGTGAAGAGGCGAAGAGAGCGGCAAGAGAGAGAGCGGAGAGCCTAGAGGCCCCTTTAAGAAGGCCATCCCGGGGCACGCCTCCTTTGTCGGAACAGCCAATCAGAGCGGAGGAACTCAGAAGCGGGAAATCTCCCTTTGTCTTTGGGTCTCGCCTCATTAACATGTTTATGGCTTTCTTAGGTTTGCAGACTTTGGGGTTTTGGCATAAAAGAAAGAGTTTGATGCATCATAGTACCACGAAACACACATAGAGGGTCTACAAATTGAGAGACAAAGATTTCGAGACCAAGCATGGGGAGTTTAACTTAGGAATTAAAGGAAGGGTGAGGGTTGACGTCATTCTTCCTTAAGCATTCACTGGCTATAAGTTTCTAACCTATCAAACACATCTAAAATGGTTATAACAAAAAGCATGCATACATACAGGGAACACAGCACATCTAAAATGAAAAATAACTAAGTTAAAAGTCATATAGTCTATTTGGGTGTTCTTTGGTATGTGTGAGTGGGTGGGGGGCTTTTATTTATGATGGTCTCTCGTGGGCTGCAAGAGGCTGGTTTGTGTCCTTTTAGAACCGTTAACCTGTCAGTCTGTAGACTTCACGGCGTTGAGTCCTGTTGACTCATTTTGCACAAAGTATTGGTCTGTTTGATCATGTATGAGCACCGTCCATACGCTACATATCCCCCCTTTGGCCGACGAAGTTCGTGTTTGAACATCGTTGGACATTAGTTCCGATAGTCGAATGGCAGGTGCCTCATGATGGTCGACTTGACTGATGGGAGTTGAATCAGCAGGTGCATTGACAGTGTCCCTTGTTACTTTGAAGTCAGTTCATTTAAGGCAGGTGTTTCCTGGTGGCTGCAAGAAGTGGTTCAGGTTCTGGGTACCATGAAACAACCTGTGGCGAACTAACTTGACGCTGGTGGTTTAGTTGTCCTCAGGATTTGATCTGAAGAGATGGGGTGATGGCTGATGTGCAGTTGGGCAGTCTGCTGCATGATCTCAGCTGTGAAGTGAGTACCTCTGTCGGAGTTGGCTCTCTGTGGCAGGCCGAACCTAGAGAAGATGTGGTTCTTCAGGAGGTCTGCTGTGGTTTGGGCAGTGTCGTTGGGTGCTGGCCGACCCTCCTAGATGGTGACTCACTGTGTGATGCAGATTTCGGAGAAACAAAGTTTTGAAGTTAAAGTCCTCCTCCATCCCAGGCACGTTACGTGCTCCGAAGTAGGTCTGTCGCAGCCGATTGTAGTATGCTTGCGGGGTTTCTGCTCGGCCCTGCTTAAGGTCCATAGCAGCGATGAGCCCCTGGTCTGACTCAGGGTCAGAAAACTCTTTAATCAAAGCCTGTCACAGCTGCTGATAGTCTGTTTTGACAGTTTGTGGTTGTCGGTCCAAGACGCTACGTACCTCCCGGCTTGATGTGATTCTGAGCAAATACAATCTATCCCATGTTGTCACATTGTCCACAGTTTGTGAAAGAAAGTCTATGTCCTGCAGATATGCATGCACGTCGTGTCCTTCTGCCGGGCTTGGGGCGAAGGTGGAAATGTTTCTGGCCAGCTTGTCGAGTTCTTTGTGAGCGTTGCCGTGCCTGGCGGCCGGAATCTCTTGGGAAGGTCCCCACCCCTTCGCTGCTGAACAGGGTTCTGGGAAGCTGGCTGGTGACATTTTAAACCGTGGACTACCACCCCCCTCCGGAACAAGGAACTCTTGACTCGGAGGTCTTGACCTACTGATCAGGGGAAACTCTTTGTCGTGTGTTTCCCCTTGCTGCTTGCTGTGCAGCGTGTAGGAAGGTGTGAGTTCTCTGTGATCATTGTCAAGTTCATTTCTCAAATAGTCTCTTTCATTTGCTAGAGCAAGGATTTCATTTCTGGCCACTTGCAGGTGCTTTTCGTAAGCTCTGGCCTTAGCATCCTTCTCTTTCAGTGCATCTTGGAGTCTCTCGACTCCATCCTGTAGCTCTGTGTCAGTCTCATCCGCTCTGCTGCGCCGTTCCTGAGTCTCGACGAGTAGCTGGTTTAGACGAGTCTGGGCATCGGCCTGGTTCCTCCGGGCCTCTTCAGCTTGAAGTTTGAGCGCTGTTGTCTCCTGCTCCAGCTGGATGTTGTTATTCTCGTTGAGCCGTGTCTGGACGATCAGATTGTGGGCGAGCCTCCCGATGATCTTGGCCCACTCTTTGTGATTGTGGCTCTGCGTGGGGTCATAGCTCATAAGCCTGTTCAGATCATCGTCCAGCTGTTCTCTGCTCAGCTGCTGTAGGTCGCCGGTGACTCTGGGCAGGAACTCGTGGGTCATAGCAGACAGCCAGGTCTCGAGGTTGTCCCAGTGGGCAGCAGGGCTGGATGAACGGGACATCTTGGCGTACCGTTGACGAGAGAACGCAGCACAAAAGAAACACAATGCAAGTCCTTGCAGAATTTAGGGCTAAGTTTTTTTTGTACGTTTCAAAATACCAATTTGGGCTAACAGTCTATGCTGTTAGTGAGCTACGGTCCAGATACTTAATATCTTTGGCCGTGAATATTGGTGAGGGCCAAGCCTAAATAAAGATTTTGACGGCGGCAGCCTATTGGGTCGTGTGATGACTCTGGCGGCTGGGTTCCAATCTGATATTTAGCTTTCCTTGCTGGCTCTCACAGGTTCTGTCGGTATGTGAACTAAAAGAAACACAACACGACGGTGAGACACATAGGGTAGGATAAAACAAACAAAAATATTAAAGGGGAAGGGTAAAACAAGAATAAGTGAAATAAAATGAAAATTAATAAAATAAAATGCAAGGATTAAAAATTAATAAAAATAATAAATCAAAATAAAGTGGATTAAAATTAAATTAAAAATCAAAACAAAGTAGCAAGAAGTGGTAAGAGGGGAGGAGAAACTCTAAGCTTGTTTTCGCCACTAGGTGTTATTACGGGCCTGACAGAGCGGTGGCGCTGTCGAGTAATAACCTTTAGGGAGACTGTGTGCTTAGAGTGAGGGTCCCAAAGGCACTCAATGTTAATTTAAAAAAAATGTTGAATTTAAACTCAGTTTAAACCAAATTTCAAATAACCAGGTGCTAGGGTGCTAGAATAATTTTGGAAATTTGCTGTTACAGTAAATAGGCACTTAAAGCAGAAATAACACTTTCAAAGGAAAATCATCAATTTTGGGCGTGTTCACTGGTTCAGTGATGTTACAAATTAATCATGCATACAATAAATCTCTCTCTATATATATAACTTTAGTTTCTCTTTCGATCGGAGGATCAAGGGCGTGCCTGGCATGAACCTTTCACTACCATTAAAGCACAAAAAATATACGAACAGGATTTCTTCACTGCCGTTTTAGGTTAAGCTGGATCAGAGCTTATACCTGGCTCCTGGCTGAGTCACACAATAGGGTCGCTGCGCGACTTCCTTTGTCTGATTTGCCTTGGGTAATTACTTCACGTGGACTCAAACAGAGCGAAATGCGCCTAGTTTCCACATCATCGGCTATACACGATGAATGACTAGCGCAACAATAAAAGGCCTTTAAAGGGTGATCGGAGGAAACTCGCTCGGATCACGTTTTCCACTGGGGAGATTTATTCGTCCTTACAGGGATTTAAACAAATATTAAAATGGTCTGCAACGAAATTTCTTTGTCTTTACAGAAGCGACTTTAATATTGTGACTGCAGTTTAACGGATTTACTTGTTAACAAAGGCTAAATGGCTCTTTTTGGCTCTTTTAGTTTGGGCGAGTGCGTTTTGCTCGCGACGCGCGTGGAACAACAAAACATATACACACACACTTAGACTGAACTGAGTTTGCTCAACATAGGTTTAAAATGATGCCCGCATAACTCCACCATTATATGTAGCGAGATCTCTAGCTCCAGGGGAAATGGTGCGGGATTTATGCATGCGTTTAATCGTGTTACGATCAAACATGCATAAATCGGCACAGAGGGGAATTTGGATATTAACAGTTGATTATAACGGATTATAACAATTATTAATATCTAGGGCTTGATTCAACTTTTAGAAATTTCTTTGATTCTAGAATTGAGTTCAAAGGACGGATAATTGTCCACCAACTATCTCCTTTTTTTAATAACTCTTAGACAAGACTTCTCTGGCCAGGAGAAGTATCTTTCTTTTTAATTTGTAACAGGGTCGGTTCACCGTAAAAGGGACCTATGAGTGAGAAATTCAGGCACAATCACGTGTGAATATATATATTTTAATAAATCAACAAACAATAAACAAACATACACAAATTAACTGAAAGCAGGAGGGAGAGAGAGAGAGAGAGAGAGAGAGACAAAAGGAAACGGTGGTATTACCGACACAACCTATTGAGCACAAGCAAGAAATCAGTCCAACTTATTGGTATAAGCTCAAGACTTTATAACAACAGCTTAAGGGATACTTGCATATGTTTCCTTGATCGCGAATTCGTGCGTGTGGGGGAATTCCGCGATCCGGTCCGTGTTTGAATCTTGCAGGGTGGGTCCTTGGAGTCCGTGGGAAATTCAACTTTGGTTCCTTTGTGTGGTAATGTCCTTTGGAAGATGGCGCGCGGGCAACCCGAAAATCCGCGTCGAGGAAGAGTCCAGAGAGGGGGGTCATTTCGCACAAAGTATTGGCCTGTTTGATCATGTATGAGCACCGTCCATACGCTACAATATATATATATCTGTAGAATTATAAATAATCAAGTCAAGTAGAAGAAAAAAAGTAAAAAAATAAGAATAAAGAAGTGGAATAAAGTAATTGAAGTAGACTGTGCAGTGAGTAAATTGTAGACTTATAAATATGTGGTTAACAAATGAAGAGTATATAAAGAGTATAATGTGCAAACAGGTTTATAACAGGTTGTTACACAGTAACAACGAGAACAGAAAGTGCAGTGCAATGTCAGTGTATCGATGTTTATCCTGAAGTGAAGTCACGTGGTGTTAAGTGACTGAGTTCAGGAGTCTGATGGCCTGGGGGAAGAAGCTCCTCCTGAGTCTCTCAGTTTTGGCCATCAGGCTTGGGCTTGCTACAAGATGGCAGCAGCGTGAAATGAGGGTTTGCAGGGTGATTAGAGTCCTTGATGATCTTAGTGGCTCTACCTTTGCAGCGTTTGGTGTAGACGTCCTGCAGAGACGGGAGAGCTGACCCTGATATACGCTCGGATAAGCGCACGACTCTTTGCAGGGCTTTACGGTCATGACTGGTGCTGTTCCCATACCACGCTGTGATGATGAGTTAATACACTTTCTATCGCCCCTAAATAGAAAGTTTTCAGGATAGCTGGTGAAACCCTGAATTTCCTCAGCTGGCGCAGGTGGTACAGTCTTTGTGTAAAGTAGTCTTTTGCTAAATGCATACAGATGTCAACTTGTATTCATCTAAATGACCAAGCCCATAATTTATTTCTTTAAGACTGGTAATATCTTTTACATAAAAACAGATTGGTCGAATTTAAATCTGAAAAAATAAGACTGACCCCTTGCTTAACTGCTAGTTAGTCAGACTAGTTCTTAAGACACAGTTTTAACATAAAGGTTGTGTTTATGCAGCTGGCCTAGTGTAATTTTTCACATGTAGCTAAAGGGCATAAATTTAAACCATGCACTGTATTTGCCATGATGCCATGAATATACTGCTTTAAGCTGTGTTGCAATCATAATGGAGCTGCTCCAGCAGTCTTAACCAGTCCCTGGTTTAACCATGGTTTAAAAGCACAGGATTCTTGTCTATTAAGAAATGCTAAAAAGCAATAACACACAGAGACTATATGTCTGCTTATTGCAGTCATTCATGGTTTGTTATAAAAACTATGAAAAGCTGCACTAAATGTTGTGGAATACCAAAAATAAATAAATAAATAATAATAATAATACAATCTTTGTGAGCCTGGCATACATATCTGACATTACAATGCTTCACAGGAAGCATGTTAAGCCACAAAGCAGTGATCTTTTTAAAATTATAAATCGTTGATAAGCAGTTATAACTGTGTGAATAAAAGGGTGACTTTAATGCAATAACTGCCAAATAGTGAGCCCTTTTTAACTCACATGTTATAAATGCTTAATTAACTTATTAACTTATTTTCCCTTAAAATTATACATTTTCTCAGTTTAAACATTTGATATGTCACCTATGTTGTATTCTGAATAAAATATTTAAATTTTAAACTTCCACATCATTGCATTCTGTTTTTATTCACAATTTGCATAGTGTCCCAACTTTTTTGGAATCGGGTTTGTACCTTTATAATCAAATAAGTACTGTTCAATGTAGAATTTGTATCCTTTATCAAGTTTAGAACGTGCTGTAAGCGAAAATTTGTCTGAAAGTCGCTGTACATCATCTAGATGTATTTCTGGCAGATGTAGAAGGGACTGTGTAAACTCCATCGTGTTCAAATATGCGGTGGAAGTAACTATACACGCGTTGAGTTAGAACGGAAGTTGCGTGACGTCATGTGAAAAGGGCCTATTTGCCCCGGGTTCTGTCAACACTGCATTGGCTCCCTATTAAACATTGCATACATTTTTAAATCTTGCTTATTACTTACAAAGCACTTAATGGTTTAGCTCCCCAGTACTTGAGCGAGCTCTTAACACATTATAACCCTTCACGTCTATTGCGGTCATAAAATTCTGGCCAGTTGATAATACAGAGAATATCAAAATCAACTGCAGGCGGTCGATCCTTTTCCTATTTAGCACCTAAACTCTGGAACAGTCTTCCTAGCATTGTTCGGGAAGCAAACACACTCTGTCAGTTTAAATCTAGACTAAAAACACATCTCTTTACTATGGCATACACATAGAACATTTTTAATTTATATTATTCAAATCAGTTAAATGATTGTTAGGCTGCATTAACTAGGTCAGCCGGAACCAGGAACACTTCCAATAACACCTGATGTACTTGTTACATCATAAGAAGAATGGCATCTACGCTAATGTTAGACTCTCTGTTTATCCCGAGGTTTACTATAGTCAGCCGAATCCGGGCTGTATCCAGATCAGATGGTGGACCAGCGCCTGGACATGACCAACACATCCCTGAAGTGTCTGCAGAGAGCGTGTCAGTTAAACTCCCTGCTGTAAAGGCCGCATCCACACGACATCCTCATTAAACCCGTCTCTGGCGTGACGATGCCAATCTTTCGAATAATCTTACGAATATCTAATATGACTTCTGACCTGTAATGTTGCCAGAATTATAATCATACACTGTTTGTTCGTCGGCCAGAGGAGAACTGGCACCCCGACTGAGCCTGGTTTCTCCCAAGGTTTTTTCCTCCATTCTGACCCTGAAGGAGTTTTGGTTCCTTGCCACCATTGCCTTTGGCTTTTGGCTTGCTCAGTTGGGGACACCTAAATTTCAACTATATTACCGATCTGCCCGCATTGACACTATAATGAGCAATTGAAATTAGCCGGATATCATCACCGTTTTCACCAGAGCGACTGTACAGCCGAATCAAATCCTGTTGCATTATTTTCCTGTTAACACTGTGAAGCTGCTTTGAAACAATTGGCATTGTAAAAAGCGTTATATAAATAAAGGTGAATTGACTTGAAATGAAATGAAAACAAAATGCTGTAAGCAGATGTACACACAAAAATGTTCTTTGCATTCAGAATATAGGCCCAGACAGATTTCAGCCTAATAGTGATACTGAATGGCGAATTTCACATGTATTTGAATTTGTATTTATACATTATATGTATAATTATTTTTTTTTCCCACAGAGTATTTTTTAATTTTTAATTTTAAATACATTTTAATGTATTTTTGCCCATCTCTGCACACCAGTAATGTTTTTTTTTACTTCACATTTATAAAATATAATTCAACTAAATGCTTCTGAAGTCTGATTTATGAACTGATCATATCATGACATCTACCAGAATATACATCTCTCTCACTATAATCAATGCATGTGAGGCCCCTTTTGGTGTGCTGTGATAGTTTTCACATTTCCTAGGAAATGATCAGTCCATATATGTCACTGTAATTTTAGAGTGTAATTTGACAATTAATTTTAAGTATGTTATGTTAGCAGTTTGAACGTTTCCATATGAAAATGAAGCAGTTTTAATATATCCGTGGATTTAACCATTTAATTAAACTGCAGCCACACATTTACAGATAAGAACACTCACATGTTGTAAGAATACAGTTAATTCAAAACATTAAAGAACTTTTTCTTTTTTTTTTGATGTTCCATAACTTTACAGACAAAAACTTCCTGTAAGGTCAAAGTGTATATTCTGTTGTATATTCTGTATATAACTGTGTATGTGACAAATAAAACTCTTGAATAAAGACTCTTGAAGTGTAGCACTTTATTTTACAGTCCTGGTCCCCATGTACTATGTACTTAATTATACAAATTGCAAATAACTAGGTTCTAACCCTGAACCTAATCCTAAACCTTACCTTAACCCACGTGAGTTACCTTATATCACCCAGTACTTTCTTAGGTAAGTGCACATACTGTAAAATAAAGGGCAACCGGACAAAGTTATTTCTTAGTAAAATATTCATGGCACAGCATAGTGATGGAGGCGATCATGGTGAAATACTCCTGAAGTCCACAATGCCATCGGCATTTGCATCCAGATCCTTAAATATCTTGTCCAAAGCTGCCTTGTCTAGGGAGTTCTTTAACATACACAACACACACAAAAGTGTAATCAGAGACACGATCTGTACAGTGATGAATCAAACGGCCCATATTTATTAGCTCAAAATATATTCATTATGAGAATACAAAAGAATTAATCTTATTTATTTTTTTAATTAATGTTATTTATTTAATTAAAAAAATTAATCATAGAAAGGAGCAATTTTAATAAATAAAATGTTTACAAAAATGTCATAATGAAAAGAGAAATTATTTTTCAAATGTTCAATGTATGAAAGAGACTCACTCCAAGTATGTCTCTCATCTCAGTGGAGAGCAGGTCCTTCAACTCTCCTTTGCTCAGGGTACACTTGTCTCCTTCCTTTCCTGCGTATTTGTGAAAGGCAGTAACCAGGAGAGCAATTGCTTTCTGCATGTCTGTGAAATTGGTGTGATACAAAATAGATGTGTCATTAATAATAATCAAACAAAGAGTATGTCTCCACAACATCCAAAATTATTAGTAGTGGAGTCAAAAATACACATATATGAAATGTCACGCCCAGCAACAGCATAACACACGGAACAAGTTACACCCCTCTAGAGTCAAACATAAGGCATGGAAGAAGGAGGAGAGAAGGGATGGACCTGTAATTGTTTTCAGAAAAGGAGGGATTAAAACGGCAGTTTTATTCACGGCCAACACCCTGAACATACCCTTTAATTAAGACAGAAGTGAAAGATAGAAAGAGAAAAGAGATCTACTCAATGTTGTCATTTAATCCACCACCAACATGCTGCTCTTCCCAACACACAAACTCTGAAACTACTGTGTTAAAATGAACAAAAGACATATCTACAAAATAATTAATGGTTGAAAAACATATAACATATACATAAACGGAACTAGCCTTCAAATCAGTATCAGAAAGCAAAGACTGCAAGAATGCATAACCCATCACTACATTACAGTTAGTTCACTTAAAGCCAATAGTAACAAAAATATAGTCTCTTACCTGACATGGTGTTCCAGAAGTTGACGGTGAGCAAGAAGTGAAAGAAAATGAGACGAAGCAAGTGAGAACTGAAGGCAAAGACTGAGTTTTATATGCAGTGAAATGCCACCCCCCCCGAATTCACTCCCTCCCACCATCCCAACCCTTCACACGCAAACGCATCTACATTCACATCCCTCTCTCGTTTTACGCTGCCCTATGCCCCTCCTCTCTCTTATTGTTCATCCCCTTCAAACCATTGAAACTACTGTTTGCTTAATTATTGAGTTTGCAAAAAAAAAAATATATATATATATTCTAATAATAAAGCAGGTGGGCTTGGCATCTCTTCTCCTTGAGAAGTCTCTAACTCAACTGGTAAAACCAGCTCCTAACCGCACACAAACAGACAAAACATTATACCCGATCCATAGTCAATACCTGCCCTGTCTCTCAATGTTAGCTGGGTGTATGTGAGAACTACTTTAGTCAAACTGGAAGGTATACAGAACTACTGTACTTTCTGTAGATATACTTTATGTTGAAATCATTTTAAGGCTATACTAAGCTTATGCATGCTTATTCATGTTTGCTGGTATAAAAGTAGTCTTTTGCTAAATGCATACAGATGTCAACTTGTATTCATCTAAATGACCAAGCCCATCATTTATTTCTTTAAGACTGGTAATATCTTTTACATAAAAACAGATTGGTCGAATTTAAATCTGAAAAAATAAGACTGACCCCTTGCTTAACTGCTAGTTAGTCAGACTAGTTCTTAAGACACAGTTTTAACATAAAGGTTGTGTTTATGCAGCTGGCCTAGTGTAATTTTTCACATGTAGCTAAAGGGCATAAATTTAAACCATGCACTGTATTTGCCATGATGCCATGAATATACTGCTTTAAGCTGTGTTGCAATCATAATGGAGCTGCTCCAGCAGTCTTAACCAGTCCCTGGTTTAACCATGGTTTAAAAGCACAGGATTCTTGTCTATTAAGAAATGCTAAAAAGCAATAACACACAGAGACTATATGTCTGCTTATTGCAGTCATTCATGGTTTGTTATAAAAACTATGAAAAGCTGCACTAAATGTTGTGGAATACCAAAAATAAATAAATAAATAATAATAATAATACAATCTTTGTGAGCCTGGCATACATATCTGACATTACAATGCTTCACAGGAAGCATGTTAAGCCACAAAGCAGTGATCTTTTTAAAATTATAAATCGTTGATAAGCAGTTATAACTGTGTGAATAAAAGGGTGACTTTAATGCAATAACTGCCAAATAGTGAGCCCTTTTTAACTCACATGTTATAAATGCTTAATTAACTTATTAACTTATTTTCCCTTAAAATTATACATTTTCTCAGTTTAAACATTTGATATGTCACCTATGTTGTATTCTGAATAAAATATTTAAATTTTAAACTTCCACATCATTGCATTCTGTTTTTATTCATAATTTGCATAGTGTCCCAACTTTTTTTGGAATCGGGTTTGTACCTTTATAATCAAATAAGTACTGTTCAATGTAGAATTTGTATCCTTTATCAAGTTTAGAACGTGCTGTAAGCGAAAAATTTGTCTGAAAGTCGCTGTACATCATCTAGATGTATTTCTGGCAGATGTAGAAGGGACTGTGTAAACTCCATCGTGTTCAAATATGCCGTGAAGTAACTATACACGCGTTGAGTTAGAGAAACGGAAGTTGCGTGACGTCATGTGAAAAGGGCCTATTTGCCTCGGGTTCTGTCAACACTGCATTGGCTCTCTATTAAACATTGCATACATTTTTAAATCTTGCTTATTACTTACAAAGCACTTAATGGTTTAGCTCCCCAGTACTTGAGCGAGCTCTTAACACATTATAACCCTTCACGCTCATTGCAGTCATAAAATTCTGGCCAGTTGATAATACAGAGAATATCAAAATCAACTGCAGGCGGTCGATCCTTTTCCTATTTAGCACCTAAACTCTGGAACAGTCTTCCTAGCATTGTTCGGGAAGCAAACACACTCTGTCAGTTTAAATCTAGACTAAAAACACATCTCTTTACTATGGCATACACATAGAACATTTTTAATTTATATTATTCAAATCAGTTAAATGATTGTTAGGCTGCATTAACTAGGTCAGCGAGAACCGGGAACACTTCCAATAACACCTGATGTACTTGTTACATCATAAGAAGAATAGCATCTACGCTAATGTTAGACTCTCTGTTTATCCCGAGGTTTACTATAGTCAGCCGAATCCGGGCTGTATCCAGATCAGATGGTGGACCAGCGCCTGGACATGACCAACACATCCCTGAAGTGTCTGCAGAGAGCGTGTCAGTTAAACTCCCTGCTGTAAAGGCCGCATCCACACGACATCCTCATTAAACCCGTCTCTGGCGTGACGATGCCAATCTTTCGAATAATCTTACGAATATCTAATATGACTTCTGACCTGTAATGTTGCCAGAATTATAATCATACACTGTTTGTTCGTCGGCCAGAGGAGAACTGGCACCCCGACTGAGCCTGGTTTCTCCCAAGGTTTTTTCCTCCATTCTGACCCTGAAGGAGTTTTGGTTCCTTGCCACCATTGCCTTTGGCTTTTGGCTTGCTCAGTTGGGGACACCTAAATTTCAACTATATTACCGATCTGCCCGCATTGACACTATCGATAATTGAAATTAGCCGGATATCATCACCGTTTTCACCAGAGCGACTGTACAGCGAATCAAATCCTGCTGCATTATTTTCCTGTTAACACTGTGAAGCTGCTTTGAAACAATTGGCATTGTAAAAGCGTTATATAAATAAAGGTGAATTGACTTGAAATGAAATGAAAACAAAATGCTGTAAGCAGATGTACACACAAAATGTTCTTTGCATTCAGAATATAGGCCCAGACAGATTTCAGCCTAATAGTGATACTGAATGGCGAATTTCACATGTATTTGAATTTGTATTTATACATTTTTTCCCACAGAGTATTTTTTTTATTTTTATTTTAAATACATTTTAATGTATTTTTGCCCATCTCTGCACATCAGTAATGTTTTTTTTTTTTTACTTCACATTTATAAAATATAATTCAACTAAATGCTTCTGAAGTCTGATTTATGAACTGATCATATCATGACATCTACCAGAATATACATCTCTCTCACTATAATCAATGCATGTGAGGCCCCTTTTGGTGTGCTGTGATAGTTTTCACATTTCCTAGGAAATGATCAGTCCATATATGTCACTGTAATTTTAGAGTGTAATTTGACAATTAATTTTAAGTATGTTATGTTAGCAGTTTGAACGTTTCCATATGAAAATGAAGCAGTTTTAATATATCCGTGGGATTTAACCATTTAATTAAACTGCAGCCACACATTTACAGATAAGAACACTCACATGTTGTAAGAATACAGTTAATTCAAAACATTAAAGAACTTTTTCTTTTTTTTTTTATGTTCCATAACTTTACAGACAAAAACTTCCTGTAAGGTCAAAGTGTATATTCTGTTGTATATTCTGTATATAACTGTGTATGTGACAAATAAAACTCTTGAATAAAGACTCTTGAAGTGTAGCACTTTATTTTACAGTCCTGGTCCCCATGTACTATGTACTTAATTATACAAATTGCAAATAACTAGGTTCTAACCCTGAACCTAATCCTAAACCTTACCTTAACCCACGTAGTTACCTTATATCACCCAGTACTTTCTTAGGTAAGTGCACATACTGTAAAATAAAGGGCAACCGGACAAAGTTATTTCTTAGTAAAATATTCATTGCACAGCATAGTGATGCAGGCGATCAGGATGACATACTCCTGGAAATTCCACAACGCCATCGGCATTTGCATCCAGATCCTTAAATATCTTGTCCAAAGCTGCCTTGTCTTGGGATTTCTTTAACATACACAACACACACAAAAAAAGTGTAATCAGAGACACGATCTGTACAGTGATGAATCAAACGGCCCATATTTATTAGCTCAAAATATATTCATCATGAGAATACAAAAGAATTAATCTTATTTATTTAAATAATGTTATTTATTTATTTTAAAAATGAATCATAGAAAGGAGCAATTTTAATAAATACAATTTTTACAAAAATGTCATAATGAAAAGAGAAATTATTTTCAAATGTTCAATGTATGAAAGAGACTCACTCCAAGTATGTCTCTCATCTCAGTGGAGAGCAGGTCCTTCAACTCTCCTTTGCTCAGGGTATACTTGTCTCCTTCCTTTCCTGAGTATTTGTGAAAGGTAGTAATCAGGAGAGCCATTGCTGTCTGAATGTCTGTGAAATTGGTGTGATACAAAATAGATGTGTCATTAATAATAATCAAACAAAGAGTATGTCTCCACAACATCCAAAATTATTAGTAGTGGAGTCAAAAATACACATATATGAAATGTCACGCCCAGCAACAGCATAACACACGGAACAAGTTACACCCCTCTAGAGTCAAACATAAAGGCATGGAAGAAAGAGGAGAGAAGGGATGGACCTGTAATTGTTTTCAGAAAAGGAGGGATTAAAAACGGCAGTTTTATTCACGGCCAACACCCTGAACATACCCTTTAATTAAGACAGAAGTGAAAGATAGAAAGAGAAAAGAGATCTACTCAATGTTGTCATTTAATCCACCACCAACATGCTGCTCTTCCCAACACACAAACTCTGAAACTACTGTGTTAAAATGAACAAAAGACATATCTACAAAATAATTAATGGTTGAAAAACATATAACATATACATAAACGGAACTAGCCTTCAAATCAGTATCAGAAAGCAAAGACTGCAAGAATGCATAACCCATCACTACATTACAGTTAGTTCACTTAAAGCCAATAGTAACAAAAATATAGTCTCTTACCTGACATGGTGTTCCAGAAGTTGACGGTGAGCAAGAAGTGAAAGAAAATGAGACGAAGCAAGTGAGAACTGAAGGCAAAGACTGAGTTTTATATGCAGTGAAATGCCACCCCCCCCGAATTCACTCCCTCCCACCATCCCAACCCTTCACACGCAAACGCATCTACATTCACATCCCTCTCTCGTTTTACGCTGCCCTATGCCCCTCCTCTCTCTTATTGTTCATCCCCTTAAAACCATTGAAACTACTGTTTGCTTAATTATTGAGTTTGCAAAAAAAAAAAATATATATATATTCTAATAATAAAGCAGGTGGGCTTGGCATCTCTTCTCCTTGAGAAGTCTCTAACTCAACTGGTAAAACCAGCTCCTAACCGCACACAAACAGACAAAACATTATACCCGATCCATAGTCAATACCTGCCCTGTCTCTCAATGTTAGCTGGGTGTATGTGAGAACTACTTTAGTCAAACTGGAAGGTATACAGAACTACTGTACTTTCTGTAGATATACTTTATGTTGAAATCATTTTAAGGCTATACTCGCTTATGCATGCTTATTCATGTTTGCTGGTATAAAAAGTAGTCTTTTGCTAAATGCATACAGATGTCAACTTGTATTCATCTAAATGACCAAGCCCATCATTTATTTCTTTAAGACTGGTAATATCTTTTACATAAAAACAGATTGGTCGAATTTAAATCTGAAAAAATAAGACTGACCCCTTGCTTAACTGCTAGTTAGTCAGACTAGTTCTTAAGACACAGTTTTAACATAAAGGTTGTGTTTATGCAGCTGGCCTAGTGTAATTTTTCACATGTAGCTAAAGGGCATAAATTTAAACCATGCACTGTATTTGCCATGATGCCATGAATATACTGCTTTAAGCTGTGTTGCAATCATAATGGAGCTGCTCCAGCAGTCTTAACCAGTCCCTGGTTTAACCATGGTTTAAAAGCACAGGATTCTTGTCTATTAAGAAATGCTAAAAAGCAATAACACACAGAGACTATATGTCTGCTTATTGCAGTCATTCATGGTTTGTTATAAAAACTATGAAAAGCTGCACTAAATGTTGTGGAATACCAAAAATAAATAAATAAATAATAATAATAATACAATCTTTGTGAGCCTGGCATACATATCTGACATTACAATGCTTCACAGGAAGCATGTTAAGCCACAAAGCAGTGATCTTTTTTAAAATTATAAATCGTTGATAAGCAGTTATAACTGTGTGAATAAAAAGGGTGACTTTAATGCAATAACTGCCAAATAGTGAGCCCTTTTTAACTCACATGTTATAAATGCTTAATTAACTTATTAACTTATTTTCCTTTAAATTATACATTTTCTCAGTTTAAACATTTGATATGTCACCTATGTTGTATTCTGAATAAAATATTTAAATTTTAAACTTCCACATCATTGCATTCTGTTTTTATTCACAATTTGCATAGTGTCCCAACTTTTTTGGAATCGGGTTTGTACCTTTATAATCAAATAAGTACTGTTCAATGTAGAATTTGTATCCTTTATCAAGTTTAGAACGTGCTGTAAGCGAAAATTTGTCTGAAAGTCGCTGTACATCATCTAGATGTATTTCTGGCAGATGTAGAAGGGACTGTGTAAACTCCATCGTGTTCAAATATGCCGCCGGAAGTAACTATACACGGCGTTGAGTTAGAACGGAAGTTGCGTGACGTCATGTGAAAAGGGCCTATTTGCCCCGGGTTCTGTCAACACTGCATTGGCTCCCTATTAAACATTGCATACATTTTTAAATCTTGCTTATTACTTACAAAGCACTTAATGGTTTAGCTCCCCAGTACTTGAGCGAGCTCTTAACACATTATAACCCTTCACGTCTATTGCGGTCATAAAATTCTGGCCAGTTGATAATACAGAGAATATCAAAATCAACTGCAGGCGGTCGATCCTTTTCCTATTTAGCACCTAAACTCTGGAACAGTCTTCCTAGCATTGTTCGGGAAGCAAACACACTCTGTCAGTTTAAATCTAGACTAAAAACACATCTCTTTACTATGGCATACACATAGAACATTTTTAATTTATATTATTCAAATCAGTTAAATGATTGTTAGGCTGCATTAACTAGGTCAGCGGAACCGGAACACTTCCAATAACACCTGATGTACTTGTTACATCATAAGAAGAATGGCATCTACGCTAATGTTAGACTCTCTGTTTAACCCGAGGTTTACTATAGTCAGCCGAATCCGGGCTGTATCCAGATCAGATGGTGGACCAGCGCCTGGACATGACCAACACATCCCTGAAGTGTCTGCAGAGAGCGTGTCAGTTAAACTCCCTGCTGTAAAGGCCGCATCCACACGACATCCTCATTAAACCCGTCTCTGGCGTGACGATGCCAATCTTTCGAATAATCTTACGAATATCTAATATGACTTCTGACCTGTAATGTTGCCAGAATTATAATCATACACTGTTTGTTCGTCGGCCAGAGGAGAACTGGCACCCCGACTGAGCCTGGTTTCTCCCAAGGTTTTTTCCTCCATTCTGGCCCTGAAGGAGTTTTGGT
The DNA here is from genome assembly GCA_018749465.1 of Paracanthobrama guichenoti. Classification (NCBI taxonomy): domain Eukaryota; kingdom Metazoa; phylum Chordata; class Actinopteri; order Cypriniformes; family Gobionidae; genus Paracanthobrama; species Paracanthobrama guichenoti. The sequence continues at coordinate 21,302,177 of CM031958.1, read as the reverse complement.
TCCTTGCCACCATTGCCTTTGGCTTTTGGCTTGCTCAGTTGGGGACACCTAAATTTCAACTATATTACCGATCTGCCCGCATTGACACTATACGATAATTGAAATTAGCCGGATATCATCACCGTTTTCACCAGAGCGACTGTACAGCCGAATCAAATCCTGCTGCATTATTTTCCTGTTAACACTGTGAAGCTGCTTTGAAACAATTGGCATTGTAAAAAGCGTTATATAAATAAAGGTGAATTGACTTGAAATGAAATGAAAACAAAATGCTGTAAGCAGATGTACACACAAAAATGTTCTTTGCATTCAGAATATAGGCCCAGACAGATTTCAGCCTAATAGTGATACTGAATGGCGAATTTCACATGTATTTGAATTTGTATTTATACATTTTTTCCCACAGAGTATTTTTTTTATTTTTATTTTAAATACATTTTAATGTATTTTTGCCCATCTCTGCACACCAGTAATGTTTTTTTTTACTTCACATTTATAAAATATAATTCAACTAAATGCTTCTGAAGTCTGATTTATGAACTGATCATATCATGACATCTACCAGAATATACATCTCTCTCACTATAATCAATGCATGTGAGGCCCCTTTTGGTGTGCTGTGATAGTTTTCACATTTCCTAGGAAATGATCAGTCCATATATGTCACTGTAATTTTAGAGTGTAATTTGACAATTAATTTTAAGTATGTTATGTTAGCAGTTTGAACGTTTCCATATGAAAATGAAGCAGTTTTAATATATCCGTGATTTAACCATTTAATTAAACTGCAGCCACACATTTACAGATAAGAACACTCACATGTTGTAAGAATACAGTTAATTCAAAACATTAAAGAACTTTTTCTTTTTTTTTTTATGTTCCATAACTTTACAGACAAAAACTTCCTGTAAGGTCAAAGTGTATATTCTGTTGTATATTCTGTATATAACTGTGTATGTGACAAATAAAACTCTTGAATAAAGACTCTTGAAGTGTAGCACTTTATTTTACAGTCCTGGTCCCCATGTACTATGTACTTAATTATACAAATTGCAAATAACTAGGTTCTAACCCTGAACCTAATCCTAAACCTTACCTTAACCCACGTAGTTACCTTATATCACCCAGTACTTTCTTAGGTAAGTGCACATACTGTAAAATAAAGGGCAACCGGACAAAGTTATTTCTTAGTAAAATATTCATTGCACAGCATAGTGATGCAGGCGATCAGGATGACATACTCCTGGAATTCCACAACGCCATCGGCATTTGCATCCAGATCCTTAAATATCTTGTCCAAAGCTGCCTTGTCTTGGGATTTCTTTAACATACACAACACACACAAAAGTGTAATCAGAGACACGATCTGTACAGTGATGAATCAAACGGCCCATATTTATTAGCTCAAAATATATTCATCATGAGAATACAAAAGAATTAATCTTATTTATTTAAATAATGTTATTTATTTATTTTAAAAATGAATCATAGAAAGGAGCAATTTTAATAAATACAATTTTTACAAAAATGTCATAATGAAAAGAGAAATTATTTTTCAAATGTTCAATGTATGAAAGAGACTCACTCCAAGTATGTCTCTCATCTCAGTGGAGAGCAGGTCCTTCAACTCTCCTTTGCTCAGGGTATACTTGTCTCCTTCCTTTCCTGAGTATTTGTGAAAGGTAGTAATCAGGAGAGCCATTGCTGTCTGAATGTCTGTGAAATTGGTGTGATACAAAATAGATGTGTCATTAATAATAATCAAACAAAGAGTATGTCTCCACAACATCCAAAATTATTAGTAGTGGAGTCAAAAACACATATATGAAATGTCACGCCCAGCAACAGCATAACACACGGAACAAGTTACACCCCTCTCTAGAGTCAAACATAAGGCATGGAAAGAAAGAGGAGAGAAGGGATGGACCTGTAATTGTTTTCAGAAAAGGAGGGATTAAAAACGGCAGTTTTATTCACGGCCAACACCCTGAACATACCCTTTAATTAAGACAGAAGTGAAAGATAGAAAGAGAAAAGAGATCTACTCAATGTTGTCATTTAATCCACCACCAACATGCTGCTCTTCCCAACACACAAACTCTGAAACTACTGTGTTAAAATGAACAAAAGACATATCTACAAAATAATTAATGGTTGAAAAACATATAACATATACATAAACGGAACTAGCCTTCAAATCAGTATCAGAAAGCAAAGACTGCAAGAATGCATAACCCATCACTACATTACAGTTAGTTCACTTAAAGCCAATAGTAACAAAAATATAGTCTCTTACCTGACATGGTGTTCCAGAAGTTGACGGTGAGCAAGAAGTGAAAGAAAATGAGACGAAGCAAGTGAGAACTGAAGGCAAAGACTGAGTTTTATATGCAGTGAAATGCCACCCCCACCGAATTCACTCCCTCCCACCATCCCAACCCTTCACACGCAAACGCATCTACATTCACATCCCTCTCTCGTTTTACGCTGCCCTATGCCCCTCCTCTCTCTTATTGTTCATCCCCTTAAAACCATTGAAACTACTGTTTGCTTAATTATTGAGTTTGCAAAAAAAAAAAATATATATATTCTAATAATAAAGCAGGTGGGCTTGGCATCTCTTCTCCTTGAGAAGTCTCTAACTCAACTGGTAAAACCAGCTCTAAACCGCACACAAACAGACAAAACATTATACCCGATCCATAGTCAATACCTGCCCTGTCTCTCAATGTTAGCTGGGTGTATGTGAGAACTACTTTAGTCAAACTGGAAGGTATACAGAACTACTGTACTTTCTGTAGATATACTTTATGTTGAAATCATTTTAAGGCTATACTGCTTATGCATGCTTATTCATGTTTGCTGGTATAAAAGTAGTCTTTTGCTAAATGCATACAGATGTCAACTTGTATTCATCTAAATGACCAAGCCCATCATTTATTTCTTTAAGACTGGTAATATCTTTTACATAAAAACAGATTGGTCGAATTTAAATCTGAAAAAATAAGACTGACCCCTTGCTTAACTGCTAGTTAGTCAGACTAGTTCTTAAGACACAGTTTTAACATAAAGGTTGTGTTTATGCAGCTGGCCTAGTGTAATTTTTCACATGTAGCTAAAGGGCATAAATTTAAACCATGCACTGTATTTGCCATGATGCCATGAATATACTGCTTTAAGCTGTGTTGCAATCATAATGGAGCTGCTCCAGCAGTCTTAACCAGTCCCTGGTTTAACCATGGTTTAAAAGCACAGGATTCTTGTCTATTAAGAAATGCTAAAAAGCAATAACACACAGAGACTATATGTCTGCTTATTGCAGTCATTCATGGTTTGTTATAAAAACTATGAAAAGCTGCACTAAATGTTGTGGAATACCAAAAATAAATAAATAAATAATAATAATAATACAATCTTTGTGAGCCTGGCATACATATCTGACATTACAATGCTTCACAGGAAGCATGTTAAGCCACAAAGCAGTGATCTTTTTTAAAATTATAAATCGTTGATAAGCAGTTATAACTGTGTGAATAAAAAGGGTGACTTTAATGCAATAACTGCCAAATAGTGAGCCCTTTTTAACTCACATGTTATAAATGCTTAATTAACTTATTAACTTATTTTCCCCTTAAAATTATACATTTTCTCAGTTTAAACATTTGATATGTCACCTATGTTGTATTCTGAATAAAATATTTAAATTTTAAACTTCCACATCATTGCATTCTGTTTTTATTCACAATTTGCATAGTGTCCCAACTTTTTGGAATCGGGTTTGTACCTTTATAATCAAATAAGTACTGTTCAATGTAGAATTTGTATCCTTTATCAAGTTTAGAACGTGCTGTAAGCGAAAATTTGTCTGAAAGTCGCTGTACATCATCTAGATGTATTTCTGGCAGATGTAGAAGGGACTGTGTAAACTCCATCGTGTTCAAATATGCCGGTGGAAGTAACTATACACGGCGTTGAGTTAGAACGGAAGTTGCGTGACGTCATGTGAAAAGGGCCTATTTGCCCCGGGTTCTGTCAACACTGCATTGGCTCCTATTAAACATTGCATACATTTTTAAATCTTGCTTATTACTTACAAAGCACTTAATGGTTTAGCTCCCCAGTACTTGAGCGAGCTCTTAACACATTATAACCCTTCACGTCTATTGCGGTCATAAAATTCTGGCCAGTTGATAATACCGAGAATATCAAAATCAACTGCAGGCGGTCGATCCTTTTCCTATTTAGCACCTAAACTCTGGAACAGTCTTCCTAGCATTGTTCGGGAAGCAAACACACTCTGTCAGTTTAAATCTAGACTAAAAACACATCTCTTTACTATGGCATACACATAGAACATTTTAATTTATATTATTCAAATCAGTTAAATGATTGTTAGGCTGCATTAACTAGGTCAGCGGAACCGGAACACTTCAATAACACCTGATGTACTTGTTACATCATAAGAAGAATAGCATCTACGCTAATGTTAGACTCTCTGTTTAACCCGAGGTTTACTATAGTCAGCCGAATCCGGGCTGTATCCAGATCAGATGGTGGACCAGCGCCTGGACATGACCAACACATCCCTGAAGTGTCTGCAGAGAGCGTGTCAGTTAAACTCCCTGCTGTAAAGGCCGCATCCACACGACATCCTCATTAAACCCGTCTCTGGCGTGACGATGCCAATCTTTCGAATAATCTTACGAATATCTAATATGACTTCTGACCTGTAATGTTGCCAGAATTATAATCATACACTGTTTGTTAAATCGGCCAGAGAGAACTGGCACCCCGACTGAGCCTGGTTTCTCCCAAGGTTTTTTCCTCCATTCTGACCCTGAAGGAGTTTTGGTTCCTTGCCACCATTGCCTTTGGCTTTTGGTTTGGTCAGTTGGGGACACCTAAATTTCAACTATATTACCGATCTGCCGCATTGACACTATCGATAATTGAAATTAGCGGATATCATCACCGTTTTCACCAGAGCGACTGTACAGCGAATCAAATCCTGCTGCATTATTTTCCTGTTAACACTGTGAAGCTGCTTTGAAACAATTGGCATTGTAAAAAGCGTTATATAAATAAAGGTGAATTGACTTGAAATGAAATGAAAACAAATGCTGTAAGCAGATGTACACACAAAAATGTTCTTTGCATTCAGAATATAGGCCCAGACAGATTTCAGCCTAATAGTGATACTGAATGGCGAATTTCACATGTATTTGAATTTGTATTTATACATTATATGTATAATTATTTTTTTCCCACAGAGTATTTTTAATTTTTAATTTTAAATACATTTTAATGTATTTTTGCCCATCTCTGCACACCAGTAATGTTTTTTTACTTCACATTTATAAAATATAATTCAACTAAATGCTTCTGAAGTCTGATTTATGAACTGATCATATCATGACATCTACCAGAATATACATCTCTCTCACTATAATCAATGCATGTGAGGCCCCTTTTGGTGTGCTGTGATAGTTTTCACATTTCCTAGGAAATGATCAGTCCATATATGTCACTGTAATTTTAGAGTGTAATTTGACAATTAATTTTAAGTATGTTATGTTAGCAGTTTGAACGTTTCCATATGAAAATGAAGCAGTTTTAATATATCCGTGGGATTTAACCATTTAATTAAACTGCAGCCACACATTTACAGATAAGAACACTCACATGTTGTAAGAATACAGTTAATTCAAAACATTAAAGAACTTTTTCTTTTTTTTTTTGATGTTCCATAACTTTACAGACAAAAACTTCCTGTAAGGTCAAAGTGTATATTCTGTTGTATATTCTGTATATAACTGTGTATGTGACAAATAAAACTCTTGAATAAAGACTCTTGAAGTGTAGCACTTTATTTTACAGTCCTGGTCCCCATGTACTATGTACTTAATTATACAAATTGCAAATAACTAGGTTCTAACCTGAACCTAATCCTAAACCTTACCTTAACCCACGTAGTTACCTTATATCACCCAGTACTTTCTTAGGTAAGTGCACATACTGTAAAATAAAGGGCAACTGGACAAAGTTATTTCTTAGTAAAATATTCATTGCACAGCATAGTGATGCAGGCGATCAGGGTGACATACTCCTGAAGTCCACAACGCCATCGGCATTTACATCCAGATCCTTAAATATCTTGTCCAAAGCTGCCTTGTCTTGGGATTTCTTTAACATACACAACACACACAAAAGTGTAATCAGAGACACGATCTGTACAGTGATGAATCAAACGGCCCATATTTATTAGCTCAAAATATATTCATCATGAGAATACAAAAGAATTAATCTTATTTATTTAAATAATGTTATTTATTTATTTAAAAAAATGAATCATAGAAAGGAGCAATTTTAATAAATACAATTTTTACAAAAATGTCATAATGAAAAGAGAAATTATTTTTCAAATGTTCAATGTATGAAAGAGACTCACTCCAAGTATGTCTCTCATCTCAGTGGAGAGCAGGTCCTTCAACTCTCCTTTGCTCAGGGTATACTTGTCTCCTTCCTTTCCTGAGTATTTGTGAAAGGTAGTAATCAGGAGAGCCATTGCTGTCTGAATGTCTGTGAAATTGGTGTGATACAAAATAGATGTGTCATTAATAATAATCAAACAAAGAGTATGTCTCCACAACATCCAAAATTATTAGTAGTGGAGTCAAAAATACACATATATGAAATGTCACGCCCAGCAACAGCATAACACACGGAACAAGTTACACCCCTCTAGAGTCAAACATAAGGCATGGAAGAAGGAGGAGAGAAGGGATGGACCTGTAATTGTTTTCAGAAAAGGAGGGATTAAAAACGGCAGTTTTATTCACGGCCAACACCCTGAACATACCCTTTAATTAAGACAGAAGTGAAAGATAGAAAGAGAAAGAGATCTACTCAATGTTGTCATTTAATCCACCACCAACATGCTGCTCTTCCCAACACACAAACTCTGAAACTACTGTGTTAAAATGAACAAAAGACATATCTACAAAATAATTAATGGTTGAAAAACATATAACATATACATAAACGGAACTAGCCTTCAAATCAGTATCAGAAAGCAAAGACTGCAAGAATGCATAACCCATCACTACATTACAGTTAGTTCACTTAAAGCCAATAGTAACAAAAATATAGTCTCTTACCTGACATGGTGTTCCAGAAGTTGACGGTGAGCAAGAAGTGAAAGAAAATGAGACGAAGCAAGTGAGAACTGAAGGCAAAGACTGAGTTTTATATGCAGTGAAATGCCACCCCCAGAATTCACTCCCTCCCACCATCCCAACCCTTCACACGCAAACGCATCTACATTCACATCCCTCTCTCGTTTTACGCTGCCCTATGCCCCTCCTCTCTCTTATTGTTCATCCCCTTAAAACCATTGAAACTACTGTTTGCTTAATTATTGAGTTTGCAAATATATATATTGACATGTAGCTAAAGGGCATACATTTAAACCATGCACTGTATTTGCCATGATGCCATGAATATACTGCTTTAAGCTGTGTTGCAATCATAATGGAGCTGCTCCAGCAGTCTTAACCAGTCCCTGGTTTAACCATGGTTTAAAAGCACAGGATTCTTGTCTATTAAGAAATGCTAAAAGCAATAACACACAGAGACTATATGTCTGCTTATTGCAGTCATTCATGGTCTTTGTTATTATAAACTATGAAAGCTGCACTAAATGTTGTGGAATACCAAAAAAAATAAATAAATAAAAAATAATAATAAAATCTTTGTTGAGCCTGGCATACATATATCTGACATTACAATGCTTCACAGGAAGCATGTTAAGCCACAAAGCAGTGATCTTTTTAAAATTATAAATCGTTGATAAGCAGTTATAACTGTGTGAATAAAAGGGTGACTTTAATGCAATAACTGCCAAATAGTGAGCCCTTTTTAACTCACATGTTATAAATGCTTATTTATTAACACTAACTCAAAACCAGATTCCTGTTTATTTCATGAGCAAAAACATTTGTCAGGTATTGTGTTAAAGTAACCCTTTTTATGCATGCAGTTATAACTGTTTATCAGCTATTTCTAATGCATTTGTAAATAAGTTATTAGTCATTAACAAACACCTTTATAAACCCTTTACAGAGGGAACATAAGAGGGAAATAAATAAATAAAAATATTTGAATGCCAGGCTACTAGATGGCACAGTATAATATGTTTCCTGTTTTATAGCCATGATAGGGTGGGCTTACACTAGTTGTACACTAGTTATATAATAGCAACACACTGCTGAGAAAGTGAATAAAGAAATAGATGGGAATAGAGAAAATAAAGGAAAAAGGGGAGGGACATCACATGTCAAACCAACGGCATGAGAGAACGTGTGAAAAGCATTCAAAAGTACTGGTATTCCAGGACTAGTGACCGATTTAAAGACAGAGCTAGAAATGAGAGACATCAGTGAGGGAGAAAGAGGGAAAAAAAGGGGTGGAGGAGATGACTGGCCTTATTTAATCCCTCTCTTTATATAATACAGTGGTGGTGACTCATTCGAGTAGAATTTCAGTTTCTTCCTCTTTTTTTGCATGTTAATGCATTTAACTTTCTTCACTTTTCTACTTTTTTGTGCCCTGTTTATTTCCCTTAAAGGGATGGTCCACTAAAAACTGGCAATTTCGTCATCATCTACTCACCATTCTTTAAAAAATCTTCTTTTGTGGTCTGCAGAAGAAAGAAAGTCATACAGGTTTGGGACAACATAAGAATGAGTTAACTTTTTTGAATTTTCATGGGTGATCTGTCCCTTTAAATGAGTGAGAAACATACACGCATGCACATAAATAAATGTGTTCATACAATGGTAGACAAACAAGAGCTCGTGATTAAATCTCATGCACTCTGTGGCCAGTTTCCTCGTGAGTCACCATCCAAAACAATCTCTGAGTAAGTGGGACCTCCCCGGCGCCATTTTGACCATGAGTGTTAGTTAGGGTCGGCTTCAGACTCAGTGTATCACAGTGTGATGTGGGTGGATGAGAACATGAGAGGACAGGACACAGTGGAAATACTTGCTGTGGCAGGAGATTGGTCTTTCTTTGTAGATATGCTTGTTATGAATACATGAGCACAAAATGGCACAAACTCATATACTTTTCATATCAAGTATAAAGAAGAAAATTATTGTGTATAGATATGAAAACGTAACTTTTCTGCAAGACATTATCTTTACTCTGATAAACTACAGTTGACATGAACCACTTACTGTGTTGACATAGCTTGCATACAAAACACACAAACAAAATGAATATCCCTTCCCATTAAATACGGACATCTGCGTCACTAATGAGAACTTTGGGAAAATTGGAAAAAGATGTTAGTTTAACAGAAGACACATATATTTTTCTCTCTTTTCCTGCCATAATGAACAAGCATTCATTTGAGTCTTGTTGCTATATATGTCATACACAACATAACATGTGGAAACATTATTATTTTTTTAAAGCTCACACTAATTTGTATATTATAAAGCTGCCTGTAGTAATAAAAGAGACGGGACAAGTTGTCACACAGAGAAGTTGACAAAAGGCCTTTTAAATAGAGGTCAGGTTGGAGGAAATTGCCCCATGTATTTTAAATGTAAACAAAATTATGCAACTTATTAATTATATTATTTGGACAACATTTTTTGATTCTTTAGTATGCTATCTTCTATGTTTTTGCTTTTTCGTGAATTCTTTCATATTTTATAATTGTTTTAGTTTTTAAAGGGTTATGTTCTGTGTTTTGTGTGTTTCCTTTGTTCTAGTTTTCCCCGCCTTTTGATTACTGTGTTTGTTGCCCTGATTACTAGCCTAGAAATCTAAACACACCCTAGCGGCAGCAAATCTAATTTGCAGCCAGGGTAGTCTAGTAACTCTCCGTTGGCTTGCGAGCTAGAAAAAACAAACTCTGGTCATGCCAATCACATCGTGTAATGACGAGTTGAGACGGTTCCGCGTGCTACATGTAAACAAAGAAGCTGGCGAACAGCGGCCTTTCAAATTGGCTTTGGCCGCGACTCTGGGAGACTTGGAGTTAAGCTTTTCTTTGAGAAAAGAAAAAAAAGAACGGCACTGAAGTCATTCTTCAGAAAGGAAGATGTGTTCAGAGTTTTGTCAACTGGATACAATGAAAGTTTAATTTATCACCATTGCTCTGGTTGGTTGTAGCGCTATCCTATTGCGTGCAGAGGGAATTTGAAAGACAGCTGTTTATCCCGCCCCTCGGATTGAGCCCTGCCAATGGTGAGCTCCCAGACCCAACATCTTGATGTGGGTCTGGCTTGTCAGGCTACCTGATTACTGATTTAAGCCAGGCAAGTACTGTTCACCTGGCAACGTCTAAACCCAGACTCGTCCATCGGATTGCCAGGCAGAGACCCGTGATTCGTCACTCCAGAGAACATGTCTCTACTGCATTAGAGTCCAGTGGCGGTGTGCTTTACACCACTGCTTCCGACGCTTTGCATTGCATTTGGTGATGTAAGGCTTGGATGCAGCTGCTCAGCCATGGAAACCCATTCCATGAAGGTCTCTAAGCACTGTACTTGAGCTAATCTGAAGGCCACACAAAATTTGGAGGTCTGTAGCTATTGACTCTGCAGAAAGTTGGCAAATTCTGCGCACTGTGCTCCTCAGCATGCGCTGACCCCGCTCTGCAGAGGTGGCAACCTATCACAGTACCTCACTTGAATTCACCGAGCTCCTGAGAGCAACCCATTCTTTCACAAATGTTTGTAGAAGTAGTCTGCATGCCTAGGTGTTTGATTCTTTAATTCACTGATTTGGAATGTCCCAAATACTTTTGGCAATATAGTGTATTTTCCGTGTTTGCAATCCAGCATGACATAAGGTTTCTGCTTAAATATAAACCTATTTTGACAAATATTCAGTGTGACAACTAGTATACAATTTTCTTTCTTAACCTGTAGTTGTCTTCATTAAGAGCCATTTCCCAAAGTGCCAACTATAAGGAGATCATGGCATAAATTCAGATCATCCTAACAATTCAAACTATGATGATTGCCAAAGAAAAAAAACACCCCCATCCAATCAGCTGCAAAGGGAAGCACAATGTGACTTCTTTCATCACAAGTTAATTACAGGTGGCCTGTTTGTGGGACTCAGACAGTAATCTAAAACATTTCTAATATAGCCCTAGGAAGGCATCCTGGTATGCAGCTGTGTGGGGGGTGAATTTTAGGGCCATTAGTGAGACTTTACATCTGTGAAAAATCAGATTGCTTTAGACTGGAGAGCTGCATTAAACCTTCTGGCCTTTTCTTGAAAGTAGATATCCAGCTAAGAGTGAATGGATCAACTAAATCATTCATGGAACTTTTTTCTGAAACATTTTGGTTGAAGTTAGTTATTTTGTTTCAGATGGTTCAGAGAACATTCAAAAGTAACATTCTCATAATCAGGGCTTGATTTGAACTTTTTTGCTCACCAGCCACTGTGGCTATGTTTTCCAAAGTTACTAGTCACTCAGCATTTTCACAATTTTGACCGATACCATAGGGAAAAATTGCCGTAGATATTTCTAATATTATCATGATTCCAATATAATTTGGCCTCTGGAATATTAGGCTGCTGTCCCTTTAAGACCTTTTTTTATACTTCTGCGTCATTGTCCGCATCAACGTGCAGTTACACATGCTGAGGGAGCATGATAACCCCTGAGGGAGGGGTTCTGGCAGTTACTTGCTCACAGCCACATGTTGTGCATGTATTGGCAGTAGCAAGTCCTGCACTTGCTCTGCAGGAGCAGCAGCAATAACAGCAGCAGCATAGCAGATCTATTTCTAGACCAAACATATCAACACTGTCATATCCATTACCATGCCAAACACTCCAAGATTTGGGAATGTAAGCAAGCTGTTCCTAGAACATATTTTTATTAGCTGGGTAGTGTTTGTGTTCATTGTGTGCGTGTATTGATGGTTCCTGTAGGAATCGCTTTGTGTTATCACACACAATGTTCACACAGGCCTCCACCTCTCATGTCTCTATTTGACTCTCCGTGTTTCCTCCTCTCTCTCTCTCTCTCTCTGTGGGCTGATAAAAGAAAATATTTCCTGCTGCCAGCTTCTCCACTCTGGCACACTGACATAGTCAATTTTATAGAGGAAATCCTCCAGTTTTCAGCTGCTTGTGTGCTTCTATTGTGTTTTCTCTTCTCGAGTACACTAAAAATGAGGTTTATCTCTCAAGTGAAAGAAAGTCAAATTAAGTTTTGTTTAGTTGTAATTTGCACTGCTTATACAGTGTACACGGCCTGGAACTGAAATGCTGCATTACAATCATATTGAGATTAACAGAACAGTTACACACTGTGCAGATTATATTGACACATATATCAATATAAAATATAAATCAAGTATATAGTATAAAATCTGATTAGCCTACACTGTTAGACATTTTATTGTATTTTTGCGGTAACTTTGTGGGCACTATTGCCAGTAAGTTACTGTAACTGCCCCTTTACAGTAGCTTACCTGTAAATGTGTTTTACAGTATGTGTCACAGATCCAACCATGTCCCTCACACCAGACTCAATCACTCCTCCCACACGGTCCCAATCACCCGAGTTCTGAAACACCTGTCACTAATCACCAACACCCTTAAATGTTGCCCTCAGCCTGCACTCACTGTCCGGTCTCGTCTCAGACAACCCGACTCCCACGCTTGTGGTTCCTATTCCGTCTTGCCTGTGTTCCAGTATTATCTCCGTGATCGCTTTCTTCCACCTGGACAACACCACCTGGATCTCCGCTACATTTAAGCCCTTTTCTGTCTCTCTTCAGTCCCTTCCGTGCCTCTTCAGTGGTTTGCTATTAATAAACATACCTGGATTCACTTACGTCCGCGTCCGCCTGTTTATCATGACAGAAGACCGGACCCCTCAGCAGACCGAAGATATAACCGGCGGAGCGGCAGCTCCAGCAGCCGCTCCAGAACTAAACCCATTATTCGACTTAATGCAAGCCTTCCACCATGTCCTGCAGAGTGCTTCTTCTACATCTGCCTCACCCAGTCCCATGGCTCGGCCAGCGCCCTTCGGTGGTAAGGCGGAAGAATGCAGCGGGTTTCTTTTGCAGTGTCAGTTATATTTCAAATTAATGCACGTCAGTTTGAGACTGAACGAGCCAAGATCGCTTTTATCATCTCGCTACTTAACGGACGCGCGCTTCAGTGGGCGCGCACTATCTGGGACTCCAACAGCCCTGTCACGCAATCACTAACAGTATTCGTAAGTCACTTCAAGGATGTGTTCGGTCACGCTACTGACACAATCTCCACTAACGACCAACTTCTCAGTTTACGACAAGGCCACCAGTCCATCCAAGATTACTCTCTGCAGTTCCGCACCCTCGCGGCGTCAAGCGGCTGGAATGAGACGGCCCTACTGGCAGTCTACCGCCAGGGGCTTGACCCCCGGATCCGTGTTCACCTCTCCATCTATGATGACAGTTATGGTTTGGAAAGATTTATTCAGAAATCCATCCTAATAGCACAAAACCTCTCCACCTGTTCTAGAGAAACCCCTGCATTACACGTTCCGTCTCCACCAAGGGCACCAGATCCTCCAGCACCAGAACCTATGCAGCTGGACCACTACCGACTAACACCTGCAGAGAGGGAGACGTGTTCGCTTGCACCTATGTCTGTACTGTGGTGGTGAGGGTCATACCCGCATCCAGTGTCCGACCCGACCACCACGCCCAGGGGTGAGTACGATTCACACTATGCCGGTGATCCACAAGATGTCCCTAACGAAGGTTCTAGTCACTGTCAATGACCTCTCTGTTTCAGCCTCGGCGTTGATGGATTCTGGCTCGGTGGGGAATTTCATATCCACCAACCTACTTAACAGACTGAAAGCCCGCAAGACCCGCCTTGACCGTCCCTTCCGAGCCCATAACATCCTAGGAAAACCCCTGGGCCATGGATGCATTCGGTACGTCTCCTCCCCTATTCAGCTCCAAATCGGCTGGCTCCACCTAGAGGAACTTACTTTTCTGGTGCTGGAAGGAGCCACTACGGACATCGTCCTGGGGCGCCCGTGGATGTCCAAACATTCCCTGATGATCTGCTGGGACTCAGGTGAAGTGTTAAAATGGAGCTCTTTCTGCTTAACAAACTGTCTTTCAACCATCGTCAGGAAGTCCCAACCCGCTGAGACCTCCGACAGAATCACTCAACTCCCGCTTGCTTCCACATCCATTGAGAGCCCACAGAATTCTTCGTCGCCTCCTGAGATCCCTGCCGAATACCGGGCGTTCCAGGACGTGTTTAGTAAACAACGGGCCACGGAACTTCCACCTCACCGGCCATGGGACTGTGCCATCGACCTGCTGCCTGGGGCCACCTTCCCTCGTGGTCGAATCTATGCCCTGTCCATCCCGGAGCAACAGGCCATGGATGAATATATCAAGGAGGCTCTTCAACAAAAGTTCATTCGCCCATCTACTTCCCCTGCCGCTTCAAGCTTCTTCTTCGTGGGCAAGAAGGACGGAGGCTTGAGGCCCTGTATTGATTACCGACACCTGAACACGCTCACGGTCAAATTCCGGTATCCACTGCCCCTGGTCCCCGCCGCTCTGGAACAGCTGCGGGGGGCTCGCATTTTCACTAAACTAGATCTACGCAGCGCCTACAATCTAATCCGGATCAGAAGAGGAGATGAGTGGAAAACAGCGTTCATTACACCCTCAGGACACTACGAATACCTCGTCCATGCCATTCGGTCTGGCAAATGCTCCTGCAGTATTCCAAGGTTTCATGAACGAGATCTTCAGAGAATTCCTCAACGTCTTCGTCATCGTGTACCTGGATGACATTCTTGTCTATTCAAAGAACATCACTGAACACCATCAACACGTCAAGCAGGTCCTGACCAAGCTCCGCCAATACCACCTCTTCCTGAAGCTGGAGAAATGCGAGTTCCTCCGCAGCAGCATCCAGTTCCTCGGTTATATCATCACCCAGAGCGGCGTCAAGATGGACCAGGGGAAGGTGAGCGCGGTACGGAACTGGCCCAAACCCACCTCCATCAAGGAACTTCAACGCTTCTTAGGATTTGCCAACTTCTATCGCCGGTTTATAAGAAGTTTCAGTATCATCAGCGCACCGTTGACATCCCTGCTACGAAACGGGCCCAAGTCTCTGTCCTGGACACCAGAAGCCAACCACGCTTTCCAGACCCTCAAGCATTCCTTCTGTACGGCTCCTACCCTCAGCCATCCGGATCCCCAGTTGCCCTTCGCCGCCGAGGTGGATGCATCTTGTACCGGGTAGGAGCCGTGCTGTCCCAGCGGCAGGGTGAGCCTCCCAAACTCCATCCATGTGCCTACTTTTCCAAAAAGTTGTCCCCGGCGGAGCGGAACTATGACATCGAAACCGCGAGTTGCTGGCCATCAAGCTGGCCTTAGAAGAGTGGAGGCATTGGCTGGAGGGGGCAGTTCACCCATTCCAGGTGATAACAGACCATCAAAACCTACAGTACCTCACGGGAAGCACGAAGGCTAAACCCACGCAAGCTCGTTGGGCACTCTTCTTTACCCGCTTCAATTTTACAGTGACCTACAGACCAGGCGACAAGAACCAGAAGGCCGACGCTCTCTCTCGACAATTCTCCCCTGACCATGATCCACAACCTCCAGAACCCGTGCTCCCTCCAGCCTTGATTGTGAGCCCCATCCAATGGGCCCTGGACCATCAGATTGCTGAAGCAACTCGCGAGGAACCGGCTCCGCCGGGGGCTCCCTGAGGGGCAGGTCTATGTACCATCTCGACTACGCCTGCCCCTCTTGGAACAAGTCCACACCTCTCCGGGCTCTGGACATCCAGGCAGCCAGCGGACCCTCTCGCTCCTACGGGCCGCTACTGGTGGCCCAGGATGGACCGTGATGTCTCCCGCTACATCAAAGGCTGTTCCGCCTGTGCCACTTCCAAGACTCCACGCCACCTCCCAGAAGGCAAGCTACAGCCACTACCCATCCTCGCCGGCCCTGGTCCCACATTGCGGTGGATTTCTTGACGGATCTGCCTCCATCTGAAGGTCATACCTGCATCCTCGTGGTTGTTGACCGGTTCTCGAAGACCTGCAAATTGATCCCTCTCAAAGGGTTGCCCACGGCTCTGGAAACGGCGGAGACCCTGTTCCACCAAGTCTTCCGTCACTTTGGCCTCCCCGAAGACATCATTTCTGACAGGGGGCCCCAGTTCATTTCCAGGGTTTGGAAAGCATTCTTCCGCCTTCTGGGAGTCTCCGTGAGTCTTAGTTCTGGTTACCATCCCCAGACCAACGGCCAGACGGAACGAAAGATCCAGGAAATCGGGAGATATCTGAGGTCCTATTGTAGTCACCAACAGAACACCTGGAACCGGTTCCTTCCGTGGGCAGAATACGCCCAAAACTCACTCCGGCAGGATTCCACACACTCACACCTTTTCAGTGTCTGCTAGGTTTTCAGCCCCCGTTGTTCCCTTGGTCAGGCGAGCCCACGGAAGTGCCATCGGTCCATCACTGGTTCCAGGAGAGCGAGAGGGTATGGAACTCAGCTCACGTCCATCTGCAAAGGGCAGTCCGTGAGGCAGAAGACTCAAGCCGACCGCCGGCGTCGCCAGGCACCTCAATACCATCCCGGCCAACTCGCTTGGTTGTCGACGAGGACATTCGCCTACGGGCTGCCCAGTCGCAAGCTGAGTCCCCGCTTTATAGGCCCTTTCAAGGTGGTGAGGCAGATTAATGAGGTCACATACCGGTTACAACTACCCTCACACTACAGAATTGCACCAACATTCCACGTTTCCCTTCTCAAGCCCTTCACTAAACCTCTTCTTCCTTCTTCCACAGAGTCTGGTGCTGAGGCCGCATTCTCCTCCTCCTCCCATGGACCCGGCGGACCAGGACATCTACAAAGTTGCTTCTATCTTGGACTCTCGACGACGGGCCGGCACACTGCAGTATCTAGTGGACTGGGAAGGGTTTGGCCCTGAAGAGCGTTCATGGGTCAACCGCGACGATATCCTAGACCCAGACCTTCTACGGGAATTCCACGCCAACAATCCCTCTCGTCCTGCACCCCGAGGTCGAGGCCGGCCCCGTCGTCGTCCGCCGCGGTCCTCCGGAGCTGCCCGTGGAGGGGGGGGTACTGTCACAGATCCAACCATGTCCCTCACACCAGACTCAATCACTCCTCCCACACGGTCCCAATCACCCGAGTTCTGAAACACCTGTCACTAATCACCAACACCCTTAAATGTTGCCCTCAGCCTGCACTCACTGTCCGGTCTCGTCTCAGACAACCCGACTCCTACGCTTGTGGTTCCTATTCCGTCTTGCCTGTGTTCCAGTATTATCTCCGTGATCGCTTTCTTCCACCTGGACAACACCACCTGGATCTCCGCTACATTTAAGCCCTTTTCTGTCTCTCTTCAGTCCCTTCCGTGCCTCTTCAGTGGTTTGCTATTAATAAACATACCTGGATTCACTTACGTCCGCGTCCGCCTGTTTATCATGACAGTATGATGCCCTCACTGCAATTTCATTTTACAGTACGAGACCCTTACTGCAATTTTACAGTAAAATACCCTTACTGCAACTTATTGTTACAGTATAATAACAGTAATTTTACTGTAATTTATTTTACAAAATCTTTATTTTAAATATTTTACATGAATGTTATAGAACAAATACATTTAATAAATTCCAAATAAGAGATAAGAGATAGAGAAATTCTAAATAAGAGTCCATGTATATCAGTATATATTTTTTATTCATTGTCACTATCAATTACAAAAAAAAAAAAAAGATAACTGAATTCATAACAAATCAAAGCAGAGATCATGGACCATCAGAGAACAATTTGTTCATGGACAAATGAGGTAACTTGTGCAACAGCAGTTATTAGATATATCCATTTATTTATCTATGTAATGTTGGGTACACACAAAAGGATAATCGGAGGGATTTTGGAACGATTTCTCCCCTTCCGACAATCCTAGGTAAAGTCCCGATTATCTTAATGGTTCTACAGATGATCTTATCAGATTTTCCTGTGGTGTGAGGTGTGATAAGAGTGATTGAACCTGATTGGAAGAACGGAGCCGCCCTGATCTCAAATCAACATGTTGAATATTTACAATCAGAAATCCTGGCGTGTGGGGGAACCCCGAGGACACAAGTGTGCGCACTCTGGAGATTATCACGTGAAATGAAACAATACCCAATCAGAAAGCAAGCTACTGACAGAATACTCACCTTCAGCTCGCACTGTAACATGTAAAGGCCATGTTCACACCGTCTCCATAACTTCATCTCAACATTTTCCTTTCCTTTCTAATTTTCCAAATTTTCTGTAAAAAGCATTCCATACACTATATTTCTTCTTGCCGTTCATTCGCAATGTTTGTTTACTTTAAAGTCACGTTTAAGATGCGAGAGATTTTGCGAGAGTTCCCATGTTCACAGGCGGGACTCTTGTTATTTGTGAATGGAATCTGTTTGTGTGTGGTGTGCTTGTGGTGTCCTGGTCACATTGCGGAACTCCATACACAAAACGGTTAAATCTATGATTTCTTATCGTCATGTTTGTGGGCTCTTACATTTTGTAACTGTTATAAGAGTTTAAAAATCTTTTTGTGTGTACCCAGCATAAAAAGCACTGGTGAAGTCATGCAGCTGGTTAGCTTCATGGAAGACCTTCCACTCAATGCTAAACATCCAATGGGTTGTAGACATCTGACTACTCCCTAAAACAAAGGCATTTTCAGCTAAATTGTTGCATGTAATAGAATTCTCTACAGCTATTTCTCATACCTAGTATATCACCTGTGGTGTGGTAGGCAAACGTCACCTCCTGCTCAACTGACATCTTATGCTGCCTTCATGTGCTATCAGAATTATTGTAAATATTAGTTTCCTAGTTAAAAAATGTAACGCCCTCTCAAGTCAAAATTGAAATGCAATGAGTTCGTAATCACAACTTCAGAAATGGGAAGTAGGAAATTTCCGATAGCACATGAAGGCAGCATAAGACGAGGTTGGCTGAAAATAAAAAAGCAAGTCTCTCAGAAATTGCAAATAATTAAATACTTGCATCTGTACATACTTGCATGCTTAGTTTTTAGTCCAGCTTTGTCCGTTTCTCCATCTATGCCTCAGTCTCTGTTTTCTGGGCAGCTCTGTAGGCAGTTGTTTTATTGTTGAAATAATAAAATGTTATGCATTAAAAGATGTTAATCACATAATGTTAGTCAAAATATATACTTACAAAGCCAAAGATGTGACATGCAAGAGAGAAAAAAATAAACAATTTTCATCAAATGATTATTGACTAATGACTACATGTTATGAACATGATATGCGCGCACTCGACACAAACCACAGTTCTGTCACACCACTATCGTCAAAGATTTGTTAAATGATAACAAGGAACGTTCAGCAATAAAACAAGTTTTATTAAAATTAAAATTAAATTAAGTCATAATTGAATTTGAGAATTGTTAGAGCTTTCCATTGGTGTATGGTTTGTTAGGATAGGACAATATTTGTTATTGAAGATACAAATATTTAAAAATTTGGAATCTCGGGGTGCAAAAAAATCGTCTCGCCTGAAGGAGGGAACGGAGACGTACATCGGAACTGACCGACGAATTGGGATCTATTTTCGGAGACCAATCTACTTTGAGTGTTTACAAACAAGCCAATAATCATTGGCATGCGGTCCCCGCTCCGCCCGCAACGCGGGTATAAATACGGAAGCGGAAGTACCGCATATTGCTTTTTTCAACTTAGGAGCCGAGACTAGTGACTCGGCCTTCAGCTGAAGCACAGCACCTGGTGACGGGACATACGTCTCCGTTCCCTCCTTCAGGGAACGAGGGTTACATACATAACCGAGACGTTCCCTTTCAGTCGGTCACATTCGACGTACGTCAGAACTGACCAACGAATTGGGATCCCTACCAACACGCCAGGGATGCTGGCCCTTCCAGCGCCCTGCCTGAGCTCACTGGACCACTCCTAAGTTGGAGTGAGAGTCAGGGCTCCCAGCAGGGAAGGTCAGTCACTGCTGTTCCTGCAAGACCCACTTAGTATGAATACTGGATAACGCTAGGAAAGCGTGCCTGTCTCAAGGAGGTGGTACGCTGCGGAGCCACATCCTTCAACAGAAGGAGAGGTGGCAGATTACACATAAGGACTAACCTATCAGGGTAGTGCAACATATGGAAGTCTCTGGGGTGGATCCAGCCTGGTCCCAGCTGGGAAAGAACACAGACAGAGACAACAGAGCAAGCTCTGTCAAGGGAAAGACACGGGGCTAGCCGGGTAGGGTAGCTGGTACCATGGAAGAATACACATATGGGGTTGCCGTTAGGGAACCGCTACATATTGAAACCCAGCCTACACACGTTCCACAAGCATACGGGTGCAGGCCTGGCATCAGATGGCCGCAACATCTGACACCGAAGGGGTGACGGAGGATCTCACAGGGTTAGTCGTTTCCGGGGAACACAACTGGAGAGAATGGACGCATGTATCCGGCCCAGAGGGTGGGAGTGGCGTTGCAAGCCGACACTAGAACGGGCAATTAGCGCTACTGGCCACTGTGGGTGAGGATGCGGAAAGATACCGGCTCTACACGGAGGCTATAGAATCTAGCGAACGTGTTAGGTGTCACCCAGCCCGCAGCTCTACATATGTCTGTCAGCGAGGCGCCTTGAGCCAGTGCCCAGGGGGAAGCTATACTCCTTGTGGAGTGTGCTCACAACCCAAACGGGCAAGGCACGTCTTGGGACTGGTAAGCCAAAATGATAGCATCCACTATCCAGTGGGCTAACCTCTGGTTGGAGACAGCCTTTCCCTTCTACTGCTCCGAGGTTCTAAAGCTTTGAGTCCGGTCAACGTAAGTGCGAAGAGCGCAGACAGGACACAACAAAGCCAGGGCTGGGTCTGCCTCCTCCGAAGGCAGCACTTGCAGGTTCACCACCTGGTCCCGAAATGGTGTGGTGGGAACCTTGGGCACGTATCCAGGCCGGGGTCTTAGGACAACGGGAGAGTTGGCCGGCCCGAATTCTAGGCATGATTCGTTGACCGAAAGTGCATGCAGGTCCCCTACCCTCTTGATTGAGGCCAATGCAGTCAGGAGTACTGTCTTGAAGGACAGGATTTTTAGCTCTACAGACTACAATGGCTCAAAGGGAGGACCCTGAAGTGCTCTGAGCATCAGGGCTAAGTCCCAAGAGGGTACCGAGGTTGGACGAGGAGTATTCATTCTCCTCGCACCTCTAAGGAACCTGACAATTAAGTCATGCTTCCTCAAGGACTTGCCTTCCACTGTATCGTGATACACCGCTATTGCCGCGACGTACACTTTGAGGGTGGAGGGAGACAGCCGTCGCTCCAACCCATCTTGCAGGAAAGAAAGCACAACATTTACCGAACACCTTCAGGGGTCTTCCTGGTGGGAAGAGCACCACTCAACGAACAGGTTCCACTTCAGAGTGTAGAGGCGCCTCATAGAGGGGGCTCTAGCAGAAGTGATGGTGTCGACCACTGCCTGTGGCAGGCCACCTAGAACCTCCGCGTCCCGTCCAGGGACCAGACATGGAGTTTCCAGAGGTCTGCGGTGCCATAGAGTCCCCCACCCCTGAGAAAGCAGGTCCATCCTCAGGAGGCTCGGCCAGGGAGGGGCTGTTGTGAGGAGTGTGAGTTCGAAGAACCAGGTCCAGTTGGGCCAATAGGACGCAACTAGCAAGACCTGCTCCTTGTTCTCCCTGACCTTGCACAGTGTCTGTGCGAGAAGGCTCACTGGGGGAAACGCATATTTGCGTAGATCCCGTGGGCCAGCTGTGCGCCAGTGCATCCATGCCGAGGGTGCCCCCGGTCAGGGAATAATACAACTGGCAATGGGTCGAGTCCAGAGAGGCGAACAGGTCTACCTGCGCGGCTCCGAAAAGGTCCCATATCAGCTGGACGCTCCGGGGGTGGAGTCGCCACTCTCCCGGAGGTGTCAATTGACGAGAGAGCTCGTCGGCTATCTGGTTCAGTGCACCTGGGATGTGAATGGCCCGAAGCAACCTCAGACGCTTCTGACTCCACAGGAGGAGATGGCAAGCGAGCCGGAGCATGCAACGGGAGTGTAGACCACTCTGGAGGTTGATGTACACAACGGCCACAGTGCTGTCCGTATGGACTAATACGTGCTTGCCCTGTAGTGGCTTTTTGAGGAGGCTCAGGGCGAGATGTACTGCCAGTAACTCTAGGCAATTGATATGCCAACGCAGTTGATATGCAATTGATATGCCAACCACAGACCCAAAACTGCGTGCCCGTAGTACGTGGCCCCCCAGCCCGTGGATGAGGCATCCGTGAAGACCACAGCATGCCTGGACACCTGTTCTAGGAACACTCCCACCCGTAGAAACGAAGGGTCCGCCCATGGGTTGAAGGTTTGGCGGCAGTAAGGAGTAACTGAGACCCAGTACTTGCCGCTCTGCCACGCCCATCTCGGGATTCGGTCGTGAAGCCAGCGTTGAAGCAATCTCATATGAAGCAATCCGAGCGGCATTACCGCGGCTGCAGATGCCATATGAACCAGGAGCCTCTGAAAAAATTTCAGTGGGACCACTGACCATATTCAAGCAATTCAACACTGTGAGGCGCGCAGTCCGGTTGACCGAATCTAGCTCCATACCAAGATAAGAGATCCTCTGCGAGGGACAGAGTTTGCTCTTGTCTCGGTTGACCCGAAGGCCCAGCAGGCTGAGGTGACGGAGCACCAGGTCCCTGTGTTTGCACAACTGATCCCGGGACTGAGCCAGTATAAGCCAATCATCGAGATAGTTGAGAATTTGAACGCCGCATTCTCTGAGCGGAACAATTGCTGCCTCCGCGACTTTCGTGAAGACGCGAGACGACAGGGACAGCCCAAACGTCAGGACTTTGTACTGATATGCCCTCCCCTCGAACGCAAAGTGTAGGAACGGTCTGTGTCGAGGGAGAATGGAGACATGAAAGTACGCGTCCTTCAGGCCGATCGCTGTGAACTAATCTTGGGGACGGATGCATTCGAAAATGCATTTCTGCATTAACATTTTGAACGGAAGCTTGTGCAGGGCCCGATTCAAAATGCGCAGGTCCAAGATCGGTCTTAACCCACCCCCTTTCTTGGGTACAATGAAGCAGGGGCTGTAGAACCCCGATCTCATATCGGCTGGAGGAACCGGTTCGATCGCGTTCTTTGCCAGCAGGACATCGATCTCTGACTGCAAGACATGGGCATCGCTGCTCCGCACAGAGGTGAAGAGGAAGCCCTTGTACTTGGGAGGCCAGTGTGCGAACTGAATCACGTAGCCGAATCTGATGGTACGGATGAGCCAGTGAGACAGCCTGGGGAGACCTAGCCAGGCCCCCAAAGACCGAACAAGCGGGACCAACGGCACCACAGACTTACCCGGGGTGGGGCAGCGAGGTGGAGTACGCAGACCCAACACGGCTTCTCCACAGGCTGCGTAAGCCTTGCCCGTTAGACCGGACGAGAACTTACATGCCCGGGAGGGGAGACGCGGATTTCTCCGCCAGTCGGTAGTGGTCTTAGGACACAGCTGCATCTCTACCGACTGCTCCACAGTAACCCTCAGGTCTCCACCAAAGGCATCAGCCAAAGTAGCAGCCTTCTGCTTTGCAGCGGGAGGACCACTAGATTGGGGGATGCGCAATGGGACTCCACCCTGTTTGAGGTATTCGAGTCTAGACCTTAAGACTGCGATGGTTATGTTCCCGCAGTGGGAACACGAGTCATCCACGAAAGCCGCCTCAGCGTGCTGAACCAGCACGGGTCGACCCAAGATACCAAGATTCAAGATTCAAGATTCAAGAGTTTTATTTGTCACATACACAGTTATATACAGAATATACAACCGGCAGTGAAATGTAAACAGGTCCGCTCCATGGACAGTGCAAATTCACAGTTAAAAACACAAGGAAGAAATTATAATAGAAATAGGATATAAAAAAAGTACTCTCTCTATATATATATATATATATGTCTATATCTGTAGAATTATAAATAATCAAGTCAAGAGAAAAAAAGGTAACAAATAAGGATAAAGTGGAATAAAATAATTGAAGTAGACTTTGCAGTGAGTAAACTGTAGACTTATAAATATGTGGTTAACAAATGTATAAAGAGTATAATGTGCAAACAGGTTTATGACAGGTTGTTACACAGTAACAACGAGAACAGAAAGTGCAGTGCAATGTCAGTGTATCGATGTTTATCCTGAAGTGAAGTCACGTGATGTTAAGTGACTGAGTTCAGGAGTCTGATGGCCTGGGGAAGAAGCTCCTCCTGAGTCTCTCAGTTTTGGCCATCAGGCTTGGAAGCGCTTACCAGATGGTAGCAGCGTGAAATGAGGGTTTGCAGGGTGATTAGAGTCCTTGATGATCTTGGTAGCTCTACCTTTGCAGCGTTTGGTGTAGGCGTCCTGCAGAGACGGGAGAGCTGACCCTGAGATACGCTCGGATAAGCGCACTACTCTTTGCAGGGCTTTGCGGTCATGACTGGTGCTGTTCCCATACCACGCTGTGATGCACTGAGTTAAAACACTTTCTATCGCCCCTAAATAGAAAGTTTTCAGGATAGCTGGTGAAACCCTGAATTTCCTCAGCTGGCGCAGGTGGTACAGTCTTTGCCTGGCTTTTTTCACCTGTGTCTGAATGTGAGCAGTCCAGGTCAGGTCCTCGGAGATGTTTACTCCCAGGTACTTGAAGCTGCTCACTCTCTCTACTGGTGACCCGCTGATCATGAGGGGGGAGGGACCAATCGAGGGACCAATCGTCCAGCCGCGAGGTTTCGGGACACGGTGGAGGGTTCCACTCGAGCCTGACACTCGCGGCAGCCCGGGAAAGCATAGCCATGAGCTCGGGATTGGACTCGGGCAATGCTACCACACCTGAAGGGGGCAACGCAGCCGGATCCTCATCTCCCGAGTCCATTAGCTCATCCCCCGATTTAATAATCCGCGCTAGAAAATATCAACAGGCAGACAAACTCAATGCAACGTCAACGAGACTGGACCACTGAGGAGAGAACAGACAGCAAGTTAAGTACAAGTAAAAATGAATGAAATAATGATAAACACCTGTGCTGATTAAATTAATTACCATGAAAACTAAAGAATGGTGGGAAAACTGAACAAAGGAAAATGGGAAACTAGTGAAAACAACCTAAAGTCCATGATGAAACTAAGAATGAATGTTTGTGACAGCTATGCACGTGAGCCATTTTTACACAGTGAAAGTTAGTATGTTTCTAAAGTACGCTGACATTGTAGTCACCTTCATTTCTATAGCGCTTTCAATACAGATTGTTTCAATGCAGCTTTAATAAACAGTAAAGAAATTATCAATGATGCAAACAGAATACTGAATACTGTGTTTAGCTGAGGTTAGTTCAGTGATGATTCGGTTCATTCAATGCAGCTCTGCATCATCCTGCTCAGTTCAAGTCTCATCCAATAGTGTCAGTGCATTAATATTGTTGAATATTGCAGAATATTAAGTGTCCCCAACTAAGCAAGTCAGAGGCAACAGTGGCAAGGAACCTAAACTCCGTCTGTGACAGAAATGGGAGAAAGGTGGTTCGGTCTAAGGACCATTCCACACTTCTCCTCTGGCAAAACAAAGGTCTTTGTAGAGTCTGTAAAATGAAGGTGTGTTGGACCCCTCTGAGACTTAAAGCTCTGGGGTCTCTGCTAGTCTTAATGTGACCCTGCTTGAACAGTCACTGGATGTTCACCAGTTACCTCCATTCAGCCTGCAGTCAGTGTTCGACCTGTATTATGTCATACTTTTCCCATTGCAGCTCTGACACTTTATATTACAGCATTTCTCCTATTACAGTGACAGTCTTTAGGGTAAATCACTTTTGTTGTAGCAGGAGTATGTTTTTTTTTTTCTTTTGTAAATGTAAATGTCTATTTTAAACTCCTACATATATGTATCACCTCTGAACATGTGATTTTAAGCTTGTATTTGTCTGTGTCTTGTTGGCATTTAGTTGGCATTTCTTTTGTTCATTTTGGTTTGTTTGTTGAACAGTTGAAACTGTCACCAAGTCCCCACACCTAAATCATGTCACAGGAATGACATGGTGGGACAGTAATGTATAATGACAAAGTCTTCAATGACTGCATTTAAGCTCTGAATTTTGCTCCCTTCCTAATTTAAATGATTGATTTATGCAAATGTACCAAAGGGAAATAATTTCATGTAAGTTTCCTGCAGCATCTGAACAGGCAAAAGAGTCACGCCAGCCCATATTTGAATGCGGCATAAAGTTATGCCTGTACACCTCATGCAATCATCTAGACTGTTTCACATTTTAAACAATCAGTCTCTTGCAGACCCAGTGTTCTGACATTGAGTTACAGCAAATGACCTTCCAGTAAGAGATTAATGACTTTATAACATTAATCATTTATTATGCAATGTACTGTAGACTACAAGTCGAAAGATTAGACACACCTACTCATTCCCGGCACCGTATTTACACAGTAAATACACTTATGTATTTGCTAAAAATATACTTTTAAAACTACAAGTGTAATACAATTGTATGGTTATGGTGCTAATTACGTGCAATTTTCCTCACATTATGACTTTTTTTCAGTTTACATCATGTGGCGTGCAGAGTATTTCTTCCAAGCAAATGCCATCTGTTCCGTATAAACAAACCTAATCGAGATTCTGTTTGTGTGATTTGTGTGTGTTTAGGAACATGTGGGTGTGTTCGCTCTTGCATTAGACTGCTATACAGGTGCGGAGGACAGGGACTGCATTCTGGGAAAAACAATATCCTGCAGAGAGACAGGTGTCCCTGCAGGAAGCTTCCAACACATTTCATGAATTTAATAATATAATAGGCCTACATGTAGCCTAATGTCTGTGACCACACTGAAAAGTGAAAAAAAGAAGAAAAAAATTTAAAACACTGTACAAATTGTGAATAAAAAAGGAATGCAATAATTTACAAATCTCATAAACTTATATTTTATTTACAATAGAATATAGATAACATATCAAATGTTGAAAGTGAGACATTTTGAAATGTCATACCAAATATTGGCTCATTTTGGATTTCATGAGAGCAAAAGTTGGGACAGGTAGCAATAAGAGTTAAATGTACATATAAGGACCAATTTGCAACTTATTAGGTCAATTGGCAACATGATTGGGTATAAAAAGAGCCTCTCAGAGTGGCAGTGTCTCTCAGAAGTCAAGATGGGCAGAGGATCACCAATTCCCCCAATGCTGTGGCCAAACATAGTGGAGCAATATCAGAAAGGAGTTTCTCAGAGAAAAATTGCAAAGAGTTTAAAGTTATCATCATCTACAGTGCATAATATCATCCAAAGATTCAGAGAATCTGGAACAATCTCTGTGCGTAAGGGTCAAGGCCGGAAAACCATACTGGATGCCCGTGATCTTCAGGCCCTTAGACGGCACTGCATCACATACAGGAATGCTACTGTAATGGAAATCACAACATGGGCTCAGGAATACTTCCAGAAAACATTGTCGGTGAACACAATCCACCGTGCCATTCGCTGTTGCCGGCTAAAACTCTATAGGTCAAAAAAGAAGCCATATCTAAACATTATCCAGAAGCGCAGGCATTTTCTCTGGGCCAAGGCTCATTTAAAATGGACGGTAGCAAAGTGGCAAACTGTTCTGTGGTCAGACCAATCAAAATTTGAAGTTCTTTTTGGAAAACTGGGACGCCATGTCATCCGGACTAAAGAGGACAAGGACAACCCAAGTTGTTCTCAGCGCTCAGTTCAGAAGCCTGCATCTCTGATGGTATGGGGTTGCATGAGTGCGTGTGGCATGGGTAGGTTACCACCTGCTAA
This sequence comes from Paracanthobrama guichenoti, assembly GCA_018749465.1. Lineage (NCBI taxonomy): Eukaryota > Metazoa > Chordata > Actinopteri > Cypriniformes > Gobionidae > Paracanthobrama > Paracanthobrama guichenoti. The sequence goes on along the minus strand of CM031958.1, from coordinate 21,274,238 downwards.
TAAGGGGGGACAAGGGGTATGTTTCTGAGGGACAATGTGGGACAGCGCAGCGGTGCCTCATTGATAGTGGTTTACCCATTTCTAGCACATAGCACCTTACATGGTATATTAATAATGCCCTATTCCCCTAAACATGTGTAATTGCTGATGTATGTTCATGAATAGGCCAACCAATGTGTATTTTTTACAATTTACTTTAGCTATTTAATTTTATTTATTTTTCATTACAATTTATTCACTTTAAATAAATTATAATATAAAATCGTATTCCCCTCCATGTCCGATTGAGAAGGACGTTTTGCAAAGGCCAAAAAAAGCCCTCTCGGTATCCCCCTCAACACTTTTCAGCCACAAATATTCATTTTCCCAGTCTTTCTTGTACCCACACCTTCTCTTTTTAATTGATGATGGCGGTGCCTCTAAGCGTGCATCTAAAAGCTCCTTCCCAGTGTGTCTGGTATGCACGTGCATGCACTGTCATGACAACAACGAAAAACTTGACAACAACTTAGTCAGCAGTTCAACTGAGGGGTGGGTGTGGCAACAGTATAGCGTGCTGAACTGTCAAGTAATGTTCGTTTGGCTGCCTGGGGCTCGAGAGTATAGAGCGACCAACATTTTTTTTTTGAGCAAGCATTGATTATGTGTGACACGGTCTCAATTTGCGGGACACATGAATTGGGCTACAAACGCTGTGAGCACGTGCTACATGGGACGGGTGGGGAGGCATGGGCAGCTTACACATCTGGAAAGGCACCATCAATGCTGAAAGGTATATCCAAGTTCTAGAACAACATATGCTCCCATCCAGACGTCGTCTCTTTCAGGGAAGACCTTGCAATTTCCAACATGATAATGCCAGACCACATACTGCATCAATCAAATCAAATCAAATCAAGTCAAATCAAATCAAATCAAATCACCTTTATTTATATAGCGCTTTTAACAAGTCCAATTGTTTCAAAGCAGCTTCACATTGTTAACAGGAAAATAATGCAACAGAATTTGTACAGCCGTTCTGGTGAAACGGTGATGTTATCCAGCTAATTTCAAGTATCATATAGTGTCAATGCGGGCAGATCGGTAATATAGTTGAAATTTAGGTGTCCCCAACTGAGCAAGCCAAAAGCCAAAGGCAATGGTGGCAAGGAACCAAAACTCCTTCAGGGCCAGAATGGAGGAAAAAACCTTGGGAGAAACCAGGCTCAGTCGGGGTGCCAGTTCTCCTCTGGCTGACGAACAAACAGTGTATGGTTATAATTCTGGCAACATAGCAGGTCTTAAGTCATATTAGGTAAATAGATATTCGTAAGATTATTCGAAAGATTGGAGTCGTCACGCCGAAGACGGGTTTAATGAGGATGTCGTGTCGATGCAGCATTTACGGGGGGGAGTTTAATTGACACGCTCTCTGCAGACGTTTCAGGGATGCGTTGGTCATGTCCAGGCGCTGGTCCACCATCTGATCTGGATACGGCCCGGATCCGGCTGACTGCAGTAAACCTCTGGATAAACAGAGAGTCTAACATTAGCGTAGATGCCATTCTTCTTATGATGTAACAAGTACATCAGGTGTTATTGGAAGTGTTCCCGGTTCCGGCTGACCTAGTTAATGCAGCCTAACAATCATTTACTGATTTGAATAATAGAAATTGATAATGTTTTATGTGTAAGAAATAGTAAAGAGATGCGTTTTTAGTCTAGATTTAAACTGACAGAGTGTGTCTGCTTACATCAATTACAACATCATGGCTGCGTAGAAGAAGGATCCGGGTACTGAAATGGCCAGCCTGCAGTCCAGATCTTTCACCCATAGAAAACATTTGGCGCATCATAAAGAGGAAGATGCCACAAAGAAGACCTAAGACAGTTGAGCAACTAGAAACCTGTATTAGACAAGAATGGGACAACGTTCCTATTCCTAAACTTGAGCAACTTGTCTCCTCAGTCCCCAGACGTTTGCAGACTGTTATAAAAAGAAGAGGGGATGCCACACAGTGGGAAACATGGCCTTGTCCCAACTTTTTTGAGATGTGTTGAAGCCATGAAATTTAAAATCAACTTATTTTTCCCTTAAAATTATACATTTTCTCAGTTTAAACATTTGATATGTCATCTATGTTGTATTCTGAATAAAATATTGAAATTTGAAACTTCCACATCATTGCATTCTGTTTTTATTCACAATTTGTACAGTGTCCCAACTTTTTTGGAATCGGGTTTGTATGTAAAATTAACTATTTCAGATTCTGCACTTTTTTAATAAATAAATAAAACTAGTAACACTGATTATGTTAACTCTTTTGATCAGATGGTCACATTCTTGATGCTTTTTGAATCATTTCAAATCATGCAAGAGAACATGATCATCAGGTTTTACACAAACTCATGCGAGTGCTGTACAAGGAAGACAAAAATAAAAAAATAATGTTGTATGTGTTGTATATGATATTGCACATGTGAAGTTCATGTGTTTTTCCTGTAAGGGTCATAATACAATTATTTTTAAAATTAAAAATTTCTATTTATGTATTTTTTAATGCAAAAAAGATGCATTTGCATCGTAATTTCTAAGACTGTGCCTAACTAGTAACTGCGTCGACTAGTAGTCATTCATTTCCGTCTAATCGTACATTTATATACATTTTTTACTTAATATATACTGGGGGGAATACTAAACTTTTAAACTGTTTGTTGTCTTTATTGGATGGATGATAGGTGAACGTTTGGATTTCTTGCCCGACATAAGCTACTGTAATTACCACCTACTGTAATTGTTTTTAGCAATTAACAAAATGTTGGTAGACTAAGCATTTTCTTGTCGACTTTAGGGGCTTTTAACATATTGTCTTTTCTCTGTGCAGGTACATGGCATGGCATGTAATGTTTTTGTATAGCCTATTTGTATACACTGATGTGAAAGAAGAATTGGTAGCCGTTGGCTGAAACAGGTTCAAACCTGCTCCTGAAATATACCTACTAAAGCTGATATTATGAACCAGTCTGTTATCTTGCTCTCTTTGACTGGTATATTGGGTATTTGAATATTGATTTCTTTATTACAGTCCTAAAATTCAACTTGAGTCTGTAAATGTGACACATAACTGATTGATCGCCTGACAAACATGGTTATTAAGGATTGCCTAATCAAAATGGGCGAGTTATATGCATTTGCATTGCAGCATAAATGTCGATTTGTATAAGTCAATGAGAAACTTTGACAAACAAAACTGCCTGCACACCTCTGTTTGATCTAGGCCTTTATGAAAATCATACACAGTAGGACAGGGTAGGGTAAGTCAACTGAGTGTGTGCATACATTTGTGGTTTGTTGTAATGAATTTTATTAAAATATAGCATACATTTCATGTAACATTTTTAAAGAAAGATTTTGAAGTCTTATTTTTTCAAAAGGCACTTTACCTGAAATGATTTTGTGAGATGTTACTACACATTCACAGAGAATGACAACATTTGTAAAACAGAGGCATGACACAGAACCATTTGTGTCGAATAATGTTACAAAGCGATTCTCCTATAAGAACATATTTGCATGCTTGTTTGCATGGAAGAAAGTAGGTCAACTGCAATAGAGCTTAATTCAAATCTACAAAAAATCTGATTTGAAGGAACAATAATTTGTTGATTTCTTATATGCACTCAAAAAAATAAAAATAAAATATATATATATATATATATATATATATATATATATATATATATATATATATATATATATATATATATATATATATATATAAATATGGATGAACTGAATTGAGTAAACGCAACTAAACTTGCAGCAGACTTCTGCAGAAACCTCTATGGCCAGCTTCGACTCCTCCCCCACCATATGCTGGTTTGATGTATCCCAATCTTCAAGCAGAAGGAACTGGATGAAATATTCTGAACCTTGTGATGGAGCCTAGAATTAATCCGTGTACTAAGACCAACGGAAAATGAAAAGTTGCGATTTTCTAGACCACAGCGCCTGAAAATAGGCTAACTTCTGTCAACATAACCAACGTGACAACCTGCTTGCACAGGGAGCATGCTGGGGACTATTTTCAGGCGCTGCGTAATATCATTGCGCTGCTGCACCCATGGTAAGGCAGCAAAGTTCCTTGATTATTACGCAGGAATGAGAGTATAGTTCCTAGTCATATCGGTCTAGAAAATCGCAACTTTTCATTTTCCGTTGGTCTTAGTACACGATGTAACTACAGAAGAGTCAAGTTTTAAATAGGAAAAATATAGAAACTCTTTGGTTATTTTTGAGCGAGATGTTTAACGGTCTAATCAGAATCAATGAATTATGCTAAGCTATGCTAAAAGTTCTACCGCCAGACCCGGAGATCGGCTGAATGGATTCGAAAGTGGTAAAACTCAACTGTTTAACTGTAGGGGAGTTGGAAAATGAGCCTATTTTCAAAAAAAGTGGAGTGTTCCTATAAGTATTTGAGTAGGTATAACATGTTTCCATCATGCAGTACCACTGTTAATGATCAGGTTAATCCCAATTAATCTATATCTTTTTCTTTTCTTTTTTTCATAATTAACCAAGAAGCATAACATGCAATCATTGTATAAATATATTTTCATATAATTTATTTTACCCCAAAATGTAATATAATGTAAATAAATATTAAAAAATAACATGCACTCAATGATTTAAATAAAGTTATTTTGAACACATTTAAAAATAATTAGTACACATGAGAGATCAAAAGAGAGTTTTATTAGTTTATTAGTTAGTTAGAGAGGACAAACATTTTGCACAACACTGTCACAACACCGAGAGGTACTTTGGGACCTTATAGGAGGCAATGTGTGAAGAGTATGTGAAGGACGTGTGTGTTCACTTATCCTGACACCCTCTGCCACGCCCTCTGCACTTTTCCTTGCCGTGCTTCTTCATATAGTAGGCCCTGGCTAGACCAGCAATACACTGACTGAATTCACGGAAGTTTACTTCTCCATCATGGTTCTTGTCCAGTTCTCCCATCACCTCCTTAACATTTTCTGGATCCACTTTATCCTGAGACAGACATAGAGGGAGGAATGTCAATCCTGTTATTACTTACATACCACTCATAGCCGTATTACAAGAAAACAATGAACAACGAAGGGCAGCAGTGCATGAGATACTAAAAAGTATGTTAGAGGAGAGAGGGCAGGAATGAAGAGTAGGAATATTTTTGAGTTTCCTTCATATGTGTTACGACGACCTAGTTGGGTAAATGCTTCTCATGCCAGGTTGCCATAATGAGCCTTTACTGCACAACATTATGCAATAGATTTGTTACAACATGTTGGAGGTGTTCACTTCCCCCAACCAATGACTATCTCCTTCAAAACATCATCTTTTTTTCCCTATGCATCACACTCATTCTAACCTTAAATTCAGGACTGGTCAGTTGGGCTTTAATAAGCTGTCCGAGTTCAGCATTACTGAGCTGGGACTTCTGCTCATCTGTTCCAGCATACTCCTCAAACACCTCCACTATGGCCACAATGGCTTTCTCCAGCTTAGACATGTCTATGAGAAAGAGATCAAGAGAGATAATTCATGAAGGTCATTCTGAACATGCATATTTATCATCCTAAAGCCACCATAAAGAATGGCCAATACAAAACAAACAAACAACACATTTTTTATTTTTTGCAATATATACCAACAAAATGATGGTCTGTAATGGTCTGTGAAAATACAAAAGGTTTGAATGAAATTAGATTTTGAAGAATGTTTTTGTCCAATGGTCCAATGTTGCTTTGTTTTGGACCCCACTGACACTCATTGAATAGACAACCATAATTGACATTTCAAAAATATTCTCTTCTGTGAAACACTTACCTCAGTGTTGTGGTCCCAGAGAAATTAAGCAGATTTTTTGTTGGAGTAAATCGTCTGCTGCTTTTATAGCACAGATTTTGTTCTCCACGGCACACACAGCGGCGGGAATGATTCATTACTGGGCTATGGAGGATTCGTAGCACACCCAATCCAGTCTGACGAGTCTCATGCTCCATAAAATAATACGTTGTTATATTACCTGTTACACTTTTTAGATTCAAAGAAGATATTTTATTGTGTTGGATTAAGGTTATGCAATTTGATTATAGTAATCAAATATGTATTGGGGATTTCCCAAGTCAGACTGCATGGGGGGAATCTGAGTCACACTTTAGGATATGAGTGACTCTTTCGATCTCTCTTCTGGGTGTTGCCCATGTACTCTGAATGCCGTATTTCAATGTTTGTTTTTTTCAGATGTGACTGCATGATCTTCCTTTAAAGATTCTTTAAAAAATTAGAATAAAGCTGAAAGACTCATTGTGTAGCTATGATGTTGTTGGCTATGTTTTTGTGGCTTGAATCACAAGCTTCAAACGAAGCTTCATGTTTGCAGTAAACAGAGACACGCTTATCCCCTCTAAATCTAGTCTTCAGACATCAAAGAATGCTATTTGCAAAATGGCCTCAGATTATTTTTAAAGGAGACTATATATGAATACTCTATCTGCAGCTGTACACAGAAACGCTAACAATCATGAAGCCATCTGCAGACATATAATATGCAATGCAATGGTGCACAAAAACCACATAAGCTACTAGACAATGATTGCTCATCTTCATGAACACTCATAATTGCTCGGTTGTGGAGCAACAGCATTTTTCAGTATTTGCAAACACATAAATGCAAAGACACTGACTCATCATCCAGTGTTGTAATATAGCCTACTTCTTGGAGACTAAGTAAACAGCCGAATAAACAGATACACCCTTAATTCATTTAACCTAACACACTTTATCACATATCCTCCTTTAATGATCATCACAGAATATTTTTTATATATTTGCAGAACATAACCAAGATGGTAACACTATACAATAAATGTTGTAAACCCCACTCAAGTCCTCTAACCTCTGAGAAACATCTTTAGACTGTGGAGTATTGATAAATAGGGCGTGTGCTTTTAAGTGTGCTCTATTTAATCTTTTGTTCAATGCAGGTTCTTCTGCATTGTAAGGTAAGCAGTCTCCAGTGTTTTTGATGCATTGCACAAATACGCACACATACACACCCAAACAAATATGCACACAAAAAGGAGCATTATAGGAGCCATTATAGGTGTGACATAGCCATGACGATCTGACATGAGAGATCATTACCTCTACAGAAAAAATAGGTCACTCTTTATTTCAAGATTCAAGATTCAAGAGTTTTATTTGTCACATACACAGTTATATACAGAATATACAACCGGCAGTGAAATGTAAACAGGTCCGCTCCATGGACAGTGCAAATTCACAGTTAAAAACACAAGGAAGAAATTATAATAGAAATAGGATATAAAAAAAAGTACTCTATATATATATATATATATATATATATATATATATATATATATATATATATATATATATATATATATATATATATATGTCTATATCTGTAGAATTATAAATAATCAAGTCAAGAAAAAAAGGTAAAAATAAGGATAAAGTGGAATAAAATAATTGAAGTAGACTTTGCAGTGAGTAAACTGTAGACTTATAAATATGTGGTTAACAAATGTATAAAGAGTATAATGTGCAAACAGGTTTATGACAGGTTGTTACACAGTAACAACGAGAACAGAAAGTGCAGTGCAATGTCAGTGTATCGATGTTTATCCTGAAGTGAAGTCACGTGATGTTAAGTGACTGAGTTCAGGAGTCTGATGGCCTGGGGAAGAAGCTCCTCCTGAGTCTCTCAGTTTTGGCCATCAGGCTTGGGCGCGCTACCAGATGGTAGCAGCGTGAAATGAAGGTTTGCAGGGTGATTAGAGTCCTTGATGATCTTGGTAGCTCTACCTTTGCAGCGTTTGGTGTAGACGTCCTGCAGAGACGGGAGAGCTGACCCTGAGATACGCTCGGATAAGCGCACTACTCTTTGCAGGGCTTTGCGGTCATGACTGGTGCTGTTCCCATACCACGCTGTGATGCACTGAGTTAAAACACTTTCTATCGCCCCTAAATAGAAAGTTTTCAGGATAGCTGGTGAAACCCTGAATTTCCTCAGCTGGCGCAGGTGGTACAGTCTTTGCCTGGCTTTTTCACCTGTGTCTGAATGTGAGCAGTCCAGGTCAGGTCCTCGGAGATGTTTACTCCCAGGTACTTGAAGCTGCTCACTCTCTCTACTGGTGACCCGCTGATCATGAGGGGGGAGTATGTCCGTTGCTGTCGCTTCCTGAAGTCCACAATCATTTCTTTGGTCTTGCCAACATTCAGAGAGAGACAGTTGTCCTGGCACCATGATGTTAGATGCTCCACCTCGTCCAAGTATGCCGTCTCATTGTTGTTGGAAATGAGGCCCAGGACAACAGTATCATCAGCAAATTTGATGATAGAGGTGGAGCTGTGTGTGGACAAACAGTCATGCGTGTAGAGAGAGTAGAGCAGGGGGCTCAGGACACAGCCCTGTGGAGCTCCCACACTCAGGGTGATGGAGGTGGAGGTGGACTGGCCTATTCTCACCACCTGAGGCCTGCCAGTGAGGAAGTCCTCAATCCAGTGGCAGAGAGAAGGATTCAGGCCGAGATCCAGGAGTTTGGAGGTTAGCTTGGTGGGAACTATGGTGTTAAAGGCTGAGCTATAGTCAATAAATAGCAGTCTTACGTAGTTCCCACTTTTGCTGTCGATGTGAGTGAGGAGGAGTGGAGGACATGAGAGATGGCATCTTCAGTCGATCTATTGGGACGATAGGCAAACTGAAGAGGGTCCAAAGTGTCAGGAATGAAGGCGCAAATGGTGTTTTTAATGAGTCTCTCAAAGACCTTCATGACTATAGACGTGAGAGCCACTGGGCGATAGTCATTTAGGCAAGAGGGTTTACTGTTCTTAGGGACAGGGATGATGGTGGATTTTTGAAGGAGGTGGGGACCACAGATGTAGCGAGGGACTCATTAAAGATAGATGTAAACAACCCGGTGAGCTGATCAGCACAGGACCGCAGAACACGACCTGAAATACCATCCGGCCCAGCAGCTTTCCTGACGTCCACACGCTTGAGTGCTCTCCGAACTTCATCCTCCGAGACAGAGATCACGTGATTGTTGCTGCTCTGAGTAATTTCCTCTAACGCGCCACTTGGCGGAGTCGCGTTGCCGCGGTTATTTTAGTGGCCTTGTGCAACAGTGGCCTTGTTACATATACTTACTGTCGTAATAACAGTAAATTAGTAAAACTAACCCTAAACCAAATTTTTATTCCTAATCCTAATAAGTAGCCTACATGTTGTTATTTAATAGGATATTACTCAGTACTAAAATGTGTAATGTACACTGTAACACTTATTCAAATAGTGTAACCAACAATTATAGGCTACTATAATAAAGTAAAAAGAAAAAAAATAGCCAAAAAATATATAATCACTCGTGTAATTTTATCTGACATGATACTACTTCGAAATCAAAACCAAAATAAAATCAAAATAATTCATCAAAGACCGTAAGCAAAACAGCGATCTAAATTTAACCTACAGACGTTGATGTTTGATCTCATCTGTGGGATTATTGTAGGGCTGAAATAACTTCTGTGTAGTTATTTATCTACGATACAGGAATGTAGGAGAGAAGAGGAAGAGTTGATGGAAGAATTCCTGACGTGTGGACTAGTGCTGACATCTAGTGATCACCTTCCTGGACTATAACTATAGACCTTACTCAGGGCAGCGCCATGAAAGGTATAAAAGCAAGGCTGTGTGGGAGGGATAAATAGATAGACATACCGTTTTTTTGAATAGCATACGCTGTAAAAAGCTCTGAGGTCACATATAATTTTCCACAGCCCATATTGTCTGGGTTTTTTTGTCTACTGAAATTTCTCAGAAAGATTTTTTTTGCAGTGTTTAAGTTAGTCAGCAAAAGAGCAATTCAAGATGGCGCTGCTGTGAATAAGGTCTATGGTCACATGACAGACATTAGACACTTTTACAAGAAGATAAATAAATAAAAGTGTTCTTGCGTCATTCAATTTGTTTGTGCATCGTGTAATATTATATTATGTATATATAATGTGCATAATAATAATAATAATAATAATAATTATTATTATTATTATTATTATTATTATTATTATTATTATTATTATTATTGTATCGATATACTCAAGTTATACTGAAGATGTAGGTATTTCTGTATTTAAGTCCAGACAAATCATACGGGGGAGACAAAAAAACGTTAACACTTGCTCCCATGACCTCATGTGGCTGATACACCCTTAAGAGTCATTCTGGTTACATGGCAACACCACTGTTTACACAGATTCCAAACACGCCCACACATTGTCGGTGGTTCCTCGGGGTGGGTGGAGGGGCTGCTCATTTAAAGCCACCCAAGTTATTTGAATAAACAGATCCGAAAAGTATGATTTATTATGTAAATGAGTTATGGTACGTGTATGTACAATAAACAGCAGCTTACAAGCAATCTGCATAATGTCCAGTGAGGTAGAAAAAAAAAAAGGAAAACAAAATCATGAGTAGCCTGTTCCACAGATCACAGAGTCATGGTAGAATTCAAAGTTGTTTACTTAATGTCTGATGTAAACGCTGAATTTAGGTAAAAGCAAAAATTTTGCTGATTATTTTAGAGGAGGGATTTCTATTCAAAAGAGAAATCATTCATACAATATATTTTATTTTACATATTCTTGGTCACATTTTAGTTATAAAAACTAATTCCAGGGCAATAAAATGTGTTTATTTAAATATATATTTGCATATTTTATACATTTATATACTGGGCAATCATATCAAAGATTTTAATTTACAGTTTCACCAGTAAGACTGATATATCATAGGCTACTGTAGGCGTAAGTGGATTGGTAGAGAAATGTGATGTCACTCAATGGTACTAGACAGTGAGAATTATTAATGGGAATATTAAAGCATGGAGAGATAATAAAGACAGTGTCTGTGAACTGGCTGCTCTTTGAACATTTATGAAGGGTTCTGGATACCAGCAATGACGCTATACCAGATTTATTCTGTGATTGACCCGCTTTCTGAAAATGCTGTTTCCTCCAGTCTGTTTGCTCTTGGTGATTTGCATTTCTGTGTTGTGTTATTGTTGCTTTTGTCATGCCATTTGTGCATCTAGAGCATATGAATGACGAAAATGGAACACATTGTGTAGAATGATTCATAATAATATAAATGTCAATTCAAGCAAAAGTTCTCAGAGGCTTAGTTCTAGAAAATATTGTTAATATGTTAAGATTATATTTGATACTCTTGAACTCAATCTGATGTCACCCTTAAGTCAATCATAAAGGACATGTTGCATTCTCTCTTGAAAATGTCTCATCAGAATAACATCTGACATGATATCTTAATTTTGCAAAGAATTTGGAATCCATCCAGCCCTGAACAGTATGGAGGCAAAGGAGGCCAAAAAAATGGAAATTCTGGAAAATCACTGAGTGTTTATTTCCGTGATGGAACTTACAGGATTTTTGACAAAACGTCAAAAATGACAAAACACCATCTTTTGCAAAACATGCATACAGTATAACAAACTTTAGTAACAACTTCTAACTTCAAATTTGAAAGTGGAAAAACATTAACAAAAAAAAAAAAAAAAACAGACATTCTTTTCTCCCCTCGTTTTTGGCTATTTATTTCTTTTTGGTAGCGCTGTAGAGCTGTTCGCAGGAAATGGACAAGCCCACCACAAGAGCCACAAACTCTTCAAAATTCACCACTCCATCTCCATTAGAGTCTAGATCCTTCATCATCTTGTCTATGGCACAAGGGTCCTTCTGATTCTAGGAGAAACAAAAGATACATGTTTGCAATATAATAGAATTGGAAGTAGGTTTCCAAAGATGATGGAAAAAGAGTGAAATATGAAGAAGATCTGAAAGACACGGTATAGATTTCAGGGGCCTCTTGCTCTGGTCCGTCCTTGGTGCAACCAGTGAGACTGCCGGGCCCTGAGCTTGGGACAGCCCTGCCCTTGCTATACCATTAGGCCCAAACATTGTTTAAAGTTGTCCCGCCTTGGGTGTATGACAGATGGAATTTTGTACCTTCAGAAAGTTAGACAGCTCGTTCTCCATCAGCGTTTTGAGCTCTTTGCGAGACAGGGATGCACTGCTACCCTCTTGCTCTGAATAACGGTGAAACACCATTATCAGAGTCTCCATTGCTCTCTCCAGATCAGACGGCATTGTGAGTGTCTGCAGTGAGAGATAATGTATTAGTTTTTGTGTCTCATTCCTTAATAAAATGGAATATTATGCAAACAGCCATTGTTCTCTTCCCATTGGGCAGAATGGGAAACAGAAGTGGATTTTTCCATTTGGAAATAAGACAAAGTGTGAGTAATGCCAACCAAGAAGTCACGCCAAAGAGATGCAGTAAAAAAATAAAAATAATAATAAGGGCATTTATTATTAGTATATCCTATATCATGATGCAAAATTATTTCAGAATTTATAAATTGTTTAATCTTCCTTTTGAATTTTTAATCTACCCATAAAAACGTTTAGATTAAATTACGTAACACTGGCAGACATTAAATCTGTGCATCCACGCATATACACAACATTTAAAAACTGTATTCGTATTTAAAAGGTATTTCCTATTACTTAACAAGTAGAAAAAACTTACAATAGCCTATAAACACGTTTTACGTGTTCTCAGTCGTTAAAGTGAAACAAAGAACTATGCCAACGTGTTCCTGAATAATAAAAGTATGCGTACTTACGGTTATAAAAGGCAGAGCGTCACCTGAAGATGAAAGAATGTACTGAATGTTCTGTGCAAGAGTTGGCCAAGAAGCAGGGCAGGAATTTATACCGGGGCTCCGCCCGAATGAGTGTGAGGTTGGGTGAGTCTGTGGGTAGGAACTGCAAATGTTAACTGTTTAAGGCTTAACGCCACAGAAAACGCGAATGAATGTATGCATGTGTATGTTAATGAATTTAACAGTGCTACAGAATTATGAACGATGAATTCCACTCTAATAAACTCTGCTGGAACAATACACACCTTAAACCAGTCTCGCGTGAAACCCGTTGGACCGTCGTAAACCAGCAAACCACCCTTGTGAAAAAGAAGTGTGCTTACTTGCAGTGTGCTTCAAAACGTATATTTTAAAATGTAGGCTAGGCTACTTGTAGATCATATAGTTATTAAATGTACTTAAAGAGAGTAGACTTTCATGACTACGTACATGCACTTTGTATTATTATTATTATTATTATTATTATTATTTTATCTGTTGTATAGTGCTTTAAAGACGTTTTCTTAATTTGATGTTTTGACACATTACAGCATATGTAAACTTGATTATATTTATTTTACATTTTAAATTGCAACTTCATCATTACAAACGTGTAATTAAAATACATTTAAATACCCTAGTGCTTGTCAGTACATTAGGCAGTACACTTTAACCATATTTAAATTACAATATAATTATGAAATTACATATAAAGATATATGCAAGTCCTATAAGTGGCTCAAAAAGCACTTTTAAGTTCAAACAATTGAATTTAATATAAATGTAATACATTTTTGCTTAATTTAAAATAATATGCAATTAAGTTTTTTTTTTTTTTTACTAATATCATTTTTACATTATAGGCTACTTTACAGTCAGCGCATTCCCATTGAAAATGTTTTCACAAGGAGGAGCAGCCCTTTCATTCCTTTCCACCATTTCCTAAGTGAGTGACTCAAAGCTTTCACAATGCTTCTCGTCTGACTACAACATGTCTGACTCTCCACTTTGAACTGATGTTAGAAAGGGATACTTGCCAGGGCATTATTTTTAAGGGAAGGGCTGCTGTTTTTGGCAAAGATGGCTTGTTCCTATCTGCACAGTGGGCATTAAGGGATGTCTCTACCCAGCACAAGGGCCTTTAAAGGGATAGTTCACCCCAACATTAAAATTCTGTCATAATTTACTCACTCGTAAGGTGTTCCAAGCCTGTATGAATTTATTGCTTCTGCTGAACACAAAAGATTGTTACTGACATTCTTCAAAATATCTTCTTTTGTGTTCAGCTGAAGAAATAAATTCATACAGGTTTGAAACAACTTGGGTCAGTTTTGGGTTAACTATCCCTTAGTTCACATAAGAAAAGTTAAAAGTCCTTCAAGTGACCAACACTAGGTGTTTGGTAACAGCATGACTGTGGACATGCCATACAGGAGATTGTTAGTATGTTCAGCCTGAATTAATGAATTTACAGACCTAATAATTCAATATTTCCCCAAAGGAAATGTATTCAGACACTGTTATACATTTTATCACTTTAGAAATTAAACAATCTTTATTAGAAGGCTGTGGGAAGGAAAAGGGGAAGAGAGAAGAGAGTCATGGGTGGATGACACATTGTGTTTTGAGCAAGCGTGATAGTGTTGTCATAGTAATCGTGTTGAATTCCTTGCACAGCTTTGGAGGTTTTTTTTTTTTGCCACTACAATTCTCTCGTTACCTTCCTTTCAAGCTAGGACACAACATTTTTTAAGTGGCCTAACTGGTAGTTTGGTACACAAAGGGCTAAAACAGATATACATCTACAAACCGGATTCCAAAAAAGTTGGGACACTGTACAAATTGTGAAAAAAAAAAAAAGGAATGCAATAATTTACAAATCTCATAAACTTATATTTTATTCACAATAGAATATAGATAACATATCAAATGTTCAAAGTGAGACATTTTGAAACGTCATGCCAAATATTGGCTCATTTTGGATTTCATGAGAGCTACACATTCCAAAAAAGTTGCGACAGGTAGCAATAAGAGGCCGGAAAAGTTAAATGAACATATAAGAAACAGCTGGAGGACCAATTTGCAACTTATTAGGTCAATTGGCAACATGATTGGGTATAAAAAGAGCCTCTCACAGTGGCAGTCTCTCAGAAGTCAAGATGGGCAGAGGATCACCAATTCCCCCAATGCTGCGGCCAAAAATACTGGAGCAATATCAGAAAGGAGTTTCTCAGAGAAAAATTGCAGCGTTTGAAGTTATCATCATCTACAGTGTATAATATCATCCAAAGATTCAGAGAATCTGGAGCAATCTCTGTGTGTAAGGGTCAAGGCCGGAAAAACATACTGGATGCCCGTGATCTTCGGGCCCTTAGACGGCACTGCATCACATACAGGAATGCTACTGTAATGGAAATCACAACATGGGCTCAGGAATACTTCCAGAAAACATTGTCAGTGAACACAATCCACTGTGCCATTCGCTGTTGCCGGCTAAAACTCTATAGGTCAAAAAAGAAGCCATATCTAAACATGATCCTGAAGCACAGGTGTTTTCTCTGGGCCAAGGCTCATTTAAAATGGACTGTAGCAAAGTGGAAAACTGTTCTGTGGTCAGATGAATCAACATTTGAAGTTCTTTTTGGAAAACTGGTACGCCATGTCATCCGGACTAAAGAGGACAAGGACAACCCAAGTTGTTCTCAGCGCTCAGTTCAGAAGCCTGCATCTCTGATGGTATGGGGTTGGATGAGTGCGTGTGGCATGGGCAGCTTACACATCTGGAAAGGCACCATCAATGCTGAAACTTTATCCTAGTTCTAGAACAACATATGCTCCCATCCAGACGTCGTCTCTTTCAGGGAAGACCTTGCATTTTCCAACATGACAATGCCAGACCACATACTGCATCAATTACAACATCATGGCTGCGTAGAACAAGGATCTGGGCACTGAAATGGCCAGCCTGCAGTCCAGATCTTTCTCCCATTGAAAACATTTGGCGCATCATAAAGAGGAAGATGCGACAAAGAAGACCTAAGACAGTTGAGCAACTAGAAGCCTGTATTAGACAAGAATGGGACAACATTTCTATTCCTAAACTTGAGCAACTTGTCTCCTCAGTCCCCAGACGTTTGCAGACTGTTATAAAAAGAAGAGGGGATGCCACACAGTGGGAAACATGGCCTTGTCCCAACTTTTTTGAGATGTGTTGATGCCATGAAATTTAAAATCAACTGTTTCCCTTAAAATTAAACATTTTCTCAGTTTAAACATTTGATATGTCATCTATGTTGTATTCTACTCTATGTTGAAATTTGAAACTTCCACATCATTGCATTCTGTTTTTATTCACAATTTGTACAGTGTCCCAACTTTTTTGGAATTGGGTTTGTATGCATTAATGCTGTAAAGCAGCACCAGAGGGAAAAAAACAAAAACATTAACTTTCACAACTACACTACTGGTCCATCCAGAATATATATAAATCTATATGTAAAATAACTAAACTAGTTACTGTACAAATGGATTTCCATCAGTTGTTTTGTCCTTCCGAAAATTCAGTGCTTATGTTCATATAGCCAGAGAGAACTATTTCAGCAGAGCACAGCAGTTTAACAACTATCTGGTTTTAATTTGAAATGCATTACAAATATTTGGGTGAGCTACAACCGCGGGAGAGGCACATACTTTTAATTCCATGATAATTTGATGCTTGTGGTTTGAGCTTTACGGACTAACAAACAAAGTTTAAATAAAGTAGAAAGATTTTTGTGCAGGGTTAGT
This sequence comes from Paracanthobrama guichenoti, assembly GCA_018749465.1. NCBI lineage: Eukaryota > Metazoa > Chordata > Actinopteri > Cypriniformes > Gobionidae > Paracanthobrama > Paracanthobrama guichenoti. The sequence goes on along the minus strand of CM031958.1, from coordinate 21,257,678 downwards.
AGCAGGACTGAGTCAGCTGAGATTCCCAGGATGCAGTGTGAGGCCTTAGGCAGGAAACCAGCACAGTTTAGCATACACAAAGTGTGGAGAACGCTGAAAACACATGGCAGGTTAGTCATCCGGAGTGTAACAATTTACACTGCAATAATAATTATTCCTAAATCAACTGCAGTGAAAATTATTTTCATAAGTCACAATCTTTTATATTGTGATGAACAGTGAAATTGAACTTGGCAGCCTGGAGCTTGACATCAAATTTAAGAAAATGGCAGGGTTTAAGTGGACTAGATGATTGGAGAAGTCTGACATTTCACCGGAAGATCGATTTATGACTTTCTGATTAAGCAATACTAAGTACATATGCATAAATGAATAAGATCAATTAGATGCATTTCGAAAGAATGGATTTCCATTTTGTGCTGACTTTAACAGGAAAACAAGAGTAGCTCTCTGAAGGGCCCATGATTCTTTTATCAACTTTTAATAACAAACCCCTTAAACAAAAACATTTTTGTAAACAGAACCAAAAATCACATCCATGACTGGTATGACAAAATGTGTTTAGTAATCTTTCAGTGGAATGGATTTTAAAAAAAAAAAAAAAAAAAGGTCTGCTGTTGGCAAACACATCAGATTTTGTAGCTTTAGCATACAGCGGTGTAGTGGCTGAATGGATGACTGATGTCGCTTCAGTTCTTCCTTTTGCCCTTGCTGGTGAGTTTGGCAGGAGCTGGAGCAGGTGCTGCCTGGTAAAGAGCCGCTGACACTTTGTTGATGTAGTACAGTGCAAAGACAGAGAAGATCAGGCTATATGAGAGGGAACGAGAGAGAGAGAGAGAGAGAGAGAGAGAGAGAGAAAGAAAGAACAAATTAATGTTGAATGAGGCATATTTGGCCAATTTGACAGGTAACCAACAAAAGTAAAGTGGGTTCTGGCAACAATTTCTTTGTTTTTAAAAACTGGGATGAGTCAAGTTTTTTTTTTTCTGTGGTAATCGATTAACACAACAAGAAGAGGAGATCACACACATACTAGTCAAATATTTCCTACCAAAAATACTTTATTTAGAGGCCATTTTCAAAGATAAAATATTTTAGATTCACAACATCAGTGCCATAATGGACAATAGCACACCTGATTCTTACCAAGTATTCAAACCCCTTAATTTTTACACATTTTATGTTGCTGCCTTATGTTAACAAACTTTACTCTTTTTCACACTAATCTACACTCCATACACCATAACGACAAAGCTGATTAGTGATAACTTTAACCTAAACTGCAAACATATTCAAATAGAAAAATAAAAAATACATTGCATAAGTATTGCATACCCTTTTCTGGGACACTTGAAATTTAGCATTCCAATTTCACTTGTAGTTAACCTGTTGCAAATTCAATTAAATGGGTATGATTTGGAAAGGCACACACTGTTAAATATAATGTCTAACAACTGAAAATGCATATCAGAGCAAAAACCAAGCCATGAGGTCAAACTAACTGCCTGTAGAGCTCAGAGATAGGACCATGTCAAGACACAAATCTGGGGAAGACTACAAAAACAATTCTGCTATATGGAAGGTTCGCAGAAGCATGTAGCCTCCATAATCCTGAAACGGAACAAGTTTGGAACAACCAGGACTCTTCCTAGAGCTGGCGTCTTGGCCAAACTGAGCAATCGATGGAGAAGGGCCTTGGTTAGAATGGTGACCTAGAACCTGTTGATCGCCATGATCATATATGGAGATAGAAGAAAGGTCAAACATCATTGCAACACTCCACTAATCAGAGTGGCCAGACTCGACTCTCTCCTCAGTGAAGACAAATGAAAACACTCTTGGAATTTGCAAAAAAAAAAAAAAAAAAAAAAAAAAAGCACCTAAAGGACTCTCTCAGATTGTAAGAAACAAAGACTCTCTGGTCTTATGAACCTCAGTTCCAAGTGTCATGCCTGGATGAAACCAGGCACTGCTCATCATCTGCACAATGCCATCCTTAGCACACAGCTAAGACAATGCAAGTGACAACAACTTGAGTGGCCCAGCCAGAGAATGAGCTTGAACCCAATCAAACATCTCTGAAGAACCCTGAAAATGTCTGTCCACTGACAGTCACCATCCAACCTGACAGATCTTGAGAGGATATGAGCGGAAGAATGGCAGAAAATCGTGCAAAGCTCGTCACATCATACCCAAAAGGACTTGAAGCTTGAGGCTTTTTAATAAAGGCCTTCTGAAGCGAAGAGGAATTTTTAATAAATTCCACTGGTGCAAAATGCAATAGTGTTTTTCTGTTTTTAATGTACTGAATTCGTTTTTGTAAGAAAAATATCCATATTTATAACTTTATAAAATATTTTCACTGACTTCCGGCAACGGACGTACGCGAGTCGAGTTGCAGCAGGAGAGTAATGTTTGAATACTTATGCAATGTACTTATTTCAGTTTTTCATTTTCAATAAATTTGCAAAGTTGTTACAGATCTGTTTTTTTGCTTTGTGATTATGGTGTATGGAGTGTAGATTGATGTGGAAAAGGTTATTTAAAGTAGTTTAACATAAGGCAGCAACATAAGATAACAAAAAAAAAAAGTAAATTCAAAGTTGATATAAAAATACATACACCCCAATAGTATTAAAAACGTGTATACACTAACACTAAATTACTTATGCAGAAATTATACAAAGCAAAAATTTATATCCAGAAGAAATTCTTCAATTAATGTCTTATTTTATAATTATACAAAATTATAAAAGCTCTTTTTTAATAATCATCAAGAATATAATGCAACATTATCCAAAACAACATAATATCAAACATCATAATATGATTATCATATTTATTAGGAATACACCCAACAAAAGAGAAAAAGAAATCTGAAGGAGAAAATCAAAAACTTCAATTGATTACTAAATAAACATAAGTAACTCACCACGTTGTCACGCACACACGATGCACCAAACCAGATGCAAACAGAGAGAGGAACAGGCACACAAGAACTAAGAGAGATGAACATTTTTTCAGGTAAGTACATATGTTAACTCTTAATTAAATTTGTCTGTCAAAATGTGTATTTATATTACATTATTAAAATGTCCTTATTACAATCTTCAGGTTTAATATTTCACTGCCACAAGTTTGTGATTTTTATTTTTTTCATGGTTTTTGAAGGCTCACCAAGGCTGCATTTATTTGATCATAAAAACAGTAATACTGTGAAACATTATTACTGTTTAAAATAACCATTTTGTTATTTTAATATATTCCTGTGATGGCAAAGCTGAATCATTACTCCAGTCTTCAGAGTCATATGATCTTTCAGAAATCAATCTAATATGCTGATTTGCAGCTCAAGAAACATTTTGTATTATCATAAATGTTGAAAACACTGTTTAATATGATTTTTCAGTTTTCTTTGATGAATAGAAAGTTCAAAAGAACAGCATTTATTTGAAATACATTTTTGTAACAGTCTTTATGGTCTCTTTGAACAATTTAACATGTCCTTGCTAACAAAAGAAAAAAAGCTTTTAAATTTGTAATGGTAGTGTACCTTCATTCATTTGAACTTTCTGCAAGTTAGGAGGAGGATAGACCAGACAATAGCAGTATTAACATAAGGTTTAGTCATTCACTTACTCTCTGGGAAGATTTTGGCTTGGAAGCCTTTACCGAAGACAAGGTTCTCCAGGTTATTGAAAGCCTGTAATTGTGGGTTAAGAACTAACACACAAAAAACATAAGCAAACTGAGAGAAAACTTAATATTAAGGTTAGACAAAATACAACTTTATGTATGACAAAGCAGCAGAAGGATACTGTAAGAGAGCAGACAAACAGCACAGACCCCAGGAAGCCGCCCAGGATAGTCAGCAACTCTGAAGAGCCCAGCTGGCGACTGAACATCTGCATTCCTGCAAACACCAGCACTGACAGCAGACTGGACAACACCAAGGATGTACTTGTGTTCACCGCTATAACAACAGAAAGAGAGAGAGAGAGCTTACCAAAGAGAAGTAGCAGCTTGCCACAAACTGAGAGTCAGCCAGCAGACAAAACTAAAGTCAGACATATTCTTACATCTTAATGTAATAATTCTTACATCAAACATTTTCTTGTTTATAAAAAAATTATGTTTCTTTTGTTTCTGTTCAATATAATAATTTTCTTCATTGCTCATGTAGAGTGTGTGAATACACCAGTGTAAAAATCAAAGAATACCAGTAATAGTACTAATACTATTACCTTTATGTATTAGTCATTATCATAGCGATTTTAATATTATTTATATATTTATATATATATATATATATATATATATATATATATATATATATATATATATATATATATATATATATATATATATACGATTTAAAACTAAAAAAAAAGCTACTAAATTTTTTTACGTGCGTGAATTATCTAATCCTTCTCTGAAATGCATTTTAATTGAAAATATTAATAAAGAAATAAGAGAATGAACTGTTCTTTCAGCGTACAGTTCTTGACAGCTTATTTGGTTCCGCGAAGGGCTAGTGTATATTACGGAACAATTAAATTGGGAACGAGGGAAGACACTGATTAATAAACGTTTTGCCATCAATTGTTTTACAGACAAGAAACTTTAAATTACTTAGACGAATACCAACAAACAAAAAAACAAACAAAAAAAAACGTAAAAAGGGGGAAAAGGTAGCCATGGCTCTATGAAATGTGCGAGCATTTGTACACGTCAGTGTACGCTCTTTAAAACGTTCCGTGTGGAAACAATCAGCGCAAATACAAATTTCATCTAACGTTACTGATTGGCTTTTTAAAAATTGTAAGCGCACATTAATAGGTTATTATTCTTCTTATTTCGCCTTTTCTAAGAATACTATGCCGATGGCAATTGAAAACGTATGACATGTTTTAGCAATAGTTAGCGGTGAGCTAAACACAATTCAGACTGTACTGTACTGTATTTTCTTTTTTTTTTCGAAACACAAAGGGACGAAACAAACACAGTTCAACTCATTATTAATGTTCACAAAGCGATTTAAATGAGGAGTTGCAGTAGGCTCCTATTTTACCTCTAAAGTCTAGAAACTTTTAACCAGCCCGCTTTAACGAGCCTGCTTTTTGACCACAACTCGTGCAAAATTGCAGATAAAACAGTGCAAATCTCACCGTTTGAAATAGTTAATGTAAAAGCTAAGCTCACCCATATTGGACAGCAATAAGGTAAAGAGACGGGTTTAACTCCTATCTGTTCAGTCTCAGCTCAGGGCCAGCAGAGCAAAGATGACGCGCTGCTAACGTGTAAAAACTGTGCCAAGTGCAAATTCCCCTGCACAAACCCTACAACTCCATCTAGTGGACAAAGGCGTGCAACACAGTCAACGCATTATATTATATTATATTATATTATATTATATTATATTATATTATATTATATTATATTATATTATATTATATTATATTATATTATATCATTACATTACATTACATTACATTACATTATTTATACCCATATTTATAGCTACCCAAGCGGCTCTCATGCATGCTCAGCATCCATGCGCATGCTCTTGAAATCCCCCTGATCACCTCATAACATCCATCGCCTACATGGATGGCTCAACATCGGTCAGAATAGACCACTGCAAGCACTGTTGGAAACCCCCTAAATCAACATGGATTGCGTTAAATTGGACCTCTCTTAGACACAAATATTATCACTATAACGTGAAGGTCTAACAGCTGTCAATTTCAGTTACATGTTCAACCATTTTGTTTTATTTCGCGGTGTCCTGAGCTTATAAACCGTTAATTGTTTAAATGATTCTATACGTAGAAAAAGACGCTCAATAATAGCGTTTATTTCATTTGATATTAATCTAACAATCGGCATATTTCCTGCAATGGCAGATGCGGAGTTGCAAACCTTTACATCCATTATGGACGCCCTCGTGCGCATAAGCGTAAGTACATTTGCATTATTAAAACCACATATTTACACGTTATCTGTCATTTGCATGCGGTTGTTATTTAACACACGGATGCGTGTTTATGGTCAGCTTTCTAATAGGATACATTTGACATTTTTGTGTTTTTCATGCCGAAATTTAAAAATACCGTTAAAATAGATCAACTCCCCCCATTCTTTACTGAGAGCATATTATTTGCTTGATAATAACACCTGTATGAAGAAACCGAGTATATTTTTATATTTCTGCCAAAGCGCGTGTAGGCCACGGCTGCTTTTCCTCTGGTATGATCTATTTGCTCTAAGCGTATGTTAGGCCTAAAATATATAGGCTAGCTAACATAATATTTATTTTCCCGTACACGATTGAATAGACTGACGCATTTAGTCTACCTTAAGAATGATTGATGCATATCAGACGCTGGTGCAACATATTAATTGATTTAAATGTTAGAGAAGATGTAAAGGAAATATAAAGGAGCCTTTAAAATCTATAAGCAGGCCTTATCGCTGAGCTACTGTCGCGCGACAGGATGCATGTTGCCATAGATACGGGATGCAAGAGGGCTGAGGCCGCGAGGCGGGAGAGTCTCTGTGGGAAACGTCTGGACTCTCTCGATTAACTAAAAGAGGAGCAGAAGACAGCTGGGCGAATTTAATTATTTGAATGGCTTATTGACAGAATAAAATGTATATGCTGTCAGCTCTGGGGAAAATAATTGCTAGATACTTAACATAAAAGAGCTTAAAATAGCTTAAATTGATTTGCTGGCCTCCCAGGCTGGTCTGTTGGCTGCTTTAGAGGTGTTTAGGGCACTTTTCTGCTGGTTAGCATCTTGCTAACCAGCCAAACCAGCTGAGCACCTGCCTGACTGGAAAAGCTGTAAAGGTCAGCATTTTCTTTTTCAGTAGGGAAACCTCTTTTTTTCTTTCTTTCTTTTATTTTTAAGTGATGGAGACTAATGGAGTGCAAAAAAATGCCCCTTTTCAGCAACCTGGTTCTAGAAATATTTTTCCTATAGAGTTTTAAGAGTCATAAGCCATGGACCAAACCGATCAGCTACAAGCTGAATAACAACATTACAACGTTTAATATGAAGCAAATCATTTTGAAAATCAGACAGAAACGTATAAGACACTTAAATGAGGGAAAGAAGTACAACTGTGAAAGACATCCATTTCATTAAAAACAATGAAGAAATATAAAACTATAAAAGATGTTGATTATATATAGAAACAAAACATTTGACATTTATTGCAAAATAGACAATATGCATACAAATATTTAAGTAGTTTGGGAGTGTAGGAAGATTTAAGTCATTCACAGTGCTTTATGGGAGTGGGCAGTCACTAAAGTGCTCATTTGGCATGATTTATTTGCAATTCTGTGATTTAGCGGAGATTTTGATAACACTTTAGTTTAGGGTCCAATTCTCACTATTAACTAGTTGCTTATTAGCATGCATATTAGGATACTGACTATTTATTAGTACTTATAAAGCACATATTAATGTCTTATTTTACATGGCCATATTCTATATTTCAAATCCTACACAATACCTAAACTTAACAACTATCTTACTATTAATAAGCAGTAATTAGGAGTGTATTGAGGCAAAAGTCATAGTTAATAGTTAGTTTAATGTGAGAATTGGACCCCAAACTAAAGTGTGACTAAGATTTCTCTGCAGAATCAAGAGTAATGTAGTTTTTACCACTGTTAAACATGATTATTTAAAGAATACATTGAAATAATGTGAACTTGACTTAACCGGCTTGACAAAAGCATATCGATTAACAACCTCAGAGCTCAAGAGTCTGTCTTTAAAGATTTATAAGTCAGCATTCAGAATCAATTTCCTATGGAGAAAATTAATGGGATTTTTATTTTCAGAACCCGACTTAAATTTAGATTCCACTGGTGAGAATTACCATGGTTGTTTATGAAGTCAAATACAAAAAGTAATACAGTTTTTACGTTCTTAAAGTTGACTCCGTGTTACGCCAGATATGAAACTTGAGTGGAAGGAATGTAAATAAACAAGATTTCCGTGAAGATTTCCATCAAGTTTTTGAAGAACGATTTTCTTGTATTTCCAGCCAAGTTAAACGTTTGAGTTGCATTTACACACTCCTTTTGGAAAAACCAAAGATGACTAACACATTTGAACAGATTTGGAAAAACAGAAACAACTTTTAAATCTCTCAATTGTTGATAAAATGTAGCTATTACAAATATTAGTCATATGTATGAAATCATGACTTCATGATTTGAATAGAAAAGTATTTACATTACTATGGAAATTTGTAAGCACTAGAATTAGGGAAGTATTGACTACACTTTTAATAAACATCATGACTGTTTGTGTGTTGCTTTTGGCATTTACATAATTTTCCTGATATGCAAATATTTTGACCTTTATGACACGTTCATACTGACCAACAAATACCAGTAATGTTTACTTTACAAAAACTCAGTCCATAGCACAATCCACAATAAATGTCACTCATTAAAAATACACTGAAGAAAAAAATGGTGTAGAAACACAAACAATTACAAAGAAATGGCAAGAAACACATTGGATTAAACATAAAATTATAAAGTAGAAATACTGAAATAGTATTTTCCTGTGAAACACACTCTAATAATCTTTGGGTTTTTTGCAACTTTGAAAAATATATTTTATAGCATAGAACATAAAAATAAAACCTACAGTGTTGTTTCAAAAATTGCACATGTACCTTCAGAAATAAGGTATATTACAAACCCGATTCCAAAAAAGTTGGGACACTGTACAAATTGTGAATAAAAACAGAATGCAATGATGATGAAGTTTCAAATTTCAATATTTTATTCAGAATACAACATAGATGACATATCAAATGTTTAAACTGAGAAAATGTATAATTTTAAGGGGAAAATAAGTTGATTTTAAATTTCATGGCATCAACACATCTCAAAGTGGGGACAAGGCCATGTTTCCCACTGTGTGGCATCCCCTCTTCTTTTTATAACAGTCTGCAAACGTCTGGGGACTGAGGAGACAAGTTGCTCAAGTTTAGGAATAGGAATGTTGTCCCATTCTTGTCTAATACAGGCTTCTAGTTGCTCAACTGTCTTAGGTCTTCTTTGTGGCATCTTCCTCTTTATGATGCGCCAAATGTTTTCTATGGGTGAAAGATCCGGACTGCAGGCTGGCCATTTCAGTACCCGGATCTTTCTTCTACGCAGCCATGATGTTGTAATTGATGCAGTATGTGGTCTGGCATTGTCATGTTGGAAAATGCAAGGTCTTCCCTGAAAGAGACGACGTCTGGATGGGAGCATATGTTGTTCTAGAACTTGGATATACCTTTCAGCATTGATGGTGCCTTTCCAGATGTGTAAGCTGCCCATGCCACACGCACTCATGCAACCCCATACCATCAGAGATGCAGGCTTCTTAACTGAGCGCTGAGAACAACTTGGGCTGTCCTTGTCCTCTTTAGTCCGGATGACATGGCGTACCAGTTTTCCAAAAAGAACTTCAAATTTTGATTGGTCTGACCACAGAACAGTTTTCCACTTTGCCACAGTCCATTTTAAATGAGCCTTGGCCCAGAGAAAACGCCTGCGCTTCTGGATAATGTTTAGATATGGCTTCTTTTTTGACCTATAGAGTTTTAGCCGGCAACGGCGAATGGCACGGTGGATTGTGTTCACCGACAATGTTTTCTGGAAGTATTCCTGAGCCCATGTTGTGATTTCCATTACAGTAGCATTCCTGTATGTGATGCAGTGCCGTCTAAGGGCCCGAAGATCACGGGCATCCAGTATGGTTTTGACCTTACGCACAGAGATTGTTCCAGATTCTCTGAATCTTTGGATGATATTATGCACTGTAGATGATGATAACTTCAAACCCTTTGCAATTTTTCTCTGAGAAACTCCTTTCTGATATTGCTCCACTATTTTTGGCCGCAGCATTGGGGGAATTGGTGATCCTCTGCCCATCTTGACTTCTGAGAGACACTGCCACTCTGAGAGGCTTTCAGAGTGGCATGACATTTCAAAATGTCTCACTTTCAACATTTGATATGTTATCTATATTCTATTGTGAATAAAATATAAGTTTATGAGATTTGTAAATTATTGCATTCCTTTTTTATTCACAATTTGTACAGTGTCACAACTTTTTTGGAATCGGGGTTGTATATTATATTTACATTTACATATTTTGGCAGACACTTTTATCCAAAGTGACTTACATTGCATTCAAGGTACACATTTTTACATTTTGTCAGTTCTTGCTTTCCCTGGGAATCGAACCCATGACCTTGGCGTTGCTAGCGCCACGCTCTTATTGTTTGAGCTACAGGAAAGCTTTTATTTTATATTATTTTATTTTATTATAATTATATTATAAATCCTTTACCACTAAAACAGTATACATTGTTATGATCTGTCTATAAATATCAACATAATCTATAATGTACATAAAGAGAGAGTGTTGTCTGTGCTTGCATGGTCGATTGCATGTTTTGCTCTGCTAAATATTTGTTATAACTGTCCCTTTCTCTGTCTAGTCCAATATGAAGAGTATAGAGAGAGAGCTGCACTGTCCCGTGTGTGAGGAGATGGTGAAGCAGCCGATAGTGTTGCCATGTATGCACAGCGTGTGTGTGCTGTGTGCGGCAGAAGTCTTGGTTCAGAGAGGATACCCACCCCCTGAGTTCCCCCCAGAGCCCAACACACCCACCTCAAGCCCCAACACACGCTCTCCCCGACAGACACGCAGACCTCCGCCCAAAACAGACCGCCTAGACCGGGTGATCAGAACAGGTTTGTGTGTTCATCATTAGACACCTAAATCAAAATCAGGTGTGCTATCATTTTATTACACGGCTCTCTGGGATGTGTGATTCTGATTTGTCAATCAATTGGTCAGTTCTGCAGTCAAGCATTTTTTTATAGTGACACATAAACTGTACACTATCATTTAAAAGTTTGGGGTTGGTATTATTTTTAATGTATTACTCACCAAGGCTGCATTTATTTGATTCAAAATACTGAAATATTGTGAAATATTATAACAATTGTAAATAACTTTTTTAATATATTTTAAAGTGTAATTTATTCCTGTGATGGCAAAGCTGAATTTTCAGCATCATTACTCCAGTCTTCAGTGTCACATGATCCTTCAGAAATCAATTTAATATGCTGACTTGGTGCTCACGAAATGATTCTTATTATTATCAATGTTGAAAACAGTTGTGCTGCTTAAGATATTTGTGAAAACAGATACATTGTTTCAGGATTCCTTGATGAATAGAAAGTTCAAAAGAACATTGCTGAATAAAACAAAAAACGTCTAAACCCAAACTTTTGAATTTTCGTTTATATTAACATTTTACCTGATCTTTTGTGGTCTTTTTAATCACACGTTTTAGCTCATTAATCATGTCCATTTGATTATTTATTTGATCATCATTTAATAATTATAATTTATTCATTATTTTAGGTATTTAAATTAATTATATAAATTATTTATTTAAAAATAATTTTATTATTTCATTATATAAAATCATGCTTAAAATAAGCCATGCCAGTTTAATTATTTATTTGGTTGTAATTTCTTAAATATAATATTTATTTAAAAATAATTTAGTTATGTATTTAATTAAATTACTTATTTAAAAATTATTTAGTTATTTCATTATCAGACAAGGCTTAAAGGAACTTACCAATGTTTTGGGACTTTAGCTTATTCACCGTATCCCCCAGAGTTAGATAAGTCCATACATACCATTCTCATCCCCGTGCGTGCCGTAACCCTGTCTGATGCACCCACCGCTAGCCTATCTTAGCACAAAGACTGGAGCTAAACGGCTCCATCTAGCTTACTGCTCAATAAGTGACAAAATAACGTTAACATTTTCCTATTTACATGTTGTGATGTGTACAGTTACATCGTGTACTAAGGCCAACGGAAAATTAAAGTTGCGATTTTCTAGACCGATATGGCTAGAAAATCATACCATGGGTGCAGCTGTGCAATGATATTACGCAGTGCCTGAAAATAGTC